>CM052700.1:54389869-54473404 GCA_028551405.1 Uromys caudimaculatus
AACTGCCGTGAGGTAGGAGGGACAACGAACACACAGCCAGGAGAGATAGCAAGTATCTGGGGTAGCCAGGTCAGCAGTTAGAAGAGTAGATTAGGGATGACCCCCCCCCCCCAGTAGTTGTCAAAGCCAAATAAAATAACCGTAGTCTGAATCTCATTTGTTTGTAAGCTAGTTGGGATAAGCTTAAATTGATTGTACTACACCTCACCCCTAGAATTCTTTTAGGAAAAAATACACAGGATGGTACAATGAAGCCCTCCAGATCCATCACCCAACTCAACAATAATCAACTCACTGCCGCTAAACGTTCCTCTTCCAAGTTTCTTTCTAAATTTGAATAGCTTTTAATTCTCATAATTTCAAATAGATCATAATAGAAACTGAAGAGATGGCTCCATGGTTAAGAGCACTGGAGAGGAGAGCTTGTAATGAGGAGGCTAGGATTAGATTCAGTTTCCAGCACCCACAATGTGGCTCACAACTTTCTGTAAGTTCAGTTCCAGTAGATATGCCCTCTTCTGACCTCTGAAGGCATTACACACATACCATACCATACACTTAACATGCAGGCAAAACACTCATACACATAAAATAAAAATAAATAATTAATTTGTAAATACCCAAATATAGCATAATGACTTTTAAGGTGCATTTGATGTGTTTTTAGTATTTTGCTAGCATATACAAACCAGACAGAAACACTCTACTATGTCTTTTTGTGAAGACTTCTTTCCTTGGGGGCCAAAGAGACAGGCCGGGGCGTGCAAAGCTCCTAGAACCACTGTCTTGAAGCACCATTCAAAAGCTCCTGGTGACAGTTTGCTGGTCAATGGTCCTGGGCTGGCCGTGTGTCCAAATCCCACAAAGGAGAGACACTTTGCTGATGCCACAACACACATCTCAGTGTGCTGAGATCCTCTTTCCTTGCAGTCTCCTGGCCTTCACCTCTGAGTAGCTCTCTGAAGTGTCCCTGCTCTGCGTTCTGGAAGGCCACACTGTCATACTTAGGGTTAGCTAACAAACAGCTTCTCCTTCCTAACCTCTCACCTGCTGCTTCTGTCCCGAATGATCCCTCTTCAGTCTTTCTCAGTGTCCCTCGGTCTCATGCATGACTGGCCTTCTCACTGTCCCTTTGCCCCACTCCACTGTCCTTTCGGCCTTCAACCATACCATCTGTGGTGGATTGAATGAGAGTACCCCCATAGGCTTATAGGTTTGAATGCTTGGTCACCAGGGAGTGGCACTATTTGAAAGGAATTTCCTTGTTGGAGGAAATATGTTAATTGGGAGGTGGGCTTTGAGGTTTCAAAATGTCAGGCCAAGCCCAGACTCTCTCTTCTAGCTGTCTGTGGATTTAAATGTAGAACTCTCAGTTACCTCTCTACCACCGTGTTTGCCTGTCTGCTTCCATGCTCCCGGCCTTGATGATAACAAACTAAACCTCTGAAACTATAAACCAGCCACAATGAAATGCTTTCTAAGAGTTGCCTTGGTCATGGTGTCTCTTTACAGCAATAGAACACTGACTAAGACATGGTCTTTCTCACTTACTTCATTTAAACCACTTATTGGTCTCATTTGCTTCTGTAGCTCCAACATAACAGCATATATTAGCAGATATTAGTATTTGTTAGGAAATCAAGAAAATATATGGGGGTGTGGTGGTACATGCCTTTAATCCCAGCACTTGAGATAGGTGGATCTCTCAGTTCAAGGCCAGCCTGGTCTACAAAGCAAATTCCAGGACACAGCCAGGGCTACACAGAGAAACCCTGGCTCAAAAAACCAAACCAAACCAAACCAAACCAAACCAAACCAACAACAACCACCAAAACAAAAATTAAGAAAATGAAGTAATAAGACTTAAGTGTAAATAATTATTTAAATTTGGAATTGCATTATTCACCTTTCTGTTACTCTAACAGAATGCCTTGGATATTCAACTTAGGAAGAAGAAAGGTTCTTTTTTGGCTGACAGTTGTGGAGGTTTCCACCCATGATCAGTTGGCCCCATTACTACGGAGCCTTCAGTGAGATAGCATGTTGTGGCAGGAGCTGGTGGCAAAGAAAGCTGCTTACCTCCTTCTGGTAGGTGAACTGGAGAGGAGGAAGGGGCTGGGGTCTCAAGGGCACACCCCAAGGACCTCACCTTCTCCAATAAGGTCCCATACAGCAGAGATTCTATCATCTCCTAAGAATGTTCAGGCTGAGACCCAGCCTCTGGCACGTGGGTCTTTGAGGAAGATGCCGAATCTATAGCAAGGGTCACCCAAGGTCCCTTCATCATTCCACATCCAATAGTCACAATGTCCCGGAAGTAGGAAATCTTTGAGAGTCTCATCCTCTTACCCAAAACTCCTAGACCAAACACCCTGAATTCACAGTTTTTTTTTTTTTTTTTTTTTTTTTTTTTGAGACAGGGTTTCTCTGAGTAGCCCTGGCTGTCCTGGAACTCACTCTGTAGACCAGGCTGGCCTCGGACTCAGAAATCCGCTTGCCTCTGCCTCCCAAGTGCTGGGATTAAAGGCCTGCGCCACCACTGCCCGGCTAAAATTCACAATGTTTTAGACACAAGGGAAGATCCAAAGGATAGCGATCTACTTCCCACATGCCTCCCATGTTTGGGGGGCAACACCTTGCACTACCTCTGTGCCTGCAGGAAGCATGGGTCCTGATAGTCAGGCACTGCAAGAGCCATGTATGGTAAGTTTCCAACAGCTTGTGAAGACACTTGCTATTTTCAGAGCATTTTGGATTTTGGAAATATGGCTACAAGGCTGAAGAACTGACTGTTTTAAGGTTCAGATTGCCTTCCATTCTTCCCAGTTTCTATTATGAAATGTTCAAAAGCACGGTAAGTTTAAGAATTTAACATGGTGGGCTGGAGAGATGGCTCAGTGGTTAAGAGCACTGACTCTTCTTCCTGAGGTCCTGAGTTCAAGTCCCAGCAACCGCATGGTGGCTCACAACCATCAGTAATGGGATCTAATGCCCTCTTCTGGTGTGTCTGAAGACAGCTCCAGTGTACTTATAAAAAAAATAAAGAAAAAAAGCGACTTAAGGAAGGAAGAGTTTATTTTGGTTTATGGTGTGAGGGTACAGTCCATTGTGGCAGGGAAGGCATGGTAACATGGGGTGTTTGTTACATTGTATCCCAGGCAGAGAGGTGAATGCTCTGTCACTCACTTTCCATAGGCTATTCAGTCCTAGGCCTCAGCCCGTGGAGCAGTACAGTAAAACCGTCTCCAAACATGCAGAGTTGTGTCTCTTAGGTGATTCTAAATCCCACCCAGCAGACAGGATTGAACAAGCTTACCATCAGCTCAGCCCCAATCTATGTTGTTTACTTGTGATTTGCTTTGTTTTGAGATGGAGTTTGACTATCTTGTCCAGGTTGGCTTTGAACTCCTGGATTCAAAGCCATCCTCTTCTTTAGCCTCCAAGGCCCTGGGACCACCCAATGTGACCTGGGCATCTCTGGTATATTTTAAAGTAAGTGTCAGAAGTAGCACTCTTCCTCCTGAGTACCCCAGCATACATGCTACCCCTGAATTCAACATTGGTTTTTAGGGGCTTTTTTGAGGGGGGATGCATAGAAGTTCCATAAAATGCACAGATCTGAAGTGTATACTGACTGCATGTTGATTATACATACACTGGTAAAATGTAAAGCTTTACCAAGGCTCAGAATATTCTAATTACCTCAGAAAAGGCCTTCAAGACTCCTAGCTAACTTCCAGTCTACTCCTACCCTCAGAGCACCCTTAACTATGTGTAGGCTTTCCCCACCAAAGATGGTTTTGCCTCTGAGACAGTAAGTTTGAAATCCCTGTGCCCCCATTCCATCCTTAAACCTGCCTGCCAGCCCTTTCTACTCTCCTGTCTCAGGTTGTTGCAACCATTCCTCCAAGTACTATTCCAGTTTAGGGGAGGGAGGTGTTACCACCAGCAGGAGTCCTCTCACGCCCATGGCTCATTCTCCCTTCACATTTGTACCCAGCCCTTACAAATATCAGGGTCAGTGACTGCCCCTCTCTCTTCTTCCTGTTCTGCTGCAAGCACAGACTGTTTCCCCTGAGGCCCAGAGTTGTCCCAAAGATGGGTCATTACTTCAAAAGCCAACCCATGTCGCGCTGGAGAGATGGTTCAGTGATTAAGAGCCCTTGTTACTCTTTTTGGAGGAACTGGGTTTGGTTCTGACACCTGTATGGTGACTCACAATCATCCATAACTTCTGCTCCAGGGAAACTGATGCCTTCTGACCTCTGTGGACACCAAGAATGCACGTGCTGCAGGTATACATGCAGGTAAAATAGTCATAGGCATATAAAAAAGAATATCTAAAAACGTTTTAAAAATCAAACACACGAAGTTCATTATTGAGTCTGAGGTCAATATTCCAGTAAAGCTTTAGAAACGTAAACTTGTTGTTGCGCTCTCTGTGTGTGATAGGGGAGCACTCTGCCACTGAGGACATACAGCCCTAGCTTTTGGTTTATTGAGCAAGGTGGATAGGATAGGTAACTCAAGTTGACCTCAGACTTCCAACCTGATTCTGCTTCTTGGATTCTGGGTTTCCGGGCATGTGCTGTCACCTCTTGGGTTCTGGGGTTGTCACTTCTTGGGTGCTGAGGTTCCAGGCATGTGCTCTCAGACACAGCTCCTTTCTCTTCAGGTTTAATACACCTCACCTGAAATGCCTGGGACCAGCAGCATCGGAGATTTCAGGTTTCCCCCTCATGTTCTAGAATGCTTGCACACAGGTAATATGATCGCTCAGAGGTGGGACTCAAGTCTGAACATGAAGCTCATTGTTTCCTAAGCCCTTTGTGTATGGAATCCTAGGCTCATTTTAAATGCTAGCTTCCGTGTTCTCGTGTTTTGATTCTTGCCTGTCACATGAAGTCAGGTGTGGAATTTTCTACTTGTGGTATCATGTCAGAGCTCAGAAAGCTTCAGATTTTGTTGTATTTTGGATTTTTAAATTAAAGATGCTTTTTTTTTTTTTTTTACTGTTTGTCAGGATTTTATGTAGGTCAGAGGTGAGCAGTGAAGTTTACTGAAGCCAGGTCCCTCCCATTCAGAACATTTTGTTATTTGGACTGTCCTCTAAAACTCCTGCGATCTGTCTGCTAAGCTCCCTCCTAAAGATGCCCACTGCTTTATCATTGGGTTTTAAACAAACAAACAAACAAACAAACAAACAAACAGAGGGTAGTGTCTTGTTGTTTCTTATTTGGAAGATGGGGAAATGGAGACACAAATTTTGGGAGCACTAATTCATATGAAGCTCCCACTCTTGTGACCCATTTAGTTCTAATAACCCATCTCCAAATGCAATCACATGCATGGCATCAAAGCCTGGGCACACGAACTTGTGGAGAATGCAATTCAGTCCACGACAGGGACTCCAAGTGTAGAGTCTTGATCCCCAGAGCTATTGGGGCTACTTCCTGCCAACACACATACCTGGCTTATCACAGAGGCAAACTGGCTGCCCAGTAGGAGTCAGTGAACTTTAAGTTTGGCCAGCATCTGAGCAAAACTGCCACCATCTTCATGAGACCAGCTGTGCCTACTTTCCAAAGTTCGCCATGATCAGGCCTGTGGCCCGATGACGTTCCCTTCTAGGAGGAGGCCTCAACTGGGTCACTGGATCCTCACTTGAGTGTCTGGCCACTCCTCCAAGCCATGTGTATTCAATCCAGCCCTAACTACACTGTGGCCTCAGGACTTCAGGGAGGAGGTAGAGTAAGTATACAGGTTAGTGTTGATTAGGAGGAAGAAGGAGGAGAAGCCATAGTTTATGATACAAGAAGACTTTCCAGTGCAGCTTCTCTGAGGTCGTCAACACTCCTAACCTCTCACCCATATTTATAAGTAAGCTGAATAAACTCAATCCTAGGATGAATTGTCATTGTATTGCCTCTTTGGTTTGTCCTTGGAACCTTAGGAGGAGGGTTAGATGTCATTCCCTTCTCTGCTCAGGAGGGAATTTTATTAACAAAAGCTAAAATATTTGTCAGCACTCTGAGGTCAGGCTTTATGTTAGACTGTATCGTTGTGATGAAACACCTATATAGACAAAGAAAGAAAGAGACTTTAGCTTTACTTCATGGTTTCAGAGATTTCAGTACATGGTCACCTGGGCTTGATCCCCCTAGCCTGTGGCAGCACAGTAGTATGTCATCATGGTGACAGCAGAAAGTAGCAGTCTGACTGAACTACTCATTTCATGGTGGACAGGAAGCAGAGAATGGGGAAGGGACTACTTCCTTCCGCTAAGCTTCATCTCATAAAGTACACCAGCTGGGGCCCAAGCATTCAACATACAAGCCCGTGCAAACCAATTCACTTTCAAACTGCAACCCTTCGTGCCCTAGAAAAATAGAAGGATGGGAATGCCGGGCCAGCATCCTCTCTGTGTCAGTGGCTAAAGTCAAACCCCCCCCCCCCGCCCCCTTCACATGGAAGTAGTGCCATTCAGCTCTCCAATCCTCATTTCTCCCCTTTGAGGTCCCAGGTACCTTCTTTTCCTTGGCTTTTATCCTTTGCTAGAGCAATCACTTAGGTTTGTGACCTCTTTCATGGTTCTAGGCTCCTGAAGGGAGTTAGAGGCTGGTTGCTATCACACTTACTCATATTTCAAGTTCATACACAACAGTTAAGCTGCAGCTCCTCACTGGTAACCTAGACTCCAGAGTGAGGCTTTTGTCTCTCTACCCTGAATCAATAAGGGCCTCTCTCTTTTCACAGTGCTTCCAGGTTTCTGATGGGCAGAACCTCAGTCTGCACTGGACTTCTAGTGACAGTACTTGAGGGATCTTCCCTGAGCCTCACTAGGCTTCTTGCCTATCCATCCCTGTCCTTTCCGGATAGTCTGGCTCGGCCACTGGTCGTGGGTTTTACTCACTCCTGTTTTCACATCCCAGTGAAGTATATACAGTCAGCAGTTAATAAAGGCTGACAGAAATGAATGGACAAATGGATGAGTGCGTATGGAGGAATGGAAGAAGGGATGTGTGGATGGATTGGATGAGTGGAATGATGGAGGGAGAGAGAGAAGCAAGGATGGATTGATGATGGGTTGGGTGGATGGGTGGATGGTTGGGTGGGTGAAATGGACGGATGGATGGATGGATGGGTGGGTGAATGGAAGGATGAATGTATGGAAGGAGGGATCCATAATCTCAGACTGGAGAGACTTTGTGGGGTGGGGAGCCGGATGACAGCACTCCCAGGTAGCAGTCAGGCTCTTGTCCGGCCCTGTGTGCGCTCTGCCATAGCGCAGTAGGCGCCCGAGGGCGGAAGCTTTTGTGCCGGAACCGGCGCGCCCGGCGCGGGTTGCGGGGGGGTGCGGCTTAGCAGGCGGACCGCGGGGCCGGAGCTCGGGCGACGGCGTGAGAGGCGGCGGCGGGATGGCGGGCCGGCGGGTAAATGTGAATGTGGGCGTGCTGGGTCATATCGACAGCGGCAAGACAGCCCTGGCGCGCGCGCTGAGCACTACGGCCTCCACCGCTGCCTTCGACAAACAGCCGCAGAGCCGCGAGCGCGGCATAACGCTCGACCTGGGCTTCTCTTGTTTTGTCGTACCGCTGCGGGGGTCTGAACCCGGGAATAGCGACACGCTGCTGCAGGTCACGCTGGTCGACTGCCCCGGGCACGCCTCCCTCATCCGGACCATCATTGGCGGTGAGCGCGGGCCGGGGCGGGAGCCGGGTTCGGGGTCCGAACTCGCGGGATGGTGGCCCGACAGCCTAGGCCTGGCCGCCAGCCCGAGAGGCTTGGGGGCTCGAACTCACAGCCCGCAGACGCGGACACAGTTCCCACCTTCACTGCTGTGCAGCGAGATGCTTTCCTAGAAAAAACGATCCAAAGAAACAAACCCTGCAAAAAGGGTGTACGCAAGTTTCAAAAAAAAAGTCACCACTCACCTGTCCTTTGGTCTCCTGGTTCTCGGTCCCAAACACTGCTCTCAGTTTCCTGTGTATGGATGGTTTCAGGAAACTTAGACAGAAACGCAGACATTGTGCAGAAATGAAAGATCCTGTTTTTTTGTTTGTTTGTTTGTTTTGTTTTGTTTTTTGTTTTTCTTCTGCTGTAATACTTAGGGTAGGTTGGGGTAGGGGGTGGAGCCTAGTGCCTTGATAGAGGCAAGTGCTCTAGGCTCTCTCAGAATCTCATACTCCCTCCCCCTTATACACCAATCATCACTGTCTGGAGACTCTATATCTACACATAAAGTTCCTTTGTACTTTTATACCAACATTTTCTTGACTGACCTTTGTGACTTTTCCAGAGTTGGCTATTCATGCTGCAGTAAATAATACTCTAGCCCAGAAGGCTTTGGGGTGTGCACTAGTGTAACAGGATAAGTTATATGTGAACTGGCTAAGGCAAAGGGCATATGTGTTTTCAGTTATGATGCGCACTGCTAAAATCTGCTCCCAGAATCTGTACCACTTAATTAGTCTTTAAATCCAGGCCATTTAGGAATAGAACATTATAAATAAAAGGTTTTGTAACTACCTTTCTTTGCTCAATTCGACCCTGCCCCGTTCATCTACATGAAACTGTTCTTACATCTTTTTGCAGACCCATTTAACTACACTTAAGTCTAGGGACAGGACCCCATAACCTGTTCGTAAGCACCCAGCACAAAAGGAGGTAGGGCTGAGTCTACCTGCTGTAGCTCTAGACCCATTTCCTGCTTGCCCTATTGCCCTGGGTTTCTTTCTAGCAGGACTCTGTAAGCCTGTAAGCGTGTATACGGGGCAGGTGGTTCATTAGTCCTTGGTCATTCCAGCAGTGTGATAAGTTAAGTTCTTCAGGTTTTGTGGCCTTCCTTTCTCCATGCTGCAGGTAGTCTGAGACTGTTTCCCTGTTTCACTGAAGTGGAAATGGAGGCTTACCTGCCAGGTCACTCCCTTGCACAGTCTCTATCCAATCCAGGATCCACTCATTAAAGACTATCAAGGGCCACACAGTAAACAAACAAACTAAACTAGAAACTCCCACTAAATTCTGACTAGTCATATTCAAATACATTTTAGGAAACGTACTCTAAGCTAGTGTAAATTGGAGATGGAATATACAGTGTAGAAACTAGAAAGTGGGGTTGGCATGTCCCTCAGTGGCGGAGCACCGACTTAGTGTGCAGGATATACTAGGTTCTATCCTCAGTATTGCAAAGAAGAAAAAAAAAATACAGAATCTGACTTGTAATAACTTAATGATTTTTCATCTTTATGATGGTGTGTAAATGGTACAAGTTCAGTAGTTTCCTGGCTCATGACATGGTTGGTTCTCATGACACTGAGCAATGCAGCAAGCTGCAGCTCCTAGTCAGCCCTGAAGTCCAGAGTGCAAATCTCTGTGTACCCAACTCTGCTTGCTGAGCTGGCAGGTCCAGAGTTTCTGTGTATTTAGTGCATTTTTTAGTTTACTATATTTTGAACCTACAAATACGGTATTGAATGTAGCCCAACTGTAAGGGGAGAAACATCTAAAATCTAGGCTAGGGCAGAAGGGCAGACATTCTTTTAGAGGTGTACAGAATTGGGTTCGAAGCTTTTTTTCCTTACTAGCTCTGTGCCCTTTGAACCTTGCTCTGGATCTTATGTCACTAGTGAAGAATGGTGACCATGCAGTTACTTTCTGGCATGACTCTTCTCAAATACTTCTCTTCTTGGACAAGCTTTGCAGGAAGCGTGTTTATTGTGTAGCCACTAAGGAAGTTGGGACTTAGGTGAAAACTTTCCTTCCTGGTCTTAAAATATGGCAGGACCTCGCTGGAGTGATAAGACCATTCTTCCTTAAGGGGATTGGATCCCTACCTTCCTTCTTGGGGAACAGGAAAATGGAGCTTTTCCCTTTGAAGGGAAGCATGCAGCTGCTTGAGTGCCTGCTCTGGCCCAGGCCTGTGGCCAGGACCTTGTGACTGGGCAGTGTCCTGTGGAGAAGCATCACTCTGATTTTCAGATGAGGAGACAAGCACAGGGCTGCTGCTGGACGTCACCTCTCACTTGTCCACAGGGTCTATTTAATACCATCCTTGCCTGTTTAATACCTTTCCTGAATCAGCTACAGGTCAAATCTTGACAGTGCCTTTGGAATCCTGCCATTCATCCACTGCTGCCTGGTAGGGTCATTTTCAGGGGCTCATCAGATCATGTCAGTCTTTGCTTCTAGATTCCCAGTACTTTTTTGTTTGATTAGGTTTTCGAGGCAGGGTCTCTCTGACTGTTCTGGAACTCACCAAATAGACCAGCAAGCCTAGAACTCATAGAGGTCCTCCTGTCTGCCTCCCAGGTGCTGGGATTAAAGGTGTGCACCCCCATGCTTGACTCCCCAGTACATTCATGTATTTGGATTAATCCAGCCTCTTTGTTCCAGGCTCAGTACCCAGGCTCTCCTTCCCTGGAGCCTCCTCGCAACTGCTTTCCTATGTTTCTGACCTTCAGTCATGCTGTTGACTTTTCCACTCCTTAAATAGGTCAACAGTTACTTTGCCCCTGCTGTTACTTCTTGGTATGTCAGACTCCTTGCTGCTTGTCTCAGTTCAGATGTCCCTTCATTAGTGAGGCCTCCCTGACTCACTCTCTCTGGTGTGTCTGCCCCCCAGCCCTCACCCTCAAACTTTCCCATTTCCTCATACTCCTTGGCTGTTGTGTCAGTTGTCCCTTGCTAGGACTAGGGCTATATGAGAGCAGAGTAGGCTCTGACTTGCCAGTGTTCTCTGGTGCCTATGCTGACAGCAGGCATCTGGCAGGTTCTTAGTAGGTTCTAAGGGAGGGAGAGCTGTGTTCCTCTAATGGCCTAGCTGGCTGTGAGTGAGTAGACAGGGTTAGGACAGGGCTGACCTGTAATAAGTGCATCCTGGTGTCAGCTCTTTCCTCGTCCAGGAGATGACAAGAGAAGAACACTGGCAAAGGCACGCTGCCATACTCGGGGAAGGGGGGGGTGTCTCTGGAGTTCTGTGTACAGAGAGCAAAAGCTGGAGTAACTTATGTAAGCTGGACATGGAGTACACCTGCCTAGCTGCTCTCAGTGGGCTGGGGACAGAGGATTGTTTGAGTCCAGGAATTTGAGCCCAGCCTGGGCATCATAGGCTCTGTAAAAAAAAAAAAAAAAAAAAAAAAAAAAAGGCTTTCCTCACCCTTTGTTGAGGCACAGGATATGGGCACATTGAAAAGAAGAGCTTCCCTAAGGCTGTGGTGGCGCACGCCTTTAATCCCAGCCCTTGGGAGGCAGAGGCAGACAGATTTCTGAGTTTGAGGCCAGCCTGGTCTACAGAGGGAGTTCCAGAACAGCCAGGGCTACACAGAGAAACCCTGTCTCGAAAAACAAAAACAAAAAAGAAAAGAAGAGCTTCCCTAGGGCAAGGAACCACCTGGTGGGCTGCTTGGTCAGGTTAGGGTCCGAGATAACTACTAATAGTATGGGGGCCAGCAGGATGTCATCATGGGATGTGACGGGTATGTTCAGGACAGAGTCTGCACTTAGAGAGTGGTGTGGGAATTTCTCTTAAGGGCATGGAGCACTTTGGAAGGCTGTTGTTTTGTAGATGTATGTGGCCAGCTGAGCAGTGGGTAGGAAGCTGCAGGTAGGAGGGACTCCATGAGCAAAGGTGTGGTCTTCTCTTCTCCTGGGATCCTTGGATGACTATACCACCAGAAAACAGTTTTATTACAATTCACAACAGCAAAATTACAGTTATGAAGAAGCAAAAAAATAATTTTATGGTGGGGGGGTCACCACAACATGAGAACTGTATTAACGGGTTTCTTGATAGTCTCTTAAGTTAAAGCCAGCTGTCTAATTCTATTGTTCTCCAAGGTGAACTCTCCAGAAACAAGAATCCCTCCTTCACGAAAACTGGGCTACTGGGCTACTGGGCTGGAGAGATGACTCAGTGGTCAAGGGTACGCACTGGCTTCTCTTTCAGATGACCCTGGTTCAGTGCCAAGCACCCACATGGCAGCTACAACTGTTGGTTGTAATTCCAATTCTAGGGGATCTGACACCTTCACACAGACGTACCAACAGGCAAAACACCAATCAATGCATTAAAAACAAATAAATTATTCAAAAAAGAAAAACAAAAAACTGGATTAATTGTCCTTGTGGCTCAGATGAAGTACCTGGAGGTGCCGTGGGTCAGAGGTGGTGAGCGCATGACTCAGTTATTCGGCGGCGCTGTCCTTAGCCCTCACAGCTGCCCTGGGGGGAAAGGTGAAATGCACATTTTATAGATGGAAAAGTCTTGTACCTCAGAGAGAGTAGGGGTACAGTTACTGCTAGCCAAGTTTGAACTGAGTCCACGTGCCTCCACAGCCCTTGTCTGGCTTTCTCAGTGCTAATGAAAAGTGTGCTGTCCACTGCACCCTCCTCCGTAGCGCTTCAGGGAGATATTTTTCTCAAATCCATTTTCCAGTATAAATCTTTCAGGGTTAGAACTTCAAAAAGATTAAACAATGTATGTTTTAAAGACTTGGGTTGGGTTAAGAGATGTAAGACTCATCTTTAATCTAAGTCCAGTAGGAGAGAAAAAATGCTGGTCTCTTGGTTTGGCAATTTATAGTCTTCTGGTGGCTGCAAGGATTAACAGTGTTTTGTCTCTGAGTCTTTTGTTCTGGTGGTTTATGATGGGTCTCCAAGCCCTCCCACCTCATACCCACTGTGTGAGACAGATCTTCTATAGCCCGGGCCTTCTCTGGGTCACTCCCACATAGGAATGCACAGGAGTTTGTATGTCTGACCCAGTCATTGCACTTGGAGCCTAGGGGGCGTTGTCTCTTACTCTTGCGACATTTTTCTTTGTAAAGCTTAAGCTATGTATGTATGTAAAGAAAAGCTTTACTTTTCTGACTTTCTCTGCTCTGGTTGCCCCAGGGCTACAAGTTTTTTCCAGGCTCATCCCTTTAAGTCCCTCAGTATTCTGTCTGAGAACCTTCCTTTGGATTTGTGAATGGAATAGGGTTTGTGTGTGCAAAAGAATATATGCCATCAGTCAAATTTCTCATGCCACCCTGTGTAGTACACACTGGCCTTGAGGCATGCATACCTGGGGCCAGAATGTTGCTTGGTATAAGCAGAGGGGGGTTGGACAGGGGCCTTGGTAGCCAGGAACACAGGGTGTTATTCTAATGGGAAAAAAAAGATGAAAGACTTGTTGTTCTCCTTGCTTTTAGTCTTTCTGTGAGCACCTGTGTAGGAACACATGTTGTTAAAGTGTGGCACTTACATGCTTGTACAACACTGAAGCTTGTCGGTGCTAGCACAGGCTCTGGCATCAGGCACGGGCTGGGCCTGGGGTCCTTAACACACACACACACACACACACACACACACACACACAGAGAGAGAGAGAGAGAGAGAGAGAGAGAGAGAGAGAGAGAGAGAGAGAGAGAGAGAGAGAGAGAGGGAGGATTCTGCTGTCTGGTATAGCCTCTGTGATGTCTTCTACTACCAGGTGATGCTGAGCCAACATGAGTTGCTTGCTTTCCCTTGCTTCAAAGGCTGTCTGGTCAGTAGGAAGTCCGCCTCACTGCAGTGAGCTGCTATAGAAATACAAGTGCTTCTGTTGTGCCTGGCGCCTTATCACTCTCTGACCCCACTTGATCTCCTTCCAAGCTGCAGTGCCTTTGGCTGTCTCCAGGAGACTCAAGTTGAGCTCTTCTGCACCATTTTCCCTTGGAGCTGGACAGCGGGTGACTTTGCTTTGGTTGGGGTGACAGTGTGGGAGCGGCACAACATCAGACACAGTCTTGAGTTTAAATTAATGCAGAATATTTGAGCAGGAACCAACAGGAAAGAAAAATGGAAGCAGGTAGTCATATTTCATTCCGTTGGGGTACATTTTTCTTCTCATGGGGCTTGCCCTTGAGAATAAAACATATCAAATGTTAAATCAAAGAATATTTTTGTAGTCATGCTAGGAATAGAAAATAATGCAAAGACTTTGCCTTCTTGAGGCAAATATTTTGCTGGAAGGTTATAATCAAAGTCAGAAGGAAATTGTAGCCACAGCTTTGGTAAAGCTGTGATCACTTAAAATTAATTACTTTTAAGCTTTTTGCTGAATATCTCCTGTCTGCATCCAAGTGTCTCTGGGTTTTCCTTCGAAACCACTTCATTCAGGCTGGGGTAAAATTTGGGCAGGCATTTCAGAAGATAACCTATCAATGAAGCCCCAGGACCTAGCCCTTCTTGGCCATTCTTTTGTTCAGTGGAACCTCAGCCAGACTGGGACTGAGCCTTTCATGATTCTCTGTTCCCTTCTCAATAAGGGCTTTTGAGCATGTAGAAGGTGATGCTGTCTGTAGCTCTGGCCTTCAGCTACCTTATAGTCCCAGTTTCAGGGAGAATGGGATTTTGGAGGCAGCCTTATGATGGGGCTGGGAACCAGTCTGAACTGAGCAACACGTTGTCCTCTGCTGTTGGAAGGACCATACCGACTGTATGGCTGGAAGCACCGTGGGGTGGGGACAATGCCTGAAGCTTCTGTAGCTCTACCTGGCCTGCCTCACAGAAAGTACATGATGGATTTTAAAAGCAGTTTAGTTCAGATAACAAGCAGTTTCGCATGCTCAGTGTTTCCCCCTGTGTTTATGGAGTTGCGTGGCAGTCCTCTACAAAGAGGCGCTGTGCTTGCTCAGTTAGCTCTGCAGACCTGGGCAGCCACCAGCCTCCTTCACAGCTCTGTAGATTTTAGACTCTGACAGAAATGGAATTATTTTGTGCCTGGCTTGGGTTTGGGATATACTTTGTAGTCGCTGTTTTGAGAAAGGGTCTCACTGGGTAGCCTATGCTGGGGTTGAACTTGCAGTGCTCCTGCTTCTGCCTCCCAGGGGCTGGCATCATGGCATTCCCAGTTTCAAGCATGCTTTTTAAAGTTAATCCATACTGTGGCATGTAACTATACTTCATCTCTTCAAAAAAAAAAAATCTGTTTCTAATTGTGATTAAAAAAAAAGATACAATACTACCTTACTAAGCCATCCAGGTTGCTTCTTTCTGTTCCATACCTAACCTGTGGGGACCCCTCTCCTAGGGACTTCTAGTAAGAGCGGTTCAGATGGTGATGTCTTGGTGGGTTTTGGTCTTGTTTCTTTTTGTTTATTTTTAAGACAGGTTCTCACTACATAGCCCTGACTGATCCAGAACTTACTATGTAGACCAGACTAGCCTTGAACTCACAGAGATCTGCCTTGTTCTGCCTCCCAAGTGCTAGGATTAAAGGTGTATACCACTACACCCAGTTGTCTTGGTGTTTTTATTTACTCACTTTGGTTCTGTGTGCACAACTGTGCAGTGTTGTTTTGGATGTGAATCCAGATACAAACCATGTGTGTGTCGTCAAGGGTCTTGTGGTCAGGGAGGCAGGAGGGAATTGGGTTGGGCAGGTAAGATGCAGGGTTGTAAGAGTCTTGATCCGGAGAGCCTGTATGATGTGGTGTGATGTGTGAGTGTCACAGGCAGGAAGGACCCCTCCCCTGCTGGGGACACAGGGCCAAGCCGAAACAGGTAACCTGGAGATCTGCATGCAGAACAGTCACAGGGAATAGCCTCAGCAAAGTGCCGGGGTGTGAGAGCAGATGGGTCTGTGGGGAAGTGTGATGAGGTGCTAGGCCAGTCCAGGAAGGCTTCTGGGGGGGGGGTATCTTGTAACTTTGTAGGATGGTTGAGAGCTTGCTGACAAGATGGACAGTTCAGCTAGAGAACCCAGCATGCAGACAGACAAGGCAGAACTAGAACATGGAGTCATGAAAGAGGAAGAGAGTAACAGGCCCAGTGGCTAGAGGGTGACTGGGAGTGTGTTTTAACCAAGGGTCCTTGTAGTAGTTTCTATGAGCTCCCTTTGAGTCTGAAAAAGAGTCCAGATCAAGTGACTTTAAGGCCAAGTGTTCTGAATGTGCTCTTCCAACAGTAAGCAAGCAGACAGGCAGGTGACTGCAGGAGGAATACAGACAGAGCTCTGGGGAATTGGTATGGAGTGCCAAGCAAGGCCTCTCAAGAGAGGGTAACTATAGGTTTGGAGGACACATACTATCTTTTAGATACCTCCAAGACCCCTGACACTTACTGTATTCTCAAAGCCTGTGTCAGGGAGCCTCTGGTGGTAAGTAGCTTGCTGTAGGTCTCAGCTGGTGAGATCTGCCTCAAGCTTCCCCCAGCCTGGTTCCTGGCCATGCTTTGTCCAGGATTGCAGTCATGCCTTTGTCCATGTCCATATAAGGAGGAAGCCATAGCTCCTGAATATATATGATATATATGGCACATGAAATAGCTAGTCCCAAGCACAGATTCTGTCAGCATCCTCCCCTGCACTGTTCACCAGTCTTCCCTGGACTGGTTGAGTTTTGCTTCTTGTTAATTGCGTCTTTCATTTCTTGTGCCGTGCAGCTAGGCCCCTGCTGCTTTGAAGTGGCCTCACTGGGTAAGAGGAAGGACTTAGCTAATGTGATGTTCCTGTTGGCAGCAGAAAAAACAACTTTGCTGTTGAGATACGTTGACTTTCCCTCTTTTGCTGTCACTGTATTGTGATGATGCTCTCTTGTCTTGAGGCCTTCAGGAAGACTAATATGATTTCCTTTGTCTCTAACCTACTTCCCGAGGATATTTATTTGGCGGCGCACACAGGTGCTACCTAAAGATAAACTTGACTTTTTTCTCTTAAAATCAGTGCTGGAAATGCACTAGTGTTGCTGCCCTGCTTGGTTGAAGGACCTGCTTGGCCTTGCCTTTGCTGTAGGTTTAAAGTCCAGGGGAGGTCAATGGCTGCTGCCCTTGGCCATCTGACCTTGATATTGGAGCTAAAACTGCTTGTCTGCCTTGGCTTGTGACATTGAAGACAGTCATTCCACTGTAGTCATTTTTCAGGTGAGTCCTATTCCTTGCCCTTTTGACACAGGCACCAGAGACCCAGTATGTGTGTACTTCAATATTTCCTATTCCAGAATGATGGCTTAGGGCAAGCTCTGGGATGGTCTGTAGAGCTTAGCTCTAGAGGAGGAAGACAGGCCTAAGAAAGAAGGCCCTATTTCTTTAATACTTCTATCTGACAGCTAGAGACTAGAAAAGCACAGACTGGCAGGGATTGGTGTCCAGTGGTGCTACCCCTTTACTGCAAAGCTTGACAATCAATCTGTGGTGAAGGACAGCCACATTTCCAACAGAATTTCCTGGTGAATATTGTTGAAAGCTTACCAGTGATGAAGATAGGGGACAATTCAGCTAGAGACAAGATAGACAAGGCAGGACCAGAGCATGGAGTTCACAAAAGAGGAAGTGAGTAACAGGCTCAGATAGTAATGTTCTGGCTGTGTAGCCCAGTGGTGTGGCTATGAGCCTTGGGTAGTCATTGGAGTGTTTGCGTTAAGCTAGTGCTGCTGAGGCATGGGATACAAATTTTGCCTCAGTGCAGCTCTGGATGAACTGAGAAATGGCTGGTTCTACATCCCTACAATGGATCAGGGTTGGTGCTCTCCCCTATGTGTGGTTTGGGGCTGTCATCTTCCTGGGAAGGAGCTTGGGGCTCCCTGCCTTCCTTGGTATTCCTGAATTGTTCTTTACTTGGTCTGCATATCTGCCAAGCCCCCTTCACCCTGCTTGCCTTCCTAGTGGCCCTTCAAAGAATGGGCTCAATCCTCTTCCTCCTCCTCCTCTTCTTCTTCCTCCTCTTCTTCTTCCTCCTCCTCCTCCCAGGAATCACTTGCTGGTCTTGTACCTCCAACAGTTCCATCAGTGCAACTGCTGCTTAGGGTAGACTTCACCTAGCTCTGGACTGGATGAGCTCAATTTCCCTTTACATATCTTCCAGTCTGCATCCAGGGACTCTTCCTAGGTACCTTCCATAGTTCCTTACTTAAGTTTTCAGTTACTGTCTGATGGCAGAAAGCCCAAGCCGTTCATCATGACTGATGTGGTCCTTCCTGATAGATTTTCGTTTTCTCCACTGGGACTGCATGACACCATTTGGATACTGCTGCACAGCCAGAACATACTCTCTCAGGCTGTGCCTTCTGATAACAAGCACTTTTCTGGGGAACCTCCTTGTCTCCCTCCCAGGCTGGACTAGGTAACTTCATTTATGACTTTCTGTACCCTGTGCATACTCTTACGGATTTATTTTTTCCATCTCATTTTTTTTAGTGTGTAAACCTTCTGAGGGCTGGGCCTATTATCTTTTAACTTGGTCTCTAAGGGGATGGGATGGGACCTGGCCCAGTTTGAATAACTAACACATATGTGCAGGCACTCAGGCGTTATTGAATGGTGGGTGGATGGATGGGTGGATGGATAGATGATGGATGGATGGGTGAAGAAGAAGAGGTCACTTCCTACTGCCTGCACCAAGCAGCCCTACTCCTGTGATGCTTTAAGGGACTGCCCAAAGTTCAACAGTGGAGGGAGCCTGCCTCGAGGTTAGACAAGTTAATCTTTCAATGGAAATTCAATCCTCACTTTTCATTTTCAGGCCACTTTGCGTAGCAAAGTAGTTTAACTCATAGCAGATTTCTGCCATGCTGATGGTTAATTTCACGGCCCACAGAGGGTCAGCACACTAATGCTGAGAACACGGCGACCTCAGTGTGGCTCGCCGCACACGGTGAGGGTCCAGCAGCCCTGACTTTTTTTTTTTTTTTTTTTTAGAGTAGCAGTATTCAAACATCCTTTAGCAGGCTGATTTTGAGTTAACAGGGGTGACCCTTTCAAGAACAGTTTTAAAAGCTATAGTGTAGATCCCTCCCAGCCTGTGTATTTTCCTTTCTCTATGCAGTTCAAAAGGGCTGCGTCATCTCAGGGTTTTGCCAGCAATCTTCAGCTTGACCCTGGTTGTTTAAATCTGCAGGAGGAAATTTGAACAAACTTGTACTTTGGTAATTCTTATGCCTTCATGAACCTTTAACCTTAAGGTTTCTTTCAGAGCCACTGGCTGCATTGTCACCCGCTGTCCCTGCTGAGGCTTTCAAAGGACATTGTCTAGTACGTCTGGTTTCACTTTGCTACTGGCCTTCTTTTGAGGAAGGGTATTAATTCAGACCTGATTCTGAGGCAGGAGGGGAACTTTTAAACTTGCCCCAGAGCTCAGGGATGGGGAAATGAGCATAATGCAAGCCCATGGCTGATGCTGGTGAAGGAGAGAGGCCTCCAGCTATCTGGTGGGCAACCTCAGCTCTGTCATGTCCTGGCTGACACCACGGCCAAAAAGTGACTGTCTCTGATAAGCAAGCCTGCCGAATGTAAGATCCTGGAGTTCCAAGTTCTTAGGAACCCAGGAAGTCAGCGGTGAATATGGGGTTTAACTGATGACTATAAAAGACCACATACTAATGAATTTCCTGGGGTCAGCAAGAAGACTCCTCAAGTCTGGAGGAGAGCTCTGGTGCTGCTCTGCCCTGTCACTGTTCAAGACTTCCTGATGCTTATTCCATCCTGCCTCTTTCCCCTCCACCAGCTAGCCAGTTCACTCTCCACTCCTGGTTTGTTTTCTCTCAATGTGACTGTGACGGTACCAGCACAGGTCCTTGTGGGCTTTGCTGCTGGTTTCATGAATGTATGGTGATTGAGACCAGACCTTCCTTGTCATGTGTCATACATACCCTTTGAAGCAGGCTTATAAAACCCCTTGCCAGGCTTCTTGGCTTTATCTCTTTCCTTGGGCTTCTTAATAACCTAAAGGTAAGGCTAGGTGACCTTTTCCTGCAAGTTTGATGACGCAGAAAGAGTTCCATCGTCAAGTTAATCAAGTCTGTTTAGCAGTCCCTAAGACATCTACATGCTAGCAAGGCAGAAATTGCCCTTAGCGTCACAGACAGGTGGGAGGCAGGTATTAGGAAGTAGCAAAACATGAAGAATTGTGAGTTATGGTCACTACTAAGGACACTACAGGACTGTTGGCTTTGGGGTATCTCCTTTAGGCCTTCTTGAGGCAGTAGGGTTGAAAGTAAATTCTGGAAAAGATTGGGGCCTGCAATTGGTGAGTTGGGGATGGATACTACATGCCAGAGGAGCAGCGCCTACAATGGCTCTGAGGAGGGTAGCTTGGGCTGGTCTGTAATGGGGAGACGGGGTGGGAGGCAATCATGGGGATCTTTGGACAGATATGCACACTTGGACTATGTTAGTCCTGGCTTTGCTGCAGGATAAGCAATGGTATATTGTGATCCATGGACACAGAGAAACATTCACACTAGCCCTCTACAGGTGGGTGGCCATACTAGGTTTTCTTTACTGGCTTTTACGTGTCCTTAGTCCTGTCTGTTTCTGTTCCCAGGCCTCAGATTCATGTGGGTGTTTCCTACCCTTTCCTTAAATTCTTAATGTTGTTTTTGTTGTAGTATTGGAGAACTGAATCTTGGGCCTCGTGTGTACTAGGTGAACACTCTATACTACTTTCCTGTAGTAGAGCAATGGGCTGAGGTGGAAATAGGGTTGGCAGGCAGTTCTGGCATGGCAGTAGTTAGCCAGTTTCACTGTTCTGTAGTGTGATCAGTGGCACCCTGGCATCTCAGGCTCCAGTCACAGGGTGGGAAGATAGCAGTCCGGAGTGGACAGCAGAGATGTCAAGTAAGGCATCCATCCAGTCACAGAGCTGGTGAGCATACATGATGTGGCTGGAACCTGGCCACACTTTGCTAGTCTCCTTGAGCATACTGCCCTTGATGTTCCCCACCACCCCTCCTGCAGGGTGTCCTGGGTGGTAACACACAGGATCAGGAAGGAAGGGACAGATTTTGCCTTTTCAGGAGAACTGAAGTTACTATGGTTTGGTCTCCCAGCTGTGCCTGTGAGGTGGAAGAGTAGGTGCTGACGTTTTGATGATTTGTTGGTTAGAACAGAACTGGAAACTGACTTCAGAGAAGCCTGTCCCCTGAGCTTGCTGCTGAGCAGAAGTTGCTGGCCTTGGATTTGTGCAGGTCTTCTACCCTTAAGTTCTTTGTGGTTTTGTTGCCGTGTTGGGAATTGAACCTAGGGACTGGCAAACACCAAACACCCTGCCACTCAGCCATACCCCTAGTTCTCTTTTCCCAAAACAGGGGAATAGTAACTGACTTCAGAGCTCTCTTGAGATGCCAGCTTGGTTTTCGGTCTTCAGGAAGTGATTGTGTCTGCTTTGGGGGAGTCACTAGAGCAACAGCAACCTGAGGGATTCTTGTTCTCCTTTTCTTCTCTGGAACCAAATGGGTTTCTTTCCCCTATGCAGATTTCGTAAGTAAATGGGAGTGCTACTTACTTATTATTGCAAGTTCATCAATCATTTCTAGAAGTTTTTTTTTTTTTAAGTACATAATAAAAGTTCCCATGATAACCCACAGCTTTTTGAAGAGTGAGTGTTTTCTAGGAGCCATAAGAATCTATTACATTAGGTCTGATTTCTCCAGCTGAGGCTTCCTTCTTCTTATCTCAAAATCTGCCTCAGAAGGCAATCTGGGATGCGTAGCAAACACTCTGGTAACAGATGTATGTCGTCCTCTTCCTGACAAGTCTCTAGGCTGGGAGAACTAGCTCTACTCAGTAAGCTATCTACTAGGTGTGGGTAGATACACCCTGTGCTGATTGGAGCTGTTTGGTGCACAAGAGGGCAGTGTTTGCTTGCAGTCTCAGACGGGTGATCATGTGCGGGTTCACAGGTCAGATGTATTCAAGACAAACTAAACTGTAAGTCTGGGTTGAGAGGAGCTCTCATATGTGCCTTTAAATACATAACCCTTCAAAACTTCGCTGCTCGTTAGCCTTTTTTTTTTTTTTTTTTAATTTATTTATTTTTTTTGGTAGCCTTCTTTTTCCTAGAAAGTATTGTTTCTTTCAGTGTTTATTTTTAACTTTTTCAAATCAGTGAAAATATGGTTGCAAGTCTCGTACGACACTGGCAGAGGTTACACAGTGTCACAGAAGCAAAACAACGGCTTCCTAATTAAATACCAGATGGGCAGATTTTTGTTTGGAGCAAGAGGTCAAATGTATTTTCTCCCCCTTTCACATCAATGTAAAGATTATCTGCCTTAACTTTTAAAGCGTTTGAAGGTGTGTGCGGCAGCAGTCCACCCTTTATTCTTTTATTCTGCCTTTTTTTCCCTCTGTAAGGTGGCTTCCCTGGATGCTGGTATTCCCTGTGATTGACTATGCCTCTTTTTTTTAAAATAAAGATTTGCTCATTTTCAGTTCTCCCATGATACTCTTCTACTGAAACTTTTGGGCCAGCAGGACACATACTGGAATGCAGCTCTTGCCCCCACCAGATTTCAGCTGCTACAGAGCTGGGACCCCCCTGCTTCCCTCAGTCATCTCCTGATCTCAGGTGTTTCTAGGGTGTTGGTGTTACTCACTGATGAAATGCTACAGATGACAGAGCAGCTTGAGGAAACAAAGGGAGACAAGGCATAGGAATGGCCATAACTTGTCTTGGCATCCCCATGGGAACCACCTGGGCTTTCTGAGCTGCTTGTGCACCCCGGATGGAGGTGATTGTCTTGCATAGACGACTGCATCAGGAGCATGCTCATAAAGCTCATGCATAGGGCAGAGCCTTGACTGATATGAGTGTCAGGAGTAGTGGAGGCTGTAAGACAGGGGATAGAGACAAGGATAGGATTCTTGACTGGAGACAAGCCAGGTCTTCCTATATTGCTCATTTACGGGATGCCTTGAACATCTCTGCTGGCTTTAGTGAACATCACAGCAAAGCATAGTGAGACCCAGATGCAAAGAGCTATCCACCACTTCAGTCCCCTGACAGCAATCAAGGAGACAGGCAGTTCCAGGCTGAACCCTGTATAAAATCAGATGTCTTCTTCTAGTCTTGTGTAATCCAAAGGGAGTATGTCTGTAAGATCAGTGCCACAGAAGCAGTGGGATAGGATGGCATCCCCCGTGGTCTTTAATTGATCCATGACTTCTAATTTAAATGTGAATGTGACAGTGCAGTGTCAGTTGGTGACCACCTCACAGTTTTCTTGTGACTCACCTGACTTCTACATGGGTCTGAGTCTGAAAGAAAGATTTTGCTGCATCAGGTTTGTAAAAGAGGCTCACCAAACATTTTTTCCAGGAACAAAATTTTTGAAAAATACTGAAACCTTTCGTTTCCAAAGGAACCTCTTTTGTAAGGCGTAAGAAGTTGTTTTTGTGTGGCTCTGGATGGTTTTGTCCTTTCACTCCCATAATGGGGCTGGCAATCAGGAATGGGACCCATGTTCTGGGTAGTAATTTCCAGCTAGGCTATGTGTTTGTTCAGTCTCTGTCAGCTCAGAATGGAGCAAAATGAGTGAGACCACTGCAAAAAGCAGTATGTGGGTACACCAGAGACACATGCTGATAGAGATAGAGTGTATCTGTGAGAGAATGGTCTGGGTGCTGTCCTGTCTGGGATGTGGATAGAGTCATTGTTCTGACGAGTTCCCTTTTACCAGAGTTCCCTCCACAAGTATTGCCTGTGGTCCCCTCTTGTGTTTTGATCAACAAATAGATTGTGCAATTTTGAGACAGTTTGGATCTTGAAGTCAGTCAGCTTTCTTGTGTTTGTCCCGCTCTGTAAGCTTTACATGTTGTGCCTTAAGCATTGCAAGCTGTTGGCAGTGTAGGGAAGACAGGTCTACTTCTAGATCTTCACAGGGAGGTAAGAGGTGTGTGCACAGCAAATTATATCAAATTATGCACATGAAGCCCAAAGATGTTAGGTGGAAATGTTGGACAGCCATCCTGTGATCACACAAATGAGCCTTTCCTAACCTTGCTTTCTTTACCAGATGGGGGGATGTACATATTAGGGTACTAGGTGTGTATGAGAGTTAGCAGTAGCAACTGGGATACCAGTAAGCGGATGCTGACCTCTTGGTCTCTGCCCCTGGGGGTTGGAGGCCTGCAGGGTTTAGCATCAGGATGTAGCTGCCTTTTAGGGCCCTTGGGACAGTCAGACATGCTTTCCCTCAACACTGCTAGCATCAGGAAAGAGCACTTAATTTATGCAAGAACAATGTTTCAGAGAAGGAAATGAAATTCCTATTTTTTTAAGGTGGAGGAAGAGGAAGGGAGAATACTTCCCTGCTTTCCCTGGCGACTGAACACATCTGCTCTTTCCCGTCTGAGGTTGTCATTGTCATCCACTCTTTTTCTCTCCTCTCCTCCCCCCTCCCCCCCAGTCTCCTGCATCTCCCCGGCTTACCCCTTTCCTCTCTCTTTTCCTGCTGCTCTATAGAGACCCTGCTTTTGTCTAGGCTAGTTCCCAGGAACTCAGTATCATCTTCTGGAGATATCCTGATGCTGGGGTGTTTTGTGTGGTCTTGGATCTCCTCTCCAGCATATATGGTGGCTTTCAAGGGCCATGCCAGGTGCTTGCCCTGTGCTGCCTTGGCTTGTACAAAGTGCTGCTTGTTGCTTTTGGAGTGTGCTCTTATAGTTCCTTGTGGAGTAGCCAGGACAGTGCATGGTTACAGGATGATGTCAGAGTCGGTGAGCTTTGAGGTAGGCTGGATGTGGATGGGCTTTACCTCTAGGTAAAGCAGGCCTGGGGTTCTGGGCCAGGTGGAGGCTCTCTGGAAGAATTGATCAAATTCAAAGTTGCTTGCCATTTAATGAGTCCCAGGTATATGAATTCTGCCAGCCCAACACATGCAGGCTCTGGAAAGCCTGAAGGAAAAGACATGGTCCCGTTTGGAGGAACGCCTTCTGCAGAGGGAAGCTTGCCAGGTCTTTCTTTCCTCAAAGGAGGGAGGGAGACTGTATCAGTTGGGAGCTCCTGGTGGGACACACAGTTCAGCCTTGGCAATGCCTTGGGTCTGTGCCCTTCCCTGCTCTGCTTTGATAAGAGTTTGCTCACCTTGCTGTGCTTACTTAACAGAGCTAAGCTCTCAACCTCAATTTTCTTATCTTCAAAATGGGAGAATAATTTTGTGTGTGTGTGTGTGTGTGTGTGTGTGTGTGTGTGTGTGTGTGTATGTGTATATGTGTGTAGAATCCCACAAGTGAAGCTTTACATAGAAATTGTCTAACTCAGTAAATTTATGACAGATATAATTTAGTTTTAAAATCCTATCAGAATATACATATAAAAATAAATCTTGTCAGAAAAATCTCTCTGTCCTTTTGGTGGGAGGCATGCTAGATAGCAGTGTTTGATGCCATGTATAATATATACAGGTTTGTCTCTGCTTGAGACTAAATTAACACATTTGAACTCACGAGTGTGGTTGGAGTTTAGAGGAAGGCCGTGGTGGGAAAGGTGATGTAATACACGGATGAAGAGCACATGGGCTGTTGGTGTGTGGAAAGGCAATGCTGGGTCTCTGGAGAGGCCAATCTGCAGGGACCCATGGCCTGTGTTGTTTGGAAGCCTATAGGTTCTGGTCATGGAAATGTGTGATGCAAGGAGCAGAACCTTTCTTTAAAAACTTATGTCTTACACCAAGGAAGAGATTCCACAGAACAGCACAGAGAAACAAAGGCAACAGGTGGAGTTGACAGGCTTAAGGCCAAGAACCAGGGAAATGGAGTTTGAGTCCTGGTTTCAGTGTTTGTTAGTTGTGTGATTTGAAGTCGATTACTAACTTCTTTGGGCTTCAACTTCCTGGTCTTCAAAATCAAGAAAGAACCATTTTGAGGATGAGAAGACATTTATCTGGTATACAATATTAGGGTAGTAAACATAATTGCAGCTCCTGCTGTGCTTTTCATTACTATGATAAGGCTTCCCAGCCTCCTGGGGCTGTCCATCACCAGCTATAAGCATGGAAGTGTTTCTCCAAAACCCTGTGGGTTTTTTCCTGTAGTATAAATGAGTGCACTGAACCACGGTTCATTCTTGTAGACAGACTTATAAATGAATTTATATGAACAAATTTTGGAAATCTATTTTTCTCTTGATTTGCTATTTTAAAGCCAGGTTTTTAGAAGCCCTTAATAGCTTAATATATAAGAGCCTAAAGTAAACCAGTGTTTGTAAGTGTGGTGAGGGTGAGGGTTTCATAAAGCTTTGGGATATTTTTCTAAAAGACTGGCTCAATTAGAGAATGTTCCCTCCTCCAGGTTGCTGTTGATTTGGAGGGCATACTCATGTCCAGATGCACCAAATAACAAAAGATGATTTTAGAGTTTTTAACTACCGCAGTGCATCCAACCTTTATGGGGGTTTAAAGGCCTTGATGACTTTCGGTTGCCCACATTTGCATGTCTGTGAAGATTTTTGACAACGAGGATGGTAAGGAACGTGTTTTTAGGGATGACAGGAGCTCCTATCATTTCATCAGATTCTGGAGAACCTCCCACGTTTTTTACTCTTGCATTCTGCCACTTGCTTCAACCCAGCAGAAAGTCAGCAGGTTTAAAGTGTCTTACTATTAGAAAGGCATATTTGTTGTCAAATTTGTCTTACAAGACAGGCTCTCATATATATATATATATATATATATATGCATGCATGCATATATGTATATACGCACACATTAAAAATGGGAAGATTGATTTTGCAGAGTGATAGGAAAGAATTAGGCACACATTTGGGTTTAAGGGAGAGCTAAACTGTGAGTGGGCAGCACAGACTGTGGGTTAGTGTGTACACACTCACACAGGAGAAACTGAGCAAGAGCAGTGCAGCCAGCAAAGCTGCTCCAACTCAGTCGTGGAGTGCAGACTCTTGGGCTGGGTCTTTCCCTCGAAGGTTTTATTATTTTGGAGGCATGGCTTTTTAAATCACCTCAAAGCATTGTCTTTTTTGGGGGAGACTTAAAATATACATGTCATTTTATTTCCCTACAATGAAGTGACACTTTTCCTGAAAAGATTCCCATCACTCAAAGTGAAACTGGAAGTTGTTGGATAAGAAGCCTGGACCCTGCTGCTGAGAACGGCAGTTTCGCCTCCCTAGCAATCCACACCAGCCTGGGATTCCTAGACAATGGCCAAACTTCCTGCTAAGTGTTTAGCTCCAAACTTGGTGTATGGTGAAGTTTCTAAATGAAATTTCTTTGTGGAGACAAAGAATGGCAGAAGATAAAATCCAAGGACAAAATGCCATGTGTAGATCAGCGGTTCAGAAATTCATGTCGAATCTCTACAGCTCTGACAGAGCTCAGACGGACTTTTCCCCCTGGGCTATCAAAACCTTGCTGTTGGACGGCAGACCTAAGACTCCTCTGCTTGTGACGGCATTATCACTCACCGGTCCCTCTTAGTACTGTACGTGTTGTCTTCTGTCGTTACATGCTTTGGATATTTGGTTGTGTGATTATTGTGGTGTGCAGCTGAACAGGGAAGCTGGGATTTTGCATACAATTCTCGGCATTTTTGCTGAACACAGGCAAGTAAGATGCTTGTTTTTACATTCTAGAAAAGGTGGGAGTCACAGCTTTAATTTTTAAGTGTCCTTTTGAAATAAAAGTTAGTCCAATAATGTTTTAGTTTCTGGAATGATGCAGATTGTACTGAAGCTGTGTCTCCTCCCAAGGTGGACAAAACATGTTCTGTGTGCAGAAATGTGAGCTGCTGCCTGCATCAGGAGGAAGGGAGAGAGGAAGCTGTTTGCAAAACTACTTAAAATAAATTTGAGGGGTCAAACATGGAGCACGGTCACTAAAGGGAAAGGAAAAAATGCCTTGGGTCAGTTGCACTGGAATAGCACAGGCATTCACACTGGCTACAGGGCTGTGTGCTTCTTGCTAATAAGATACAATTGGAGTAGATAATATTTGAGTATCTATGGCTAGATCTCACTGCCTCTGTATCAGGGAAATTAACCTAAAAGGCCATGTTTTAAAAGTTTGGTTCAGGGGAACAGATGTCATTTGGAAGAGAGATGGCAGGCTGTTTTCCTCCTTGTGGGAGCTTGCTTCGTCCCAGCCTTCTAAGTGGCATCTAGTTGTCAGATGTAAGGAGCTATGGCTCAGGCAGAAGGCAGGCTTGCGTTAGCATTTTATTTAAAAGCGATCAGTACTTTTAAATTAAACATGCAAAGTTATCTTGGTGAGGCAATGAGGCTGCTGGGTTATCGAATTTGGCTCTCAGTTTAGCCAGTTCAGCAGGGGCAGAAGTAGGATCTAAAGCAATTACTATGCAAACACACTTGAGTCAGCAAGGCGGTGGTCACTGTCTTATCGGGGTCGGGAGAATCTTTTTCAAAATGTATACTTTTTTGCAGGTAGATTAAAAACCTATTGTTTGAGATTCATATTTGAAGTTAGGTGCCAGATTTTAGCCAACAAAGCATGTGGGAGGGGAAACACCTTCTATCTAATGCTTGTGTAACATGGGAAAGACCTGATACTCAGGTTATTTGTGTTTTTCCCTCTTTACTCACATTGTTTGGGTGGAAATTTTATTGTTGTTGAAAAGTACTCATTGAGCTAGCTGATCAGAGCAGTTGTGGTAAGACCGAGCCTTAAAAAGACAAACTGAGGTGGCAAAGAGATGGCTCAGCAGGTAAAGGTGTCTGCCACATAGTCTAGGATCCCTAGGATCCACATGGTGGCAGGAGAGACCTGACTCCTCATTGTCCTTTATCCTCCAGATGTGTGCTATGGAAGTCAAACACACATATAAATACACAATAAATAAGTAAGTGCAATATATTTATAAAGTGACAAGTTTAAAAGGATTTGAATCCTAGGCTGAGCCCTGTGTGCCCTATAAGGTCCCACTTACCCCTTCCACACACAGACAGCCAGAGCTCACCCACCTGCTCTACCCACATGGTAATACTTGAGGCATGCCATGCGTTTTTTTTTTTTTTCGTTGTACATGGTGGCTGTGTTACAGTGTGGGGAGAGGGCCCGCTTCATCCTGTTTCTTGCTTTTAGACTGGGAAAATAAGATCTTCTATGCAGAGCACTGTGGAGATGCATCTTCTTCTGCCCTTAGTAGAGTGCAAAACCCCAGATCCAGGACTACTGCAGCCTGCGAAATGCTGCTTGACTCTAGCAGACAGAACACTAGCCTCTAAAAATCAGATGTGACTTTAAAATGAACAAACTAGAGTGTAGTTCTTTGTTCTGCATGTTTGAGGGTAACCACAACAGAGGGCCAGGTTTTAACCAGCAAAGCATACAGGAAGAAATACGTGGACACTTCTCTTCTGGAGGCTTAGCTTGGATCATTGGCTTAAATTCAGGAATTTGGGGGCTTTTGGGTGACAGTACCCTTTGGTAAGAAGCAGAGAGCTCTCCCTGCTTCAGGGCTGCTTCAGGGCATGGCCCTGGGATGCATGGCCGAATGACCTTGGCTTTTGGAAGGTGACACAGGGACTTAGCCTGGGCGTGAGTGGGTGTGTGGCTGGCTTCCTCGAAAAGTGTCTCCAGGGTTTCCTGTGGAGCTGTGCGTTGTCCATCCAATGCCACAGCCCTTGTACTTCAGATGAAGGATAAAATACTTGGGAGAATAGCTTTCATTGTTCCCATTCCCAAACCCCTTTCTGTATGTGGAGAGCTTTCTGAGTTTGTCTGTTTGTTTTCTGTCCTCCCATCTCGACCCACAGCCTGTACCGACATTCTTTGGAGCAGATCACATGCTCCTGGCAAGCAGTGGGCATTCTGAATTCTTTTTGTGTTTCCAGCCATGGTCCTCAGTTCTCAAGGGAGACCTCGAGCCTCCATTCCAACTTAGGAGAGAACCAAACCAAAACAAGAAGCCTTGACATAAACTGGAAGTAAAACTTGGCAGCCACCAGCACAGACTACGATAAGGGGTTTTGAAGTGTCTCCTTTGAAGGGTCTTTCTTGTTGGATAACCACTCACTGTTGCTCCACAGCTGGGGTGGGAGCAGGAAAGAGGCCTCAGGACTCTTAGTCTGGGGCTTTCAAATCCAGAGATGCACAAGGAATAAGGAAGAGAATGTAGGCAGGCAGCATGGGGGACTCAGCACTTCAGGACTTTCTTTCCTGTGCAAAGGCACCCAAATTGCACTGTGGATAGCAGCCAGCAACTGAAGCCATCGCTCGCTGTCAGTTAATGTCACCATAGACTCTAGGAGAATAAATGTGTTTCTGTCTTGATCAAAAGAAGAAAAAAGTAGTAGGAAAAGTAGTAATAGAAAAGAGACCTGTCCAAAGTGGGTTTGTTTGTAACTATTAGGTTGTTAGTTAGGTAATCCATGTAGATGTTAGGCAGTTCAAGTATACTAACAGATGGATATAAAGAGAAAGTTCTGTCCTCCTGTCTTGGAGCCCTAGGCTCCTAATTTTCCCTTGCCAGGTATGCACATTATATACATGGTTCTAGTAACTTTGAGGTGGTGTACCTCATCGGGCAGCAGCAGCAGCTGGTATCTCTGTAATGACACTGTCCTCACTGTAGATGACCTGTGAAGTATCATTTTCTATGCATAATAGAGGTGCTTTCTCCTTGTGCATTGCTTTGTGCAAACCCCAGGGTCCTCTTCTGCACGCAGAACCCCTGTGCAGACACCATCGACCTTTTTCTCAGAGAAGCCAAAGGGCTCCTACCATACTACTTCTAGCAGAGATCCTGGCAACTTCTAGACAGCTGCTGAGGGAGGCTGGTCATTGATCAGAAGCATGGCTAGAGAGGAGGAGCAGGGAAAACAACTTCTTGCTGGAGTTGTCCAGATTAACCTTGAATTCCTGTGCTCAAACAGTCTTATTGTCTCAGCCTCCTGGTATATGCCATGGGGCCTGGCTGCAGTGTTACCTCTCCTAGGGCCATATAATCTTGTTCTTTGTTGGCATCCCATTGACCTGGGTGTGACTTCCAGTGTTACATATATCATCTCCCTCCCTCCTTCCCCTCTCTCTCCCTCCCCCCTCTCATATTCATATAGATATATGAATATACATACACACACATACACACACACACACACACACACACACACACACGATCTGAGTCATCTTGGGCACATGATGCAAGCTTCCTGAGTTTTAGGGTGAGCTTGAGTAAGCAAGGTGCTCAGGGTCTGCCTGTGGTGACAGGAAGAAAGAAACAGGGTGACCATACCTGCCAGTTTTCACTGCTGACCTGGTCTTCTCATCTGGTCCTTAGAACCTCTGATCAGACACAGTTCCTACCTTCTAACTGGCATGTCACTAGAAATCTGAAAAATGGGACTACTTCCCCTCCCTCTACCCTCCTCAGAGTCCCACCTGTGGGCTCCAGGTTGTCAGCTCCAGAGGAGACTGCTTCTGTCTGTTCAGAGCTGGCAGTGCATGTCAGCAGTCTCTCTACCCAACAGGTCTGAATACCTACCCAGAAAGGCTGGTGAATAAAGTGCTTCTTGTGTTGAATAGAAACCTGACGTGTGGCTGGGCTCCATCGTAGGGTCTTTGCCTAGTGTGAGCAAAGCTGACTTCCACCCCCAGCACCATAAAGAGGGAAGGAAAGGAGAAAATGAAACATTACTGAGAGGAAGATCCCTCATCTCTGCTGCTCTGGGCAGCTGTGTTGTCTGTGTCACTCTAGCACCAGGACGTCCAGCCCCTCATGTGGCACCCAGCAAACCCTCAGTGTCCCGTTATTGACATTACTACTACTACTACTACTACTACTACTACTACTACTACTATTGCTACTACTACTACTACTATTGCTGCTACTACTACTACTACTATTGCTACTACTACTACTATTGCTACTACTACTACTATTACTACTACTACTACTATTACTATTACTACTACTACTATTACTACTACTACTATTGCTACTACTACTACTATTACTACTACTACTATTACTACTACTACTATTACTACTACTACTACTACTATTACTACTATTACTATTACTACTACTACTACTACTATTACTACTACTATTACTACTACTACTACTACTATTACTACTACTACTACTATTACTACTACTACTACTACTACTACTACTACTACTACTATTACTACTACTACTACTATTATTATTAATTTGGCTCATCCATAGACTACTAGGGAGAGATTTGAGTTTTTCACACGTTCATAGGACAGCCTAGAATAAAGTCACCTTCTAACCCTTTGTGAGAAGTAGTCATGTGGAACATTACCAGAAGTAGGGTTGGTAGAGGTGCCTTCTGGGGTTAAGATGCTTCTGCATTGCTAGAGGGTACCAGATCCTGCTGTGGATCTACCCCTGCTTCATGGAGCTCTCCATCACTCTTTCTTTTTTTCTTAAGAGGTATGCTGTTTGTTGTTTTAGGTTTATTTTATGTGTAGTCCTCATGTATATATGTACACCGTGTGTGTGCCTTGTGCCTGCAGAGGCCAGAAGACAGCATTGGCTTCCCTGGAACTGGAGTTAAGGGTGGGTAACAGTTGTCTATGGGTGCTGGGAAAGGGACCTGGATCCTCTGCAAGAGAAGCCAGTGCTCTTAACTATTGAGCCATCTCTGCAGCCCCTGGACCTCTCTGTGTGCCCAGAGAGGAGCCAAGGGCCAGCTGGGGGACATCACAGCAGAGCACTGGTGCTCACATCTCCTGCTTCTAACGTGCCCTTCAAAATTAAGAAATGTGCTATAATATGCACACACGTGTGTGTACACATACATATTTGTATACGTGTATACACATTGGGTATGGGCATGTGTGTGTGTGTGTGTGCATTGTATATGGGAGCATGTGTGTGTATATGCACATGCATGTATTGTGGAGCACTTGTGAGCTCAGAGAACAATTTTGTGAAGTTAGTTATCTTCCACCACCCTTCCCTGAGTTCTGGGGATAGAACTCAGGTCTGTAGGCTTGTAAGCAAGTGCTTTTGCCCACCGAGCTGTCTTGCTGGCTTCTTTTTAATCATTTTTACATGCTCATTGGTATTACATGTATTCCTAGTATCATGAGGCCATCACTGCCACCCGTTGCTCAGACTTTTTTCCATTTTTCCAAGCTGCACCTTGCACTAACTTTCCGTTTCCCTACTCCTTGCCTTTGGCACCCACCATTCTACTGTGTATGGACCTGACTACACAGGAACCTCACGTGAATAAAATCAGCACTAGTTTTCTTTTGTAGGACTTATTTTACTTAGCATAATGCCTTCAAATTTATCCATATTGTAGCATGTGTCAGAACTTTTCCTTATTAAGGAAATTTATACTAAATAAATAAGGATATTTATTTATAGTTGGCTCTGTAGTTTTGGTTTTTTTGTCTTAATTCATAGGTTTCCTAGATTATTGCTTGATCTTTGGAATGTTACTTCTTCTGATCCTGTTTAAAATGAAGGGCAGCATTATTTATAATAGTCAAGTGAAAATAATCTAACTATATATCAACTAATGAATATAGTTTTTAAAATGTGGTATATCAGTAAAAAGGAATGTTATTCAGCTTTAAAAAAGACTGGGCTATAAACGGTGAGATACAATTTTTTCGTGTTTGAACTGTTTTAAGTTATGCTGTATGGAGCAGGTGGGTTTTATGGTAACTGTTTATGAGGAACTACAAACCATTTCCTGTGGTTGCTGTACCATTTAACTTTCCTGTCAGCAGTATATATCACCAGTTACCTTCGTCTTGTCTGTCTGCTGTGCTGTGCCCATGCCATCTTTATTTTATCATGGTTTTGATTTGCATTTTCCATGATGGTTGAGGACAGAGAGCATCTTTTTGTGTGGCCATTAATATTATCTTATTTGCTTATCCAAGCTCTTTGCCTGTTTTTAAATTGAATTTTCTTTTTTTATTGTGAAATTGTAAGAGTCTCTAAAATATTCCAGATAGTTCTTTATGAGATGTGGGACTTCGGAATATTTTCTTCTGTTCTGTGAGTTGTCTTCTTACACTGAAAACCAAAACCAAAATAAATGAACACTTTCAAAAAACAGACATTGCGCATTGTACATATTATAGGGTACAGTAAGCTGTCCCAGCATGGGTGTAACATGTGCTGATGGTATCCACATGATTGGCATGTCCACTGCCTCAAGCATCTCCCTGTCTTTGCACTGGGAATGTTCGAGGTCCCCTCTGCTGTTGTTTTAAAGTGCTGTGATGTTGACAGCCACAGTTGCTATAGGAAGTTGGAATCTGCATTTTGAATCTTTTAGTCACTGCCTCTCCACCCCCAGCCCTCTCCTTAGCTTCTCAGACCCCATTCTCCCACCTCCTCAGATGACTGTTGTAGCTACCAGTGGCATCATCTTTCTGTACTGGACACACTTCCCTTAGCAGAATATCTTGTAGACATAATAGGCTACCATAAATACAGGATCTCATTTTTAATGGTTGGACAATATTTTTTCTTTTAAAAATGATTAATTAAAGAAATTTAAATTATGTGTGTATGTGTGGTGTGGGTATGTGCACATGAGGGCAGGTACCCACAGAGGCCAGAAGAGGATATTGGATTTCCTGGCACTAGGGTTACAGTTAGTTGTGAGCCACCCATTGTAGGTGCCAGGTTCTCTGGAAAAGCAGCAAGTGCTATTAACCGTTAAGCTATTTTTTCAGACATCATTTTCTTGATTCTGAAGCTGGAAGTTTTAAAGTTTTGCACAAGTCCAGTTCATTGTTTCTTTTGCGTTTGCTGTCATATTATAGAAACTATTGCATGGTTCAAGGTCACAAAAATTTACTAGAAGTTTTATGAAAATTTATTAGGAGTTTTATAGTTTTTAACCACCCCACCCCCCAACCCAAAGTCTCATTGTGCAACCTATGTAGACCAGGCTAGCTAGCCTTAACCTCACAGAGGTCTGCCTGTCTCCTAAGTGCCAGAATTAAGGTGTGGAACTCTATATCTAGCTTAGTCTGAGCTCTTCCATGTAAGTCTTTGATCCGTTTGTGTGCTGGGAGACAGAGACCCCTGTTCTACTGCACGTGTTCTAGGACATTTGTTGGTACTCTTGCTGAAGATCTCTTGTCCTTCAGTGTGAGTCTTTCTCTTCACTTCTTAGTTCTTGTTTTGTTTTGAGACAGGGTTTCTCTGTATAATAGCCCTGGCTATCCTGGGGCTTACTCTGTAGACCAGGCTGGTCTCAAACTCAGAGAACAGCTTGCCTCAGCCTCCCAAGCATTGGGATTAAAAGTGTACGTGCTACTAGCTAGCTTGAATTACTTTCTGTTTCTTTTTGAAGCAGAATCTTATGTAGCTAAGGATGACCTTGAATTTATGGTCCTCGTGCCTCAGGTGCAGGGAATATGTCATGTGTCACCACGCCTAGCTTTGAATTGCCCTTGCAGGGCTAGGGGGAGATTTATTTATTTGTGTTTGTGTAACTCAGAGGACAATTTACAGAAATCTGTTTTCTCTTTCCACCATGTGGGTCCTGAAGATGGTGAACTTGGATTTTTCAGATGTAGCAAGCTATCTTGCTAACCTGCCTGAATTACTTTTTTTTAAAGCTGTGAATTCTGAGGCTTGAGAGAGTTCACCGAAAGCAGAAAGACCCAAGTTTGACCCCCAGAATTCGTGTTTAAAAAAAAAAAAGTCTGGCATGGTGATGAATGCTTGTGATCTTAGCGCCAGGGTAGAGGGTAGATGATCTTGGGGCTCTCAGACCAGCCAACCTAGCCTAATGGGTGAGCTCTAAGCCAGCTAGGGACTGTCTCAAAAACAACAACAACAACAACAACAACCAAAAAACAACAACAAAAAAACCCAACAAGGCGGACAGCACAAGAGGAAGAAAGACGCCCAAGGCTGTCTTTTAGTTTCCACATACACATGACACTCCCCTTCCCCAAGACTGCCTTCCCAGGGTTTTAGGGAGCCAGTTAATGACAGATTGCTATGAATATGCATTCATGGGGAGCCATGGGGGCAGCACTGTTCTCCAGCTTCTCTGATCACTAGTTACCTACCTCTCCTGCTTGTCTTTCCCTTTGTCTCTAGGGTGCATTCCAGGAAGCCTGACTGTTGAGGTTCTATCTGCAGGAACATGGAGGCAGGTTCTCTGATGTCTTCATGCTCATTAGGTTTCAGCATGATCACACCATTCCTTTTAGAATTTAAAGATTGAATGTAATGGGTCCTAAGCACGTTCTGTCTCCATCTTGATCATTGCCATTCATATGTAGTTGCCAAGGGCCTCAACCATATTTAGTTCAGGAGTTGCTACCTGAGTCAAAATGAACTAAAAGATGCTCTCTCTGACTTGGGGACTTAGGAAGAGGAGACAAGGAAACTTGGTGTTCTGGAAATTTGCATGCTATGAAAGTATGAAAGAGAAGGTGGCTGTGCATCCAAGTTTGTATTGGTGGCTGAAGGCCCTGGAATCCTTTCTTAAGTCCTTCTTGTTGATACAGTTTGTAAGAAGGAAAGAACAAACCCTTCATCAATGGATAGGCCTATGAGGTGAGCATAGATACTACCTGTAATTTCTCATAAATGTGGGGTGCTGGGTGCTGAGCCACCTCACCCTCCGGGACTTATGTCCTTGGAGTTGGTGAGTAAGAGACAGCATGGGAAGCAGATGTGCTGAGAGGCGTAGTGTGTAGAGGGCATGAAGTATAAAGGCACTGTGTGCAGTGGGAGCTGGGGAAGGCCTCATGGAGGAGGAGCCATTCGTATGGGGTCCCGACAGGTAAGTTGATATCTCCTTGGAGACAGATGACACAGTTCCTGGACACCCATGAATTCAGTGGGTTCAGAAGGTATAGCAAAGGTATGGAATTGGCACACAGCTGGTGAAGCTAGGACCAGGGCATGTAGGGCATTTCCTGGAGGAGTGGTCTTTGAAGGTTGTGGCAGGGAAGGGAAGGGAAGATCTGTGGTTTTCTGAGTGGGGTGAAAGGAAGAAGAGCAGGAGTGCTGGCTTTGTTCCAAATATCAACTTGCTGCAACTCAGAGTCACCTAGGAAGAAAGCTGCAGTTGAGGAATTGTCTAGAGCAGGTTAGCCTGAGGCTATCTGAGGGCTATTATCTTGAGTGTTGATGTGGGGAGACCCAACCTACTCTGGGCAGCACCATTCCCTGTGCAGGAGGTCCTGGATTGTGTAAATGCAGAAAGCTAGCTGAACCCGAGCAACAATCTAGCAAGCAGGCAGGATTCATTTGTCTCTCTCTGCTCCTCACTGTGGAATGGTGTGACTGTGCTTCAACTCCTGCCTTGATTGCTCCTCAGATTGTAACCTAGAGCTGTATCAAGTAAGCTCTTCCCTCCTCTAAGTTGCTTTTGGTCAGGATATGTGATCATAGCAACAGAATTGAAGTTAGAATTCCAGGAGACTGCTTTAGAGGCTAGCACTTGTGGGATGGGATGAGGGGCAGGAAGGAGGAGGTGCAAGTTAGGAAACAGGCTGGTGGTGTTGGGTGAAGGTGCTTAAAGCAGCGAGGTATGGGTGTAGGGAGAGGGCTGAGAGCCCTGCTGCTGCCTCCAGGAGGCCTGGTGGGTGCACAGGCGGGTGGCAGGCGGGCGGCCTTAGGGCCTCTTCCTTGGGGAAGATGAAAGGGACTCCATTTGACTTCGTTTTATGCCAATCAGGTGCAGCTTTTAGATTCCTGGCAAGCTGCCACATTGCCCCCAGGCGAAAGTTGGTGGCCATGGTACTGTTGACCCTTTGTAGTAGATGGGAAAGTCTCTGCCTCGCGGATGGCCTGGAATCAGGAATTTGGAATGCATAGCTAATGCACCCCACTCCAGACCTTTGGTGTTAGTGTTCCACAGGATCACATCTAATTGACTATTTCCAAACTCTTGTGCATTTTGACTGTACAAGCAAGGTATGTTGCCAGCAGCCCCCCTTGTTGGGGTTTCCTCATCTGTAGTGTTCTGGCTCCATCCTTTCCAAGAGCTCTCAGTTCTTCTGACATGAGGGGCTCTGTGCTTAAAAGTGCATAGTGCTTTTCTAGCCACTCACCTGGTATCCCTCTGGGCTCTCTCCTGGAGTTCTGTAATGCTCCACTGTGTGTGAGGTGGCTCTGCCTTTCCTACCTTTCCTACCACTGTGGATCTATGTGAGCTGGACAGGCCTATAGGGCCCTGATCTGGGGGTTTGGGGCATGTCAAGGTATGGAGTCACCGCCAAATGGGGTGGCCTTAGATCCTCTCTCCTGAGTTCTTCTTTCTCAGTCTCTTGAGCATGGGCTCTATGAACTTAACTTTGTTTCCCTGGCATGGGGTAAGACCCAGTGGTTCATAGTGCTCTGTGTTTCTTTATGACCACCTTCTGACCTGTGCGTTAGTCTTTCTAATTGCAGCCATAGAATGTTTCTTTCTCTGGTGCTACTTTTTAAAATGTGTGAGGTGTTATTGCAGTAAATATAAAGGACGAGCGCTGCCTCAGCACCACTTTAAGCGTTCACAAGTGTTTGCGTTCAGTAGCGTTAAATGCTCATGTTGTTATGCAGTCCTCACCATTGTTTCCAAACCCTTCCACCCACACCACCTTGAACCCTCTTGCATGACACAGCTCTCATCGCTTCCAGCCCTGGCTGCTATCATCGTGCTTTCTACCCGGAAGCCCTGACTACTCTATGAACTGTGGATAAACAGTCATGAGCTGTTTGTTCTTCTGTGACTGACTGGCTTATTTCACTTAGTGTGATGTACTCAGAAGCCCTATGTTGCAACTTGTGTCAGAATCTCCTCCTTCTTTAGACATGTATATCCAGCAATGGTGATTCTCTGTGCATCTGTTGGTTTGGTTGATAGCGAAGCAAATACATTGCTGGGAACTGTGGGTTTACAAGGATTGGGTCTTCCAGCCCCTTTGGGGATTTACCTAAGAGTAGAGTTGCTGGATGCAATTCCAGTTGTCCTTTAAGGAGAAAAGGCAAGTTTTAAAAATTAAGACAGAGTTAGCTCTCTCTTTTCTTTTACTGATGTGTACATGTGTATGATGTGGGGTTGGGGCACACAGGCTGCAGCATGCCTGTGGAGGGCAGAGGACAACTTTATAGAGTTGATTCTGTCCTTCTACCTTTCCATGGGGTCTGGAGATAGAACTTGGTCACCAAGCCTGAGCAACAGTCACCTCTGCCCACTAAGCTGTCTCACTAGCCCCAAGGAAATTTCTTTAATAAAACACTGGATGTAGTGGTATGGGTAGCTTTCTGACAGAGGAAACTGCAAAGCTGCCTCTGGGATGACAGCCTCTGATTAGTCTGGCTGAAGGCATAGTTCTCCGTGTGATCTGAGCCATTACTTCACTCTGAAAGGTGGTCTGCTGTCTGTGTGTGAGCCCATCTGTCCTCCTGTGGGTGCTCTTATTCCATCGCAGCTGTGTGCTGCAAGCCTCTAGTCCCTGCATCTGAGCTCCTGCAGTGGAAGAAAAACATGCCTGGGGGATTCTGGGCCACCTCCCCAACTCAGTGATGGTCTCTCCAGCCCTACTCCTGCCCTTTCTCCAGTGATGCTCCCTGCTCTGACAGTGGAGCACAGCTCGGTATGGTATGCTCAGGGTTCCCTCTGGCCTTTCCAAGTGCTGTGTTCTTCGACCATTATACCTGTGATGTATATTCTGCTCCTTCCTGGCTCCCTCCCTAGTCTAACAACTCAGTTTTTGGACTGATTGATATGTTCTTTCCCCAACATTTACTAAGTGATGTTGCAGGAGGAGTGTGGAGTCTTTGGGGAGAGTGCACGTAAGATGCAAGAGATCTACTTCCCTAAGAATGTCAGTCTCCATGGTAACGACAGGCACATTGAACCCTGGCATGCCCTTCTCTAAGAAGCCACCCAGCCTCTTGCTTTCTTCTTGCTCAATATCGTAGAAAAGAATCCAGGTCTTAGATTTTAGGTTCAAATTTAGTACTTCCCCTACTGACCTTAGGACAAATGGCTGTAGCAGGGGCTGAAAGGGCTGCCTTATCAACTGTGAAGTCCTCAGGGAGCTCATGGAGACTGTCAGCCATTGAGTCCTGCTTCCCTGAATTTGTTAGCCCCAAGCTGCTCCTCTGTCATACTCACACACATGGGAGCACTCCTGTCAGAGCCTGGGGGAATTAGCAGACACCCTTTTCCAGGTGCAATACTCTTTTGCCTGGTGCACCCTTGGGAAGATAGAGCTACGTAGGTCAGCTTCCAAGAGGCTGTGGGGTTGAGGCCTATAGCTCCCTGTGTGAAGCCCCTGCCTGGGCCTCTCAGGCAGCTTTGTTTAGTGAGTGCCCAGGTTGAGTGAGCCAGCACTGACCAAATGTCTTGCCAAAGGAAGCCTGTGCTGTAGCTTGGAATCTGCAGGATTCTCCCACGCATTTGCTCATTTGCACATATGTGGTCTTCCAGACTTTGGGTGATTGTTTACCTGGTTACTATGTGGAAATAATAATTTTAAAATATTGTCAAAATATATTAATTTCTTTGCTTAGTACCAGCTACCATATTGACATGACTTACAAATGTCATCTTACAGGAACCTTACTATAGCCCTATAAGAGTGGTACCATCGCTCCCTGATAAGGAACCACAGCCATAAAAGTGACTTGGGGCTAGGGTATCATAGGCTCATCGATGAGCAGGCCAGGGTTTGGATGTGACTTATTCACTTCCTTGGTCTTCCCTGCTCCAAACCAAGCTCTTCCACTCGATGCCAGCCAAGGCACATGGCTTCCTCTGGAGCGGGAGGTCAGGGGAGAAAAGCAGCACACCTTGAAGGAGAATGATCCACACCATGTGGAATCCGTTTCCTCACTGCAACCACATGGAAAGTGAGTCCACCACAGAGCTGCCCCAGCCCACGTTCCTGGGGAAGAGGTTGTGCTGTGCTCCTCTTCCCCTTTGCTGCTCCTTCGGATGTCGAATCTTTCCAGGTCACAAAATGCAGGGCACCTGCATGGTGTGTGTCGCAGTGACAAGGCCAGAGCCTCTGAGCTTCAACTAACTGGGCTTCTGGTCCTCCTAGCAGGAGCTGGCAGAGCTCCGTCCTGGTTGAGGATCTTGTGTACTGTGACAGTCATCATTCCCTTTCCTGGCAGAAACCAGCAGTGTCTGGGGAGGAGGAGAGTGGATACCTCAGTGGCAGGTTGTTAGAAAGCTTCCTTCCACGCGGCCACACCATTCAAGGGATTTATGTGGCGCTCTACACACACCTGCAATCCATGGTGTGATTTTTGTCCCACGTGTTCTAGAAAACCACTGAAATGGGTTGGGCTTCTTTTCAGCATTCTGTTGACTGAAGCCCCAGAGGCAGATAGTTTGTGTGAGTGCTTGTGGGGCTGCTTGTGACAGACTCTGAAACATGAAGCACCACACCAGCTACAAGGCCGAGGGCACCTCCCAGGGCTGGGGGCTGCAGGTGGCTGACATCTACTTTCCTTTTTAGAACGTTTTTTTCACCAGGGTTATTCCATTTCCAGTGATTTTTTTCCCCCCAGTGTCTGCAGTGAACACTGTTGGTTTGTCTCCTTCTCCCCTCAGGACAAGTCTGCCCACAGCTCCAAGGAGACCTCCGGGTTGATGCACCGCATGAGGCTGTAGGCAGCTGGTTCTTTTAAAGATTTAAAAGATTTAAAGATTCTTTTAAAGATTTATTTATTTTATGTATATGAATGTTTGACTGCATGTATGCAGGTAGGTGCATTATGTATGTGTACGTATGTTAGACCCTGTGACTAGAGTTACAGCTGATTGTGAGCCACTGTGTGGGTGCTAGGAATCAAACCTGGTTTCTCTGCAAGAGCAACAAGTGCTCTTAACCTCTGTGCTGTCTCTCCCGATTCTTAATCTAGACTCATTTCCATACATAGGGACCAGGCTTTTGGAGTTGAGGAAACATGAAAGAAACCTACCTGCCTTCTTCTATTAGTTTAAATGTTAAAGCAATAAAAATATTTTCTGATACCCCTACCACAGCTCACTTTCCACTGCTACACAGTGCTAGAACCAAGTTCCTGGTGTGAATGATTAACAGGACAAATACTTAGAAGAGTCATTAAGTGGGTCTGGGATAATTATTTTGCCTCCTAATGGAAACTGGAGTCTCTGTACTAGGACTGAGTACTGTACTTGGTAAGAGCAGAGAGAAACATTCCAGAGTCGGCTTGGAGCTGCTTTTCTCCCCAGACACCTGCCAGACCCTAGCTGTGCTGCCTCTTGTCTCGGGGGTATGAAAATATCTCTTGTTTCTTACTTACTGTGAAATGCCCCACCATCACAGTCAGTTCTCAGTGGCTAAGCCTTCTAGCGTCCTGAAAGATATGTTAGACCTGGGCATGAAGTTAGGATGGTAAAGCTAATGTCAAGGATAGTGGATAGAGGACACCTTGAGACACAAGGGAGAACTCAACTTTCTCCCAGCAAAATGCATGCCACTATTTCAGGAGGTGTCTGGGTCCCAGCAAGAAGCATTGTTCAAAGCAGCAGTGGGTTGCCCTTGCTGACTTTCTGTGGGGCCCTGTCCACATGGGTGGATTTGTATTGCAGCTGGAAGCTGGGAAGGGGTCGATGACTGCTGTCTGTGTGAGTCAGTATCTAAAGAGAAAAGGAAGGAAGAGAAAAGGTGATTTGCAATACTTCTCCTTTGATACAACTCATCTCAAATAACTAAAAAGACAAGGCATCCTGCTGGGCATGGTGGAGCATACCTTCATCACAGCACTTGGGAGGCAGAGACAGGCAGAGCTCTGTGAGTTCAAGACCAGCCTGGTCTACAGAGTGAATTTCAGGACAGCCAGAGTTATAAAGGAAGACTGTTTCAAAAAACAAAGCCAAAAACTCTCATAGTGCCTAGTCAAATGAAATTGTCCATTTGTTATGATGAGCAGATGATGGACGTGAACACAGGGTTTCCTTCTGCACAGATTTCACATGCACATTGCTCTATGGATAGAGTTTTTACTTAAGAGGTATTGGAGGGGCTGGAGAGATGGCTCAGCGGTTAAGAGCACTAACTGCTCTTCCAAAGGTCCTGAGTTCAATTCCCAGCAACCACATGGTGGCTCACAACCATCTCTAATGGGATCAGATGCTCTCTTCTGGTGTGTCTGAAGACAGCTACAGTGTATTCATATAAATGAAATAAATAAATTAAAAAAAAAAGAAATATTAAAAAAAAAAAGAGTGATTGGTGTGTGTATGTGTAGAGTGTGTGCTGTGATACATGATCATGGTAGCCTTTGTGTATCTTTGAAATGTAAGGTTGTTGTTTCTAATTATTTTTTGATATAGGGAAAACTATAAGAAAATAATAATGGGCTGATTTTCATGGTTGGAATTGTATATTTGTGTAATTTTCTTGTGCTACTTTTTAACCTTAGCACTGTACCCTAAGTATTTTCCCACACCACTTGGCACTACAGCAAACGCCATTTTTTCATGCCTGTAGGCAGTCTATCATGATGAATAGACAGTTGTTTAAGCATGTAATGGTAATGGAAAGAATTGACTTAGAGAAATTTTGTTCAAAAATTATGTTTGTCATTCCCAGCCCTGGGTGGCCTCTGTGCCCATTAGCACAAAATGACAAGTACCTTGGTGGGATACTGAGAGCCTTGTTCAGTAGGGGCAGGAACAGGTTTACCATGAAGTCCTCATGAGGACGTCCCTGTTCACAGGTTAGAAATTTGCAGACCATTGTGACTCCTCTTGCTGAAGGAATGCTGTCCCTTCTGTAACCACGGGTCCCTCTTTTGCTTTTCCTGTTCTGTGTATTTTTGTAAGCTGCTTTACATCCTTTTGCAGTAAGGCAGATTAAGAGTAAATAAACATAACTTCTCTCTAATGCTGTACGTTTAGCCTGTTCCGATTTCTTGTTGCTGTAAAGAGTGCAGTGCGGAATATCTTTGTCACTGAGGGCTAGTCTGAGCTGGAGTATTTCCTGGGACTGCATTCTCAGAAGTGAAGCTCAGGGCCAAAGGGCATGTACACCTTTACACCCTGGTCCTATGATGCCAAGTTGCTTCTCAGAAGGTCACACCAGTCCCTATGGCAGAGGTGGGAGAGAAGACAGACACTCCTCTCTGAGGTCCTTGTGAGTATGGTGTCCTTTCCAAGCATGGCTCCTGGCTCAAGGTAGCAGCATGGTTTGTCACCTGGCTGTTGTGTCCTACATCATTGTCACCAGAGTTGAGGTCTGTCCTGCCTCCCCATGTAAATCTTGTTTCTGGGGGGAGGTGGTCCTGTCGCCAGCCAGTCCTGCCTTCGAGGACTGCCCCTCTGCTAGACAATGGGCACATTCAGACCCAACTCTGTTTTCAGTTATTAAAAAGCGGAGCCGGCTGTCTGCCTGAGACTTTAATCTTTGAGCTTTTATTCCCTCTCCTTTCTCCCTCCCCCAGCCTTTTGTTTGTGCAGTTAGAACTGAGCTGTGGGATGTGTGGGTCCTGGAGTCTGAGTATGTTGGGCCTTCTCTTGGCAGTGACAGAGTGTTGAGCCTGAGCAGTGTTATTTCAGAGTAGGCAAGGGTGACCATGGATGGGAAGGCACACAGAGAGGAGAGGCAGGCTCCAGCAGCCTTAGGTCTTTGTAAAAGCTATGTGGTTTATATGACTGTGGGGCAGAGGACCACCACTTCATTCCGTCCCCATGCTTAGACAGGACACTTCTGCCCTTGAATTGCTTAGTCTTTATAAAGCCTACTAACTTGTGGCCTGTTAATATTTCCTCTTGGGAAATAGTTGCTGTGGTTAAATTAAGTATGTGTGTATTTGAATAAATGCAAAACCCCAAGAAAGTTCTTCCATAATACCTCAAGACTCCTAAGACACACCCAGAATGTTCTAACCCCAAAAACATCTTCCAGTTTAGACAGGGCACACTGGTGCTGATGTACTTGTGCCCTATAGTGACATTTTGTTCAGGATCACTAAACAGCTGAAGATCAATTGGCAGAGCCATAATTCAGACCTATGGGGTACAGAGACACTGACCTCGCTCTTGGAGGGACACACGGTCACTCCTGCTCATGGAAGCACTTTTGTTAGCCGGAACTCTTTCTTCTCCAAGACGTAGGCACATTTCTGCCAAGGACTCCACTTTTCAGACCAAGCAAGCCTTTGACATGAACATGGGACACATATTCCTCACCTTTACCCCCTCTGGTGTATACATCAAAACAAAACAAAACAAACACTTCATACACATGTATGAGTCTGCAGATGCAAGAAGAGGGTGTTAGCTCTCCTGAGACTGTTGCATACTACCTGATGTGGGTGCTGGCAGTTGAACTCCTCTCCTCTTGAAGAGCAGTAAGCACTCATAACTGAGTACAGCCATCTTTCTAGCCTCCGAGGTATCATTTTTATAATTGAATATATCTTGGTTTTAGCTCTTTCTTTTCAGACCACCAAGTCCCACATTCAGGCATTCTATAAATGGTTCAGAGAAAGTGAGTGTTGCCTTGCCTTCTATAGGTAGGTAACAGAAGGGCAGAGTGGTCCCCTCAGTTGTCTTTGTTCCCGCGTACATGTGTGAGGCTGTAAGCTCCATGGTGTGTTGGGCTTCACTGGCTTTGCACTGTTTTCCTCCCCTTAGTGCTCAGCTTCTTCAGAGCTTCAGAGCTCAGCTCTCCCTAGTACTGTGGCTGTAGGACATGGCCTTGTGTCTGTGCTCCATTTAACCCTCTCTCAGTCAGCTGCAGGTGTTTGGGATATCTTTCTAGATGAACACATCTTTCTGCACCTTTATATTTCTTTCTTAGAAGTAGAAATAGCTGGGCAGTTGTGTTGTAATAGATGTTTCCAAGCTGCTTCCCTAAAATGTATTGATTGATCATTTTATAAAAATAATATTTTAAGTGAGTTGTCATCTGGAAAAATAAAAGCCTTGTCTCCATTTCTTTTTTGACTTTCTGTGCCCTGGCAAACTATCATAGACACTTAGGTTTGTAAACTTGGATTGGAAAGCCCAGCCTCAAGGTTAGTCAGCTTTTATCCATTTCAAACTTGCAGTGTGCTGCTTGTCAGACCTCCACATCTGTGGCCTTAACCTGCAGAGGCATCCAGGAGACTTTCCACCCGACCTACAAAAGAACCCCCTATGGTTTGCTCTCAGCCAAGCTTTGGTAGATAGGAAAGAATATGGGTTGAAGCTGTGGGAAAGTGGTAGTTTGTGTTTGTGGAAGGATGGACTTGATGCAGGGTTCCTCAAACAGCCACTACACTGCTGGAAGACAGACCTACGCTCTCTGCAGTCACTCTTTGTCTTTATGCCACCTTGACTGTGCCAGCAGTGTGTCTTCTTTTCAGAACATCTGTGGTCACTTGATAATTGTGTCTGTGGGGTTGAATAGAGAAGCTGTGGACCATACAGTTCCTTTCATCCCTGGGTTGAGGCAGTTTACTGTTGGCTTCCTGTTGGCTGCTAAAGATCAGAGATGTGTGTTGTTCACAGCCTACATTGTACTCCTTTTATTTATTTATTTTATTTTAAATTTGCATTTCTTTTGCTTAACTATCTCCTGCTTGAAGTCATAGACTGAACATGCTAGTATCATTTCCTTCGGAACAAATTAGAATAAATGTATAACCACTACAGTAAAATTTGAATGTCATCTAAAATATAGTGCATATATATACACACACAAGCACATAAAGTAAAAAGCAAATCTCTAAAATATGGTGGGTATGTCCTATACTTTGGGCAACTTCATACTTTTTCCTAATGGTCCTTTGCTCTCTTTCTTGCCTAAGGATTTGGAGCTGAGCTCTGATAGCTATGGGGCACAGATAGGAGTTAAGGGGTGGTGTCTGACCTAGTGTTCTGGATATTATCTGCAAAGCAGAGATCTGTGGGGAGCGGTCTGTGGGGAGCCAGGATTGGTATGCTGGGGAAAGTTTGAAGGAGCTCTAGAACTGCAACATTGGTCACTCTGGGAAGTCCCAAGAGGGAGGGATGAAAGCCCAGAGCCTAGGAGCTAGCAGAGGAGCCCAGGCAGTTATCAGAAGAGCAGGACCCAACTTCTGCATTTACAGTCTTTATTGGCATGTGTAAGAATGACTGCCTGGCCCAGCAAAGGGCAGAACTCAGTCTGGAGTGGAAAGAGCAGACGCACCTGCCTGGTATGGGCAAGAAGGAGCCTGGTAAGCAGTGTTATTTTGTTTCATTTAGGAAGGATAAAGCAGTCAGCTCTGGGACTCTGGGTACCTCTGCTTGTTTGATTCTGTAGTACTCTCTCACAACTGGTTTACTCTGAAAATGTCATAATGGACAGAAATTAAAAGAACTCACAGTATATTTCCCCTTAGATGTAATGATTCTAGCACTTCCCTAGATCTGATGCTTCAAGTTTTAACATTTAAGTTCTCATGGACAGAGGTAGGGCTTCACTGCATGTAGTGGGGCCAGCTTGGTTACATGATGATCTCTGTGTCAGCCTGGGGTACATAGCAAGGTTCTGCCTGAAAAGCCTAAAAACAAACCCAAGCCAAAGCACAATCAGAATCTATGTTCTTTCTCTTGCCTAATGTGGCAAGAAGAGGAATCATCCTTTCTTGGTCTCATTATGGGGTTGAAACTTTTACTCTTTCTGCTATGTTGTTTGCTGTGGGGTTTTTGAGGGCTTGTTTGGAGGGTCTAACGGGAATGATGTTTCTCATAGATCCTTGGCCAAAGAACATTCGGTCCTCTTCTATCAGGGAAAGACATCCTCTTCTACTAAGCAAATAGCTTTGGGACAGACTCACTGAGTGGTGAGGGGAAAAGGGACACTCACCTAGCCAGCCAGGTCAGCTCTCACAATCAATGGGGGCACAAATGTGGCAACTAAGTCACCGTCCTGTCCTGCCATGGATTTTATATTTGTCCTTTATTGTATTGAACAGTCACACCATGTGTAGTTGTGGAAATTGGTGTTTTTATAAAACTGCATGTGCTGCGATGAGCATAGAGATTCTCTTGTTCTGGTAAATTACAGACAGAATGCTTGGAATGTTAAACACAATACTTGGTTATAACTTCTCTGTTTAAGCATTACTTCAACTTTATAGCTTTTGTTGGTGGTAGTGTTTTGTTTTGTTTTGTTTTGTTTTGTTTTGTTTGAGACAGGGCCTTAGCCTTGGCTGGCCTCTATCTCAGTATGTAGCTGAGGATGACCTAGAACTCTTGGTCCTTTTGTTTTCACATCTCAAGTGCTGGGATTACAGGGCTCTGTGCATACTAGACAGGAACTCTATAAATGGCTACATTTCCAGCCACTCATGTTGTGTTTTCATTTTATCCCAGTTCTAACAAGCTCATGTGGATTTTTACTTTCTAGCGTGAGTACCTTGTCCCTGCATTGCCAGACGGTAGATGGTACAAATGGGTGGTTATGCCCAAAGTCTTTGCTCCATCAGTAACATTCTAATGGCTTTTGTTGAGGCCATGTTACTTGGTTTGATTTGTAGCCTCTAGTAAGGCTTATATAAACCCCATGCTATCCTCACTTCCCTCCAGGCATGCACAGGTCTTGGAATTGAATCATGGTGGGCTATTTGCTTACAGTGGTGTTGTTTCTACTTGGACAGAAGAGGAGTGTTGGCAACTACATAGGAAGGATACTGATTCTAGGGTTGGAGCAGTTAAGGTTAGCCAGCAGTATCAGTTAAGTTGGACATTCCCAGTCAGGCAAGCATGGCTGGGTGAGTTTCTGACTGGGCTCAGGCTGGTCTTACTCAAGCCGTCTCTCTTAGTTGTGCTCACAATGCACAGGGAAGGCATGTGTGTGACTTCTCTACAAACACCTGAGCAAGTGATCACACATGATAGTTCACATAATCCTGACCTGTAGCTGAGGGAATCGAGTTCTGTGAAAAGTCAGTACCTGTCAAGAATGGCCTGTGGGTTTGTACACTGAAGAGAAAGAGCTGAAGCCTTCCAGGTCCAATTGGAAACTCATCCAGCCATGTTTGTCTGATTGGGAATGTCAATTATAGGAGATTTATTTATCTAGGCATTAATGAGAAGAAAGGAACATACACCTGTGACACATCCCTGTCAGGTACTCTTGTCAGCTTCATGGCTGAGGTTTTCAGTGAGAAGTTGTTGGCAGTCAGCAGGTAGACTTGCTAATTCTGCAAATTCTATACTATTAGAACTAAAATGGATGCTTGAGATGTGTGGGGTGAAATTATTCAAGATGATGGCAACCCTCTTCTCACTGAGTCCTCTCCTCTTAGCTGTTTGTTTGTTTTCTCACTCATCTGTTTACCTAAAAATTGATAGACCTCTCCTCTAGGCCAGACAGATTCTGTGCTGAGCTCAAGGCAAGGGACTACCTTCTGGAAGCTTCAGTACAGGGAAAACAGACACAGAAACAAGTGCTGCCAAGCAGGCTAGTGGAAGGGAGCCATAGGGCAGTGGTGGGCTGGATTGCTGGGGGCAAGGAGGGACGTAAAGAGGGACTCCCAAACCACTAGGGTAGAGGGTCTTCCTAAAGCACAGTTAATTCTATTGCAATGAACTCTGCCTAAGGAGAGGGCCTCGGGCCTCAGCAGATGGACTGTTGGTTCCAGGCAGTACTTGTCTGCAAGGATCCTTTGCCCTGTAAACATTTTATTAGACCATTAAGTTGTCTTCAGCTTCTCCCACACCCACTAATGCCTGAGAAGGCTAAGCATATGCTTCCATTTTTATGAAAACTTGCCTTTCTAGAGCTTATTCTTTGTAATTTTTGCCCTAACTTACCTGGCCAGAGTCCTTATCCTACAGATCTGGCTTGGAAGAGAGGGTGGCCCAGACCTAACTCCAGGGGCCTGGTTTTGCTAAGGAGTCCATTGGTGCTTTATGGCTAGATGCCTTTGTAGACTGTTCTTTTTACCATCAAGTCACTGACACTGCAGTGTAGGCAGTGGGATGTCTCTGTGTACCAACATTTTTAGAACCTGCTTCTGTCTTCCCTTTTCAAGTTGAAACAATATCCCTATGAGGATTTTATAATACAGTAGTAGTGGGTTCAGATTGTAGGATCAAAGATGTAGGGGGTGAATGCAGTGTGTAAAGAGCTGCAAGCTGAGATGGTTTGGGACCACACTATGTGAGATACATTGGTCCTTGCAGGGAGGGGACTGAGTGACAAGCTTAGATCCTGGGCCCTAAGCAGAATCTTTGACCTTCCTGATGGGGTCTGTAAATAGCCTGTGTTGGATTCCTATGTTCTCCAGGAAGTAGAAGGTGCTTGTCATGGTAGGCTACCTTGGAGGCTTTGACTAGCCATTAGTCCTGAAAACTTACCAGTGTCTTTATCAGCAAATGTACTTAAAGCTTTAGAGCAAAGGATGATGGTCTATGGGCTGAAATTGGCTTAGCGCCAACTTGTCACCCAGGATTATATGAGCACAGAACACATTTATTAGGAAAATGGGACTATCATGGAAGTCTCTTTTAGTGGCTATGGGTCTCTGCAAATGGGAAGATGTTATTTGAGAGTTAGGCTAGACATTATAATCACATCATCCATCCACCAAAGTTGCTCACACATATTTCTCTTATTTATCTGACTAGTGAGGTAGGTGGTCTAGTGTGCCTCTCAGATTAGGAAGACCCCCACACCACTTTTGCTGTTCACTGCTTCCCACAAGAAGGGAGAATCTAGGATTCTGAGGACAGTGGTCAGTAGGTGCTGGAGCCCTTTGCAGACAGGCTTGGCTCATTGGACTAAATTGCTAAGGCCTATCTGCCCCACACCTGAAGCTCTTTAAGCTCTAGTTTTTAAAACCCCACCATATTTAAACATAAAACAATAAAAGAGCACATTTTATGGGGGGGGGGTGTCACGGCTCATTGCTCCATTTTAATACATCAAATGTAATTCTGCCCTTCCTTCCTTCCTTCCTTCCTTCCTTCCTTCCTTCCTTCCTTCCTTCCTTCCTTCCCTCCCCTCCACCTTTATCATTTAACCCTTTTCCATTGGATGGAAGCCAGGTGCGAGAGTGCCATGCCTTTCCTAGCTTCCCCTGTGAGGTGGACTGTGAAGGGATGCAACTTTGTTTGTAGCATCCAAGTGATGTTGCGTTCCCGGTGGAGTTGGGACTATTTATTGACTTGCTAGGGTAGAATCAGCATATCACGGCTTTTCTCACAGATACACCTTAATCATCCCTGCTCCCAGTACTTCTGAATGGTACTGGGGAGATTTCCATGGTCCTTTAACTGCCGATCTCTTTTGGCTGACTCCTTGAATGTCAGTGCTAACTGGTGCCAAGCTGGGGGCAATATTGCCTGCCTGTATGCCTTCCTGTCTGTCTCTTTTGTTTTATTTTGTTTTAATTTTTTGACAGATGACAGGTTTCTTTCTTTCTTTCTTTCTTTCTTTCTTTCTTTCTTTCTTTCTTTCTTTCTTTCTTTCTTTCTTTCTTTCTTCTCCTCCTCCTCCTCCTCCTCCTCCTCCTCCTCCTCCTCCTCCTCCTCCTCCTCCTCCTCCTCCTTCTTCTTCTTCTTTTAGATTTATTTTATCTATATGAGTACACTGTCACTGTCTTCAGACACACCAGAAGAGGGCATCAGATCCCATTACAGTTGGTTGTGAGCCACCATGTGATTGCTGGGAATTGAACTCAGGACTTCTGGAAGAGCAGTCAGTGCTCTTAACCACTAAGCCATCTCTCCAGCCCCTAGATGACAGGGTTCTTGTCCCCAGTCAAGACTTTTAAACTCAGGAGCCTGAACTACTATGACAAGGGAAACTACAGGTAGTTGAATGGGGCTGGATCTCAGTGAGGGAGTTCCTTGCAGCAGAGAGGCTCACAGAGCAGATGGCCTAGAGTTTCCCCCAGAGCCTCTGCTGTGGCCTTGAGCATCGTTGAACCTTTAACCTCTCTGTTTCCCTCAGCACCCTTGGGCTACTGGTGTGAATTTTACTGTATGTAGGATGACCTCTGAACCCCACTCCCTTCCATCTGTCCATCATCTAGATACAAGACACCAGGATCCCACAGTATGGGAGGAGGTGGGTTTCTGTCAATAGACTGTATTGTAAATCATCTGGGGGAGTCACAGATTCCATGAAAGGCTGGTGCCAAGTCAGGGTGCTGTCTGAATCACCCCTCAGGGTCCCCTTGAAAGGACTTCCTTGAAGTGATTATCTCCATGTGAATCAACCTTTCCTGTGGCATGCTGTGGCTCTGGGGTTAGGAAGGAGGTACTGGTGATTGGGAAGCATACTGGGTGGAAAGTGGTGTTACAGTCTCCTTCCAAACTTATCTTAGAGACCTAGTTTAGGTAGGACATTGACAGAGACCTGGAGGTGGACTCAGGAACTGGGGTCTGCATGTCTGAACAGACAGTGCAAGCAGAAAGGCCATGCAGAACTTGGGAGACTTGGATGGCCAGCATTAGAGAGTTGCACTGGGTGATTAAGATAGTCTTTCTTGATTGCAGTAATTTTAGAACCACCTGTATTATCCCTGTTCTTGGCTTGAAGCCACATATGTTCTAAGTTAATATGTTTTGGTTTTTTTTTTTTTTTTTTTTTTTTTGGTTTTTTTTTTTTTTTTTCGAGACAGGGTTTCTCTGTGTAGCCTTGGCTGTCCTGAAACTCACTCTGTAGACCAGGCTGGCCTTGAACTCAGAAATCCACCTGCCTCTGCCTCCCAAATGCTGGGATTAAAGGCGTGCGCCACCACCGCCTGGCAGTTAATATGTTTTTATAATCCAATTTAAAAGTTTTAGGTCGTTGTAAGAAAATGTCTCTCCTAGCAAGTAGAAAACCAATGTCTTCTGCATTAGAAGCCCCATGTCTGTGTGTGGAGTGCCCTGAAAGCAAATAGTTGTCAGCCTCCAGCCAGCCATAGGCTGTGAGCTCCATGTTTTGGTTTTGTTGCAAAGAGAACTTGGAGCAGTTTTCAGAGTTAATCAGATTATGCTCCAGTTGGGACTTGCTCATTGTTTGATCAGAAAAGTTGAAAGAGACCAAAAAGTTAATAATTTTCTTACACTATAATGCCAGATCATTGTATGACCATAAATGTCCCCTACCTGGAAGACTTTGCTTTAGTCAGTGGTGAGGCACTGATGGTTGTGACTAGGAGCCTTCTATGCTGTAGAAAGCCAGCATGTACAGGTCTGTGGAGAGTGGTGTGTCAAGACTGGAGAAGCCAAGAGAGAAATACAGAGGTCTGTGTCACAGGGTAGTGGCCATAGTGAGAGAGGAGCAGAGAGCATGATAGGATGTAGGGATCACCAGTGGAGCGGGTGATGTCTGACAGCTCCTGGTAGTGCAGAGTGGCCCCAGGGAGGCAGGGAGGAGGGTCATAGAAACTAGACTGGGGCAGTGGGGATATACACACACACACACACACACACACACACACACACACACACACACACACACACACACACACACACAACCAGGCAGCACATGTATGCCTATAACTCAGGATTGCTTTGATAGAAAGGACAACTGAGTTCCATGTTAGACCAACCTAGGCTCACCTTTGGTCCCACCCTTTGCCTGTGAGGACCTTAGTTCCTGTTTGGACAATGAAATCCGTGAACTATGGAGAGAGTTCTTAGTTGGTACCTAGTATAACTGTGGTACAGAGCAGATAACAGAAACTAGCAGCATGGGGCTTAAAGTTCTTTCTGGTTCCCTAGTAACATTTTTTTTGGGAGAACATTAACATCAAAGTGAGCAGATTACTGCATGCTTACCGTGGAGTGGAAGGAGCTGCTGCCTGTCAAATATTTGGTGCATGTAGAATGATGGAGCTCTTGCTGCTGCTAGGGTCCTACATTCAGGCATCAGGCCAGCTGGCTCGACTGACATTCTTTAATTTGTTTTTGTCTGCTTCCTAAGCAGCAAAAGCAAAAGGATCCTGCCTATCTGCCAGACCAACTTTAAAAGTATCAAGCAGCTGAGAGGAATAGTGGTGGTCTCACTATGCTGATGTGAGCCTGGGCAGTGGCATGGCCTTAGTCGTTTGCACAGTAGGACAAACATTAGGGTGCTATTAGTATCCAGTTTGTGGGGTGGCTGATGTAGAGATGTTACATACTGAGATCTGACTAGTCTAGGGTGTGGAATATGCTTAAACTGTGCATGTTATTAGGTGTCCTTTTTGTATTTCACAGAGATACAGGAGGCTATTAATGAGATATTTATGGATAACAATATTACTCATTCATCCTTCCTCTCTCCCTTCCTTCCTCCCTCTTTTCATTCTTGCTGCAGTATCTTAAAATATTTAGGAACTAGGCATGGTGGCACATTCCTTTTATCCCAACATTCAGGAGGCAGAGGCAGACAGAATCCTTGAGTTTGAGGCCCAGCCTGGTCTACATAGTGAATTCCAGGACAGGCAAAGCTATGCAGAGAGACCCTGACTCAATATATATGTATATATGCTATCACAGTCAGTTTTACCTTTGTTGTATGTGTCTCTAAAAATGTTGATTTTTTTTTTTTTTTTAGTTACATTCTTTTTTTTTTTTTTTTTTTTTTTTTTTGAGAGTGCTGTGGAAGATGGTTCTGCAATTCCTTGAGCCTGGGGGACTGTGAGCTCCTATGCAGGGACTGACTCTCATCATAAGTATTCTTGACACTGCCCTAGTACCCTGAGTCCCCTTTGTTTATTGTTCCACCTGCTTCTCACATGCTGGTCAGAGACCACTTCCATGCATGCCATCAGCCTTATGAACCTTCTTGTTAAAGTGAGATGCCTGGAAAGACTTGGCTGTTCTACCCACAGTCCTGTGCTGCCCCGCCTCCTCTCCCTGATACAGTGTGCAGGCAGTGAGAGTGCAAGTGTGATGGGAAGTTTGTAGTGGGTAGAGCAGTCAGTCGGTCATGCTCAGAGATGCTCTGTTGATACTTGGGAAGCCAGGCATTTGTGGAACTGGCCTTTTGTCTCATGCTATTAGGAATGGCTTGCAATAGAACTAGTGGTAAGATTGGAGGTGTGGCTTTTGTTCTAAGATGGAGTTATACTTCAGATTTTTCTGTGGACTTAGACATTGAGCCCCAGCCACCATGGAGAAAACAGGAGTAACAGTGCTCAAGTTGCTGCAGTGCTAGCTGGGCTGCGCATCCACCAGAGCACCTGCCCTACCCTGGTCTCCTTGGTGAAGAGGAACTCTTGACAGACTTTCACTGACCTGCAGCAAGTTGACTGCTTGTCTCTACTGCATGGCTTGGCCATTGGAAAGAAAAAGATGCTGGAGTCCAGGCCTAAAGTGTGGTGGCTACTGCATGTAAAATGGGCCATCCTGGGATATCTCTTCCTGTTTGAGTCCTTGGTTCTTCACCTAATGTGGGTCTGGCAATATGCTGCCTGAGGGTATAGAGATCTTTTTCTGAGTATGTGGCATATTCCTGGCATGAATGTGGTGAGGTGACAGTGCTTTTGCAGCCCGCTGATTTGAAGGATTTGGCAGGTGGCATGACTGCTGTGAGGCCCAGCTGTGTTGTCTGTATACAGAGTGGTGACACGTCCCTCAGGTGGCACCTGGCTCAGAACTTTCTAGATTTGGGAGATGTCACAGGAAGGAGCTCCTGGGAGGCAGCCCTTGAGGTGTAAGTGCCTGTGGTGGAGCGGCAAGCCAAGCAGGAGGCTTAAAATGGGCTGAGGTCTCTTCCCAAAAGCTGTGTGAGGGGGACAGTGTCTGACCTATTTTTAATGCATAGTAGGAAAACTAAACTAGTACACAATCATGTAATTTTTATGAATACTTTTGTTTGGGGGTTACCAAGAGAGGGTCTTACTGTGTAGCCTTGGCTGGCCTTCAAACTCATGGAGATCTGTCTGCTGGGATTAAAGGTGTGGTCATCGCGCCTAGCTGCTTTCTTCAATTCTTTCAGTATGAAAAATTTGCCAACTTAAAGATAAACATCAATAATAAAGGAGGCAAGACCTTCCAAAAGTGCTAGAGTCAGGAATGAGGCCCCTCTTCTCCTCAGAATGGCAGGCAGCATTCTAGAGTAAAGAAATCTGGAGAGATTTACCCTGAAAAAAAATCAAGAACTGTTCTGAGAGACATAAGGGATAATGAGGAATTTGAATGCAAGAGCTGACTAGGTAACGTTATAGTATCTGCCCTGATTCTGAGATAGTAGGTGTTTGAGTGTCACTTTCTGCAAGCTACTTTAAAATGGTTTTGAGGCCTCATATAGGCAGACATATTGTTTTTAGATTTTATTTCTGTGTACCACATGTGCGCGGTGCCTGCAGAGGCCAGAAGAGAGCATTAGATCCCATGGAACTGAAGTTAACAGCTTCTTGCAAGCCACTATGTTGGTGCTTGGAACTGAAACCAGGTCCTCTGCAAGAGCAAGTAGGCTTAACTGCTGAGCCATGTCTCCAGCCAGCTCTACACAGACATTTTTGATGTTTTGTTGTATTAGTAGACTGTACATCTATCTGATGGTGGGTCCTTTAAGTATATATCAGAGACACTGTATGATATTTTCACAGCGACAGAATCACAACAGTACATTTTCCAGTACATGCCCCTATCATTAAGTGCGTTCTCTCTCTCTCTCTCTCTCTCTCTCTCTCTCTCTCTCTCTCTAGCACACAGAAGTGCACACAACAGCTCAGAGTGGGTGAGAGCAAAGTATTGCCCTGTTCCTTCAGTTAACTTTTGTGATTTGGCGCAGGATGACTGACATTTGAAAGTGTCATGCTGTGGGGCTTTTCTTCATGTCTTTGCTGAGGTTTCATTTCTGGGATATGTCTTTAATAATATATTATAATTGGATAAGAAAAAGTTTTGACCTAAGGAAAATCATTTAGTGATACATCACTAATACAATGTAAGTTGGTTGGAAAATATGAGATCAAGACTCTCTCTCTCAGCTGTATAGAATGAGATGACTAAATTAAAAATTTTCTCAAATCAGCAAGGCAGAAATTCATTCAGTAGCTATATTTGCAGCTACCAGTTAAGATCCTTACTAAATAAAAGAGGACCTGGTCAGGCCCAGAGGCCATTAGTTAGCCCTGGAATATTCATGATGTGATGTGGGATTGCAGAGTTACCTGGATCTCTTTATTTCCAAAGGAAAAGTGGAAACTATCTCTCTGTGTGTCACCTGACAGTCATAATTAAGATTTTTTTTTTTGACAAAGGTGGTAATGGCAGTTGATGGTTGTGATCTGTGTATTTCCTGGCACGCAGAGGAAATGGCTGTGCAGCTGGGGAGGGGACTGTAATAGCAAAGCCACCAACAGAGTAAGCCAGGGTTGATGCAAGAGAGGGCGGAGCTGTAGTGACCAGCTGAGGCAGATGAACTATCTCATCGTTAGAGCCATGACAGTGTTAGTTTATTCCACACCACATCTAGCCCAGAAATGCACTCCTTTCACCTTGATGCCTCCTGCCATGGGCTGGCATATGAATGCCACAGTTGAGTTTAAGTTGTATTTTGGCCTTTCCTAAGGGGTTCATAGATGTATATCTTGTTTCGAGGTTGTGGCCATTGATGTTACTCAGATGTCAGGGGCAAGGTGTTCACTCCGTTTTGTTCTGCCTGTATTTAGGATGAGACTGAGCTCGTGGAAGTGGAGGTATCCTTGGGGTTCAGATTCCTAGTCCCTGGGTTTGGAGGCTCCACTTTCTAGTGTCTATGTGACTTGATGTATGATGGGGATGGGGATGGTGGTGTTGGTGTTGTTGTTGTTGGTGGTGGTGGTGACGACTACGACAACGATGACGATGACGACGACAGTGATAATAGCATTGACCATCCTGGGCCTTGACCAGAGTGTGAGCAGAATATACCTGGTGCAGTGTTGGGGTCAGTAGCATGGAGATACAGTCTAAGGATGAAAGTAATGGTGCTTCAGTTGCCTTGTCAAAGCATGGCTTGAGGCATCCTTTTAGTCATAATCTTAGGTTCTAAAGAACTAAAAATCCACCACAAACCACATCTTAAAACCAGGAAGTTTGAGCCTGTGTGGTAGCATACACCTTAATTCTAGCCCTCCAGAGGAAGGTGATAATTGAGTCAGACTGAACTACAAAGCAAGTGTTTCTAAAATACCCCCTGCTCTCAAACCTAGGAAGTTCTTGAGAACTAACTTTAAGCACAGCAGAATCTGGGACCTGAAGTGATAATGGTCACTGCCCACCTTTAAGGTTACACTTTATATTGTGACTACAGAGTTCCCTCAGTTCTATTCTCTGGCCAGTTTTGACTCCTATACAGAGAAATTTCCAGGGAGATCCCAGAGAAGTAACAGAGAAGGTGACTGGTACCTGCTTGGGGGCTCTATATACATCTGGAGTCAGGCCACCTCAATGTTAGGAGAGAATGAAGTCTTTAGAACAACAAGAGTGACCACGTTCTGGCTGGAGTTCCAAACCTCTCAGAAATAGGAGCCTTTTCCCATATGACATGGCCTAGCAGACCTGCCAGTCTTCATTACAAACCAAGTCTTTTGCTGTTTCCTTTCCCCGGAGATTGTTGATAAGACTGTCATGTTTAGTTGGAACATCACAGAAGTTAGACAGAAAAAAAATAAATAAACAAGCCCAAGGTTCTGGCCAAGTTGTGGAATGGTGGAACATCAAAGCTTGGCCAGACATCAGGCTCAGCTCCTACTGGGTGCCTTGATGGTCACTAGCAGCCAGCAGGCTTCAGTCTAGTGTAGATTCTGTATGGAAAAGCAGAAATGAGTTGAGGATAGCTCTGGGTAGAGGATTGTTTGGGAGATGCAGATCTGGGCTTAGCCCACACTGGAGCTGGTAGCTGTTCACACCAGGCTCACAGTGTTGTCCCCCCAGTTCTACCACCTGCCTCAGCCCTGGTCTCTGACAACCAACCTACACCTGCACCAGCTCTCTGAGTCTGTCTCCTGGTGAGTGTTTACAAGACTCCAAGGCCTCAAGGGGATCTTGTTAGCCTGCTTACAGGCCACAGGTCTAGATTACTCCTGCGATACCCACAGTGGTCCTGTTCCACAGGTGGGTCTTTTGTTAGAGGAAGCTGGATGTGAATTGACACCAAATCTTCAGACATGTTGCTGTTGCTGGGCAGTGCTAATTGAAGTTCACCCAGTTTGATCACCTGCAATCTGGGTACTGTATGGGCCTCATCCCAAGGAGGGCAGGGATTGGAATAGAAGCAGGATCCTAGCTCTTACCCTAGTATGCAGCATAGATGGTATCTTGCCTCCTTTCTCTTTCAGTAGAAAGGAGCTATAGTTTGCCAGGTGACTGCATCAGGCTTTCACACAAACTCCCTGATCATCTATACTAGCTCTCAGTTCCCTAGGCCTGGACCTTCTTCTGCCCACCTGTTCTACAGACTGCCTGGAGGGTCTGAATTGAGTCTAGGAACCAGTGTCAGCACCATGTCTCTTTTTCCACCTCCCAGGTACATAATGTGTGCCTTAGCATAGTCTTCTGTATTTTAACATGATTGTGGCCTTGGGGAGGCCTGAACAGCGTCTTGTGGATAGGTTAATATGGGTGCCAAGACTTGGTCAAATAGCTGTCATCTGAGTACCCTTCGTGTTTCAAGCCATGTGTGTGATAGAATGGAAATAGTGACCACTGTGTCCACTCTCTGGGACCTTTATGCATCTTTGTTCTGCACACAAGGCTCAAGAGCTTCCTTGGGTTACTCTGTCCACTCTGCAGATCAGTAAAGAGAGCTAAGGCTGCAGTCCACATCCAGGGAACAGGCAGAGGCCAATTCAAATGCTACATAAGGTTACTTTCTGATGTCTTACCAGTTTTGGGGGAGAGTACTCAGGAAGCTCTTCACAGGGCTACCCTTTGTGATTTCTGTAAGTAAAGTGCCTGGAGGATGAGAATGGGCAGCAGGGAGGAGAGAAAAAAAAAAAAAGCAAACCGCAGAGGCTTAAGTGCTCAGACTACACTGCTGGGTCTGGCCCTGAAGCAGACATAGATTGTAAGGACTGCTCCACAACAGCTGGTAACAGGACACCATGCTTTCAGCCTTTCTTCCTTGTTGCCAGAAAAATAATCAGCTTTGTATCTTAAGTGCTTGATGGAGTGGCCCAGACACCAGCTGTAACTTAAAACAATTTTTGTTTCAGTTGTTTAAAATAAACAGATGCGCTGGTATTCAGTTCCAGTCCAGTGTTCATACCTTTGAGTGGGTGGCCTCAGTATGCTGCCTCTTGGACCTTCATGCCATGTTGGCATGGGCTGTGTTCTCTGGGACTTCCTGTGTGTGCTTCCAGAGGCCAGGGTGTGGCCTGAAGTGGCCTTTGGGCTGCATTGTCACCGATCCCCTTCCTCCTTTCATGTGTCAGGTGCTGTGCTGTACTAGTTCATATCATGAGCAGGAAAAGGTCCAACCACCTGGAGCAAGTGCTTACAGAGCCTCTTCCCACTCCAGAGTGGCCATCTAGGCCTCATAGGTGATTGTGTTACAGGCTTTAAAGTGTGTTTATTGGCTTTATTAGCATTTTTGGTAGAATTCCTAGTAAGGAAGGAAAGACTTCTTCCCTTTCTATTGATTTCCTTCAGCCATGACTAGCTATCCATCCCCTTCACCTCTTTAGAACCCCCGATACTGTGTGCTCTGTGCATGAGGGCCACTGACTGTTGTCAGGAAGTATATAGCTGTGGAAAGAGATGCCAAGGAAGAGGGAGAGCAAGTTTCTCCCTGTCACCTGTGCCAGTCTACATGGAAGATGGGTTCATTTGAGGCACATGCTCTAGAGCACTGCATTGCTATCTTCCCTGTGATTCTTGGTCCAGCCAACTTCCTTTTCCTGGCACAGTGGTAGCCATCTCCCAAATAGCCTCCCTGCAGCAGTCTTTTCTTCAGTAACCCCATTACCCATGTGACAGAGTAAACATCAGCAAACCACAGATCATGTCATCCCTCTCCTAACTGGCCTCATTAGGAGTAACTCAACCCATCTCATGCTGCTGCCAACTAGGCTCTATGTGGTTGAGCTCCGCCTCCCTGTTGCTGTTTGAACACTGCCTTCTCATGGTGGCACTCTCTTAGGTAACTGTTGTCCTCTCTGAAGCGTCTTGCCTATAGTGGCCTTAGCTTAGACCACTCTTCCTTTCCACCATCCCATGCTTCCTCCTGCCATATGCTTTAGAGCATCATCCCACAACACCTGTTCTGTCCTCTAATGCTGTTTTGCTTTCTGAATGGCTTTATGGAGAAAAAAAGCTAGGCAGAAATATTTGTCATTTGTGTCTCAGTAGAATGTAAACTTCATGAGGACAATTATATTTCCTTAAAGTAGTATCTGACACATAGAAGATACTTGAAAACCTTACTGTTTAATGAGTTAACATATCCTCAGTACCTAGCACTGTTCTGCTGTCTGAAGTCCTTTGTGAAAACACCCACTTTTCCCTACAGTTGTGTCTGAGGAATGCAGTACTGCTGGCAAGTAGCATGGGCAGCAGAAAGAATGAGTGATGGTAAGAACAGTGGTAAGCTTGTTTTTATGATTGCAGAGGGGACAGAACCCAGGTCCTGGCATATGCTAGCTACATGCTCCAGCCGTGAGCGGTACTGCAAGGCTCCTGTGCACTTACTGTGAGGATGTTGCAATAAACATATTAATGTGGGGATGTTCTGATACTGCTCCTTGGGGTATGTACCATGTATCCTCTTCTATAGCTAAGGCACCTAAAGGACAGAGAGATAGTCTCTTAACAGTTAGAAGCTTTACAAGTGCTAGACCTGGGCTTTGACCTCAGACATCCATGCTCCAGAGGGTTTTCATAAGGGATGATACCTCTGTTCCCTTTAGGGGATGTCGGGAGCTGAATGAATTGACACAGTCCATCTCCACAGGAAGATGTGGAGGAATAGCAGTTCCCAATGCAGAATCTTCTGTTAGAGTATTTACTTGACTGTGAGCTCAGAGTTGTTACCAAGGCTAATGTCTCAACAGCCGTAGAGAACATGAATGCCAGGTGATGGGGCTCTGAGTGGTGCAGGAAGTCTAGTGTAGCATACCTTCTTTCAGCAGGATGGAGCTCAGCAGCCTCTGCACCTCCTCTGAATAGCCCAGGCTCACTGTCTCTTTCCTTGCACAGCTCTTTGTCCTGTTCCTGCAGGGGCACCCCCATCCAGACAGCAGCCTACAGGGTGTTTTCACTGCACATAATTCTTTTTTGTTGTTTGTGTGCTTTATTTTGTTTTTCTAGATAGAGTTTCTCTGTAGATCGCAGGAGCTTGCTGATCACCTGACCAGCCTAACCAAAAAGGCAAGCTCTAAACTGAGGAGGATACTTTGACATCAATCTTTGCTGTCCACAAAAGGGCACATAGTGAGCAGTCATTCACCAGGACACTGCACGTGCACTCGTGCGTGTGCGCGCATACACACACACACACACACACACACACACACACGCACGCACGCACGCACGCACACACACACTCACAAACTAGGGTGAATTTAAAACCATAAAACAGCAAGGAATGTTTAATTGTGATATAAAGCAAGGCTCCAGCCCTGGGGTTACAGGTGTGTACTATGGGTGTGGCTTTTTCATAGCTACTGGACCTGAACACAAGTCCTTGTGTCATGCAGCAAGCATTTTACACACCAGGTTGTCTCCCCAGTCCTGCTGCAGGGGTTTGTTCTGCTCTCCTAGGGCCTGTTCTGAGGTTCCAACCATCTGCCTAATGTTACCAGACAAAGCAATACAGTGTTGCTCCACTATGCACTGGGAAACTGGAAGATGCATGTGACATCTTGGGACATTTGTTGTAGCCAGCTAGTGGTGCTATGTATATCACAACGGCTGGTGGTAGGACAGACTGCAGTCTTTTTGGCTTCCAGTTAGGGACTTGTAGATCTTTCTAATAGATTGAGTTTCCATCAGTGTTTGGATGAAGTGACATGATGGCATGTCCCTCTTAGATGTACTGCATCTGCCTGATGGTTAACCACCTTCTTCAGATTCCTGTTAAACATGGTAAACCATGGTAGCCCCAAGAAGCCTCATGCCCTGGGTACATTGCCTTGCTATATAAAGTGAAGCAGTACTAAGGAAGGTGATACATGCAGCCAGACACTAATGAGGAAAGAATGACAGACCTACAGCTGTGCCACGGTGTCAGACTGGAGTCACAAGAATCACTTCAACTGAGAGAGCACTCACTGGTGACAGAACTCCTGTGGATGCCCTTAGCTGGTCACCACAGCCTAGTCACCCTAGGGGTTTTGTGTTCATAGCCTGAGGAGGTCACCTGTGTTCAGGGTGGATTCGCAGACAGAATTACCAGGCACAGAGGAAAGCCACTCTCATGAGATGAGACACACTGACACAGGCAGAAGTCAGACCCTGCAACTGGAACTTGAAAGCACATCAGAACATTGTGAAAAAAGAGATGAGCAGATGAAAAAGGTCTGAAGAGCCTTTGCCACGCCACTCAGCTAATTGCCTCACCAGGCTCTCTGGCATCAGACTGCCCTTTATTCTTCCTCTTACCTCTTTAATGGGTTTTTTCCTCTGACCATGACAGCCATTCATATGCATATGTTTCTGGGATAGAGAGGCCAGTAGAAGGGAAAAAAATGATAATCTATGAATCTAGTACACAGCATTCTGACCAAGTTTTATCTAGTTGTAATTATTCTGGATATAAAATTTTAGACCCTGATTTACAATTTTCGAGCCGTGAGCCTTGCTCCATAGCATAATAAAATAGTTCTTGTTGGCTTCATTCTGTTTTATGCTTTCGAGTCACTGTGTTCACTCTAGTGTATACGTGGTGTGTGTGTGTGTGTGTGTGTGTGTGTGTGTGTGTGTATGTGCGCGCGCGCGTGCTCATACACTCATGTATGTGTATATGTGTAGCATCTCCCATTCTGATAGCAGCCTGCAGAATGTTTTCATTTTAGATTATTCTTTTTTGTTGTTGTTTGTTTTGTTTTGTTTTTGAGATAGGGTTTCTCTGTGTATTCCTGGCTGTCCTGGAACTCACTCTATAGACCAGATTAGCCTCATGCTCAGAGATCAACCTGCTTCTGCCTCCCAAGTTCTGGGACTGAAAGTATGCACCACCACACCTGGCTTATTACAGATTATTCTTTAGGGAAAATTATTGGAATTAAGACCTTTTTTGATGGGTGGAATGGGGACAAGGATATTTGAACATGTTTAGCCTTGGCTTTATTTTTATATACTAAAGAATACGTCTGGTCTGAACCCTGGGTTCCTGAAGCCCTTGGGTGCTGAGTGTGTCTGTTCTTCTTGGACAATGGTCCCACAGTTGGGTTTATTCCACTGAGATGTTTCAAATGGTTATTCTGGGAAGACCAATCATATAAATGCAGTTTTAGGCTTTGGGCCAATGATAGCATCCTGATTTTATGATCACTGAGCAGGGGAACCTGGAAGGTGACTTCAGTCTCATGGCTAGTAATCCAGTTAGGCGTATTTCAGTAATGAGACACCCCCACCTCTGCAAAATGTTCTGAAAACTGAGGCTTAGATGATTTCCAGGTTGGTGGATACTAATCTGAAGTGCCCATATGTTTAGAAAGTAATATTCAGGCCCCATGGGGGTGTGGCACAGGGGCATACAGAAAGTATTAGACCCACACTGGGCTCCTTTCATGAGTTTCCTATTTTGCCTGGTAATAAAACTTTAATCATAATTCTAATGCTGTTGATGAGTAGTTCTCTAACCCAAGGAGGTCTAAAAAGCCATCAGAGTTTGGAGTACCTGGCCCAGGGACTCTTAGACTTGGAATTGATGTCTGAAGTGAAAGGTTACTTGCTGGAGACTGTGCCTTTAACTTGTGACCTTTGATGGCAGCCTTAGGTGGTGAATGCCTCAACTGAATTACAGTGCACAGTTATGATATACATATCCAGATGCGCTCTTAAGTTTGCACAAATGTCTACTTTTATCAACTGTGAAAAGTTAAGTGACCTTTAACCTCTCTGAGTCTTGGTGTCATATAAAACATAATTTCATAATTAGTAACTTGGTGCCATCTCAAGTTGTCCTATGACTATTACTAAGACACCGGGGAAAATGCTACTCTTAAATTTTTATTTATTTACTTATTGACATTTTTAATTTTTTTTAAAGAGAATTTCACACATGAGTCTGTATTTAAGTAATTTTCACACTTCCTTCTCTCCCCTCCAACACTTCCTGTGTTCCTCCCAGTTCCTTTCAAATTCATAACCCTTTTTCTTTATTAATGTTACATATCCATGCATGTGTGTATACATACAACCTGCTGAGTCCATTCAGGGTTGCCCATATCGTGGGGGGTTGGATAACTTATTAGGGAGTTTATTCTTGGAGAGGGCTGATTCCCCCTCACCGAGCAGCTGTTGGTTCAGTACCTGGAGCTCTTCCCCCATCAAGGAGGAATGTCAATGGGGGTGCCATTTTGCTTGTCTATTATTGAGATTTCATGGGTTCAGCTTTCTTGTCACACATAGAAGACATTATCTCTTAGCAGCTGTTCTAGTCCTCTGGCTCTCAGTCTTTCTGCCCCTCTTCCTTGATGGTCCTGATCTTAGGTGTAGGGAGTCCGTTGCAGATGTATCAGTCAGTTGGGTTAGGCACCCTACAGTCAGTTGGTCTTTGCACTTTGACCAGTTGTGGATTTCTGTAATGATCTCTGCTTCCTGCAGAAAGAAACTTCTTGTGAGAGCTACACTTGTCTGTGGATAGAAGGATAAGTATTGAGGATGCAGTTAGGAGTTATGCTGTTTGAGGAAAGTGGCAGTAGGAGATCTTCCTCTAGGGTCCTTACTGGCCATGGGTGGTTGGCTAGGTTACAGTAGTAGGCATGAATTCCCTTCTATTGAGCAGGCCTTAAGTTCAACTAGATGGCTGTTGATGATCCCCAATATCAAGGCCACTGTTGCACTCTGGGGGCTATCCTCCTAGGCTGCACATCGTTGTGCCTCGTAGGTTACAGCTGGGCAGGACTATTGCTTTCTTATTTATTCCCTTGGCAGCTTGAATAGTACCTTCAGATGCACTTGAGAGCTAGTCCGCAGGGAGAGCCTTCTGGGTAAGTTCTAGCTCTATTCTTGTAAATCCATGTCCTAAGTATATGGTTTCCTCAGCAACAGGGTCTTACCTTCTTTTTTTTTTTTTTTTTTTTTGGTCGGCAGCCAAGGGCAATGACCATAGCCTATATTGTTTTGGAAGTCTCTCGGATTTTCATGACCAGCAAGGAGGTTTCCCTTGCTTGGTCCTGAGAATCTTGTTAGATAGTCTGTAGCTCTTTGGAGGAATCATTAACACTCCAAGCGATCTGTGTGTGTTTAAACATTTAAACTAATTTAAACTCTCTCTCTCTCTCTCTCGCTTTCTCTCTCTCTCTCTCTCTCTCTCTCTCTTTCCCTCTCTCTCTCACACACACATATCAAATATGTATTTTTAAGTATACATAAAATGTTTTCCTAGGACTTTTCTAGAACACCAAACATCCTGTGTTCCTCCGCCCTCTGTACAAATGTTGGTGAAACTGTCAGGGAAGGGATCCTGATTCACTGTTGGTGGGATTGCAGACTGGGGATAGCTACTATGGGAATCAGTGTGGAGAAGTCTCCAAGAGCTAAAAGCAGATCTGCCATGTGACCTGACTGTACCACTCCTTGGCACATGCCCACAGGACTTGCTCCCCTACTCTACAGATCCTTGCTCAGCCATGCTCACTGCAACTCTGTTCACAGTAGCTAGGAAGAGGAGGCAACCTAAATTTCCTTCAGCAGATACATGGGTGGTGAAGATATGGTAAATATACACAGTGGCATTCTGTCTGACTGCAAAGAAAAAGAAATTAATAAAATTTGCAAATAAATGGAGGGAAATAGAAAATATGAGTGAGGTAACCCAGACCCAGAAAGATAACACTACGTATTCCTTATTTGTGGATCTGAGCTCTGAATCTTTAGATGTAACTACATAGCCTATAGTAACCACAGAAACCAGAAAATAAAAAGGGACCTTGGTAAGGGGTGGGGTGGAGCACTAGAGAGAGGGGTGTGGTAGGACACAGGTGCTGTTAAAGCAGAAATTGGAGAAGAGAGGGCCATAGCCTGGTGGGGAGGGGGACGGGATGGATGCTACCCTGACTGGGGGAGAATTTCTGGGCTCAAGTGATTCTCCTTCCTCAATCTCTGGAGTAGCTGGGACCACAGGTGTAGGCCACCACTCCTGGCATATATCCCTCTTTCCCTCCCTCCCTTCTTCTTTTCTGCAGTATCTTAAAATATTTGTGATCCAGGAATGGGGGCACACGCCTTTTATCTGAACATCCAGGAGGCAGAGACAGACAGAACTCTGAGTTTGAGGCCAGCCTGGTCTACATAGTGAGTTCCAGGACAGGCAGGACTATGCAGAGAGACCCTGACTCAAAAAACAACAAACAAATTTATGAAATCACACATCAGTTTACCTTTGTTTATGTGTTTCTAAAAAAAAAAAAATTGACCAAAGCAATGTCATTATTAGTACTAGAAATAACTGTAACTCCTTGAATTTTATACCTCATTAATATTCAGAATCATCCCCTCTTTTCAAATCTGGTCTTTAAATTTTGTTCCACAGAAGGAAATAAAACACACATACACACACACACACACACACACACACACACACACACACACACACACACTCACACACACTCATTTCTGGTGTTTAGTACAGGTAAGGTGCCCAAGGCTCAGAAAGGTAACTGGCTTCTGTATTTGAACCCATGGATCTCCATGAGGTTTGTGGTCTGTGCACTATGTCAGACTGTCTGGGTCCACTTGTCTAGTGCATGAAGCCTCTAACCTCAGCCAGAACACCCACCACCACCACACATACACAGGGCAACCCTTTCCTGAAAACCAGAGCTGGATGCTCAGTATAGTTGCTTCTTAGATTTGAGTCTGTTCTCTCTTGCTACTGCAATTTTTTGCTACTGAGGATGGAACCCAGGGACTTGCGTATGCTAAGCATGCGTCCCTTACTAAAAACCATACCACAGCCTCTATGTCTGTTTTTTTTTTTTTTTTTTTTTTTTAAATCAAGCTCTGTTTTTTTAAGTTATCTTTTAAAAAATATATATTTAATTTTTATATGTAAGTACACTGTAGCTGTCTTCAGACGCTTTTTCTTTTCTCTCTGGTCCTGCTTGCTCCGGCCCAGCTCACTGTAGCTGTCTTCCGACACCCCAGAAGAGGACATCAGATCTCATTCCGGATGGTTGTGAGCCACTGTGTGGTTACTGGGATTTGAACTTAGAACCTTTGGAAGAGCAGTCAGTGCTCTTAACCGCTGAGCCATCTCTCCAGCCCTCTGTGTCTGTTTTTGAGGAGCTGCCTTTGGAATAGGGCCAGAGTAGAGTAAGGCCTCCTAAAGCGAGAACTCATGTCTAGAAAGATGGGAGAGGGCTATGGAGGATCATGGCTTTGGTATCTTAGCTCTGCCATGCTCTGGCTGTGTGTTTGAGACTTGCAAATTGGCCTCTCTTGTTAAGTTTGCTTTGGGACAATAGAATTATAGTGCCTCCCTTACAGGTGAAGTGGAAATAATGGATAAGCGGGCTCTGAGCACTCCTAGCACAGTGCCAGCATGGGATACTTCTAACCATGAACCTGGTGACAGTTGTTCTCTCCTGTAGGGAGGAGGACAGAGCACTAAAGGTAGAAGTTACTACCCACCCTTCATCTTTACCCCAACTCCCAGTTCCAGGCCTATTCTTCGTCTCTTTATTCTTTCTGGCTTGGTGTACAGGTGCACAGGGCAGGGCTACTGAGTCAAGGGACACCTGATCTTAGCATCAGCAGACTTTAGAGCAAAGTACAGGACCCTAAGTGCTGACTGTGTCCTGCCATTGCTCCATCATGTGGTCCAGATGCTGCTGCTTTCAGATGGAGGTGCTTGGGCACAAAGTGGGAAGCACTCTTTATCTTTTTATGATATTACGGGTATTTCTAGTTTCAGAGTGACAGATGGGACTCTTACAAGAAATTAATGCAAGAAACTGGCAGGGTGCTCAGCTCTTGGGCTCTGCAAGAAAATGGAGCTCTGCTCAGCCTGAGAGTGGAGCTCATGGCTGTGGGAATCTTGCTGCCAGTGGTGTACTGAGACATTCATTCACCTTAGAGGAATTGAGGGTTTTAGGAAGAGGTCAGGGGCCCAGAACCTTGACAAAACCAGAGTCCATACAGTGAGTGAGTCACATAAGAAGGCCATCAGAACCAATTGGCTAGAGAGGGTCTAATAAATTTTGTCCCTCACAAGGACCGGCATTTTCTGTTCCTTGGGTGGGCCACATGTGCTTTGCTCTCAGGAAGATTGGGAACAGCTGTCCTGAATCGTTGCTGTTGAGTCATATCTGGTCCATGGGCCAGCAGTTGGCCCCTCTGGTCATTCAGTCCCTTTATAGCAAAGCTCTTGGGGAAGTGCATGCTCAGCATCCTCTGTGTGGTGCTGGCAGCCTGGCTTCCGTGGCCTCCTGCTGTGTCCTTAGCCCAGAGCAGCCTCTCCTGGGCTTTCTAACTCCTAGTAACTTCGGTGCTTGCTTCGCAGATCTTCCAATTTTATTCTTCTCTGTTATTCCTCTGTGTTACAGTGTGTGTATGCATGTGTCCGTATAGGTTGTGCTCCTTGGGGACAGGGACAGTGTTGGACTCCTGAATCCTGGAGCTCTATTCATGGAATACCTGGACAGGTGTTCAGATGGGAGAGAACCAGACTCATTTCAGTGCTTGGTTCCAGGTGGAACTGGGGTAGCTAGTTTGCAGGTATTAGGGTGGGGCATCTTGGAGATGAACAGTGAGGAAGGAGAGCCTCAAAGTTGGAGATGTTTCCCTGACACACTAGCCTGGCCTGCTTACCACTTCCTCCAGGGGCCTCTGTGTCCTGGCAGGTCTCTCATTGATTTCATCCCTCAAGTTGCTAACTGTTGGGCCCACAGGACATTGTGGACTCTGCAGCCCTTCACAGTGAGATGTGTTCCTGCTGCCCCTTCTGAAATGAGGCCTGCGGTGCCTCTTCAGTCCCCAGTCTCCATCCAAAAAAATGTCTAATTGTGTCTTGAACTCATTTACATTGCTTGCTTCAATGGCCTCACTTGGCAGCTGAGGCCGTATGCTAATTCCATCCTTTTCATGAAGGAATTCTGCTGATTTTACTTACTTTTTATGGTTGATCCTGTCCTTTCTTCTCCCCCTGCCCCCCATTTTTTGTCTGCCTCTTTCCAGGCAGTTTTTCAAGCTGCTCTTTCATTGGCCCTGTAAGCCTGTGCCCTCTGGATGTGTTCCTCTACCGGAGAGCTCAGTCCTCAGCCCCGGCCTTTCTGCACTTCCAGCTCAAGGCCAATGAAGAGTGTCTTGCTGTGGCTTCTCTACAAATAAGGAGGGGTTTCTGTGGCCTGGTGGCACACATCTTCCAGGGCATGTTTGTGTCTGAGGCCGTTGTGAGGGTTCCACAGCAGCAAGAGCCTTGGGAAGGAGGCCCTGGCTTCTACACCAGGTGGGACCCATAGTGAGGCCTAGAGCAGCCACTGCTGCCCTGAGTTGAGCCTTCTTTACCTGCTCATGGATAGATGAGGACCAATCCTCTCTGTTCAGGCTTGTTGAGTGCTTTCCAAGTAGAGAAGCCATGGAATCTGATCTTCACTGGGATGATCCTTATGTGACCTTGCACTTCAGGGGCACAGCTGTTCTTTCTCCTTTTGGTTTCTATACGAATACACCTTGTTTTGTTTACAGTGCAGGGAATTGAAACCAGGCCTTATACATGTTAGGACACCACCACTGAGGAGTAAAGAAGGGTTTGGTCATTTCGATGGGGAAGAGGGGTGTTCTTTGTGTGGCCTCAGGCTATATAACAGTCTGTTAGGTGATGGTACAGCCTAAATATGGAGGCCACATTAGCAGGTATGTGAAAAGTTGTAATGTTCTTGTGATGAAATCTTCCAACCACACCTCTCTTAGAAGTTGTCTCTGCATTGAGTAACATGTGACTAACTTCAAAGTGCTGGACCTCTCTGGCCTTGTAATTAATGCTTTTCATTCACTCCATGCATAAGTGTTGAACACCTACTATGTGCTGGTGGTACAAGAGGAAAGACAGCCTGAGTCCCAGGAGCTGCAGAGGAGTGAGCAGCACAGCAGAACTGCCCAGGGGCATGATGGAGCTGAGGGAGGGTGATGTGAGAGGTACAGGTCAAGGTGTATGTTGGAGTTGCAAGAGTGAGCCTGGGGGCCTAACACCTCCTCATTAGCTCTAGAGATGTCAAAGCTGGGGAGGGAAAGTAGTCAACTCTGGTAGCCCATTTGGAGGTCTGGGTGATCCTCAAGTTTGTGGCCACTTTGTTATCAGAGCCCACTACCATGTTACCTTTAGTTGACTCTTCTTGGCAGCTTCCATCCTTGCCCTCTTCGAGCACTCAAGGGCCTCTCAGGAGCAAGGGGGTTACTGTGGGCCTGTAGGCTGGTGCCCAGGCTCCTTCTGACACAGTAGGTAAAGGCCGAAGAAATATGTTAGTTCTACTTCTTCCAATATGCCTTTCTAGAGAGCACTCTCTTCAGAGAGCTCACACTGGGAGCTGCTGGCCAGACTTGGCCCATAGGCATGTTTGGTTTGGGCCATATAGTTTAAACATTTTTGAATTGGTTGTCAAAGTTTAAAATTTGGCAAATTTTATACAATAGTCCAGATTTTTGGCTTCTCTTGAAAAGTGGGAAGATCTGGTAGCCCCAGGCCTGCATTCCTGCCTGTCTATGGTGGGCTGGAGCTGGAGACACTATCCCCTCCAGCAGGGCTCAGGAGGTTCCACTCCCTGTGGTCTCATACTCGGCCTTGCTCTTTGCTTCCTCACCTACATAACATTCCTACAGCCCCAGAGGTTTTTGTGTTTTGGATTACTCTATCTTATGTCCTCCATTCCAGAAATGTCGGGCATTCATCAGTGAGAACGTCTCCTGTCTCTGGAAGCAGTTGTATGCTTCAGACCTCAGGTGAGGGTTGCAAATTCATCCCACCAGCAGGTGGAGAAGCCAAGGCACAGACATGGAAAGCCTCTTTGACAGTGTCACTCGGTGTAGTTGGGGATCTGGAGTCTAGTGTGTCCCTGCAAAGCCTGTTCCACAACCCACTCTTACCTAACACAGTGTCCCACAGGCTGAGGTGTGCCTGGAAACATGAAGGTGGAAAGGCTCGCTGTGGGATCACGGTTCTGTGTTGAGGGGAAGTGGCCCCATGGAATAGCCCTCAGACAAAGCTGAGTTAGGCCTAGTGCCCCACTTCAAGCTGTGGGTTGTGCTGCCTCCCGCCTCCCTCCTCCATACTGACAGAGTACTTTCTGTATGCTGAGCAGGTCCTGACTTTTCTAAGCCAACATTACTGAGGCATGTCTGACACCACATCCGAGCAAGTTAAGACCTCTATAGCTAGTAGCTGGTTAGGAACGATGAGCTCTGATTGCTTATTTTCACAATGGAAATGATATGGGCAGGACCCCAGAATTACCAACATTTTGAGAAAAATAATGACTTAGAAAATAAATCAGGTGTAATGGTATATATCTCAAGTCTCAACAACTCAGGAGGCTGAAACAAGAGGATTGCTGGAAGCCAGGATTTCCCAACAAGTCTGGGTAACATAGTGAGATCTTGTCTCTAAAACAAACAGAGAATGATACTTCCCAGGTGTCTTGGTAGCCCTGACCCCCCCCCCCTCCCCGTTTCAAGGGATAAGGTGCTCTCCTGAACCATATGCTAGGTGTATCACAGACTGATTAGCAGTGGCTGTAGCTGTGCTGGTTAGATGGATGCTGACCAGAGAGCAAGGTGACCATTGCAGGCCTTAGACAGGGGTACAAACTCTAGGTGTGCTTTTTCACTCCCCCAGCTCCTGCTCATGACCCCAGGTAGAGTGGCCTGTGTGCTGGATCAAAAAGTTCAGAAATTCCTTGTTCCTGTAATGTGCACTGGGCTCTGGTTGGCCAGTAAGCCTGTCTATTCATTAGTGTCAGGAAGGTGCCCAGACTTCATCTTGATACTGCCTGGTCCTCTGTGCCCACTTTATCCCAGAGCCATAGCACAGGGTCTGTGTTTGGGCCTCAGACATCACTATGTGAAGTTTTCTCCCGCTGCTGGCTCCAGCATAGTTGCATTCCCACATCCCCTCTCACTGGTTGTCCAGAAGTTCTGCATCCATATTTGGAGATTCATCTGTGTTCCCCTTCCTCCCCCAGCCCCTCAAGGTGTCTGCCAAAAGTCTGTATAACTCATATCATCTCCCAAGCTGTTATAGTATATGAAGGCAGAGGATAACTTAGTTATTTTTGAATACAAATTCTCAGCAGAAGTAAGAAGTGTGGTGGGGGAGTTTTTATACTCACTGCATGAAATAGACAATATTTCCTGAAACAGGAGATATGAACCTCAAAGAATTTAAAATAAAACACTCATTTTATTATTTTTTTTTAAAAGAAGGAAAACTAGGGGGGAAAAGTAGAATAGTCAGTCTTTTTATCCTAAGTACAGATGAAATTGATTAAACCTTAAAGACTGGCCTCCGCACACCCGGTTTATTAATTGAAGAATTTCCTCTTACCCAGAATGGGAAGTTCACATTAACATTGAGCTTGCCCTGAGTGCTGGTGACACTTGAGAACTGAACATTTTCCACAATCCTATTTTCTCTTCGGTGCTAGAGGAAATCCTAAAATGGCTAAAATGGGGGAGGGGTAGGGGGAACAGAACCTGTACTTTTAAGGAAGCCTTCTTTCATTTCCTTGTAAAGCATGAAATCAAATTATAGCTCGTGGTCCACAATTATTTTATTTCTACATTTCAAATTCCATTTTCTGCTCCTTCTCACTGCTCTTGAACAGGGGCTGCACTGTTGTACAAAGTCAGCTGAAGAGATTACCCCAGATAGACTGTGACACAGTAGCTTAAGGAAGCAAGCAGCCAGGCTCCCCTGCTGGGTCAGGAGCCAGGCCCTATGAACCCTCCTGCATCCGGAAGGTCCATGGCGTCACCGCTTCTGTCCAGGGAGCCTCTGCTCTGTGTGCAGAGCCTGTCTGTATTTTCACTCTCCAGAAAGGGCAGCATGTGCAGCTTTCAGAGCCTCCCAAGTGCTAGTGGTACGAGGTGGCACAAGGGGAGGCTGGTACTGATGTTCTGCTGGCTTCTGGGGGCTAAAGAAATGTCTGTTGTAGACTGCAGACAAGCTGTGTCTGCTGCAATTATCTATCAGGGCTTATTGACTCATGAAAGAAGGGCTGGGAGGCTTAGCGGAGCCTCACCTAACTGCTCCTCCCAGCTGTTGTATAAGTCCTCTCCCTAGTCTGTTGAGGCATTAGAGTCACTTGCTAGTCTAGAGGCTGGAAGAGGTTTACTAAAGGAGAGCCACCTATGTGGCTTATAGGGAAGCAGTCATCAACACTAGGTGACAACTTTTCAGTGCAGCTACTTTGGGGTCACCAGCACTTCAGCCAGTAATCTCTCACTCATGCTCTCTAAGTGAAGTCAATAAACTCATCGGTTTCCCAGGGGGACTTTGGCATCGTACTTCGGGTGGTTGTTATTGAGGCTGGTAGACGTTGATTATGTCTCTGCCTGGAACTCTCCCTGCCCTTCAGCTCTTGGTCTGTAGTGCAGTTTCCTCATCTGTAAATGGGGTGACTCGGTGCCAGGCGCTGTTAATTCTGTCTTGGGTCCTGTTACTATGGTCAGCATTACATTGTTAATCCAATAGGTAAAACACGGGATTTGAGTGCTGTTTTACTGAATTTTTTTCCTGGTAGTTCTAGGATATCTCCTTTTATGTGTGGGCTGTCTGTGTTTATTTGCTCTTCTCCTCAATCTCACTGCACCTCCTTCTTCCTCCTTAAACCCATGAGCTTCCTCTCTTCTGTCTTTGCTCAAATGGGCACTGGACAAGTCCCTTCCATTGACTTGCTATGTGTCCAAGCTACCTGTCCCAGCATAGTTCTGAACTTGCCTGTCCTGTGTTTTTGCCCAGCTAGAACTCCATTTGCTGTGTTAGGTGTTTGCGTTCTACATCACATCACTGGACCCTGATGGGTTGGAATCCTGTTGTTTTGGCTGTACAGGTGTGGGAGTGCTCAGTCAGCAGCATGCTGCTAGCTGTTGACCTCTCTGGCACTTTCCATTAAGTTGTTGGTGTTCTTATTATTAGTTTGAACTTCATTCTGTCTGAAGCATTAAGGTTAGCAGTCTGGTGTGATTGCTAGGGCTTTCTCCAGCCTTTAGATTTGTCTTTAATTTTTCATGCTTAAATGTTTGAGTTTATGTTGATGAATTTATCAACTTCCTGTTTTCACCTCTGAGCTATGTACCCTGTTTGGGTATGTTTTACCTTAAAGTTACATTTCTTTCCCCATGCCTTTTCTTCCAGTACTTTTATGTCTTTATGTTTGAAACATTTTTTGTGTGTGTTTGCTGGCTGGCCTCAAACTCATAGCAATCTATCTGCCTCTGACTCCCAAGTCCTGGTATTAAAAGTGTGTGCCACCACTATCTCTGGCTGAAATATTTTATTAGATTACACTTATTTATTCTGCGTGTCTGAGTGTATGCTTGTGCATATCATGGCAGGCAGGCATGTGCTCAGAGAACAGCTTGCAGAAGTTTGTTCTTTTCTTCCCACTATGTGGGGTCTGGGAATTGTCTTAGTGGCAAGTGCCTTTATCCATTGAACCATCTTGCCTGCCCTTATGTTTGAAACTTTGATTAATTTGGAATCATGGTGTAAAGTATAAACTGGAGATCAAGTTTTATTTTTACCAAGATGCTGCCTGTTGGCCCTAGGTCACAGTGGTGAGGTTGTCCTGATTTATAGATAAAGAGCTTGGAGAACCATAGTTACTCACTTGGGGCTTCTCAGACTACAAAACTGGGCATCCCGTGCACACCCTCAGCTCGGGAGCTTTCAGCCAGTCCCCAGCCTGTATACTCTTTTGGCATTTTTTGCTCTTGGTCAGAGTCCAACTCTTGCTTTTCTTGTCCACCCTGTTGAAATTTTCCCTTGATCTCTTACATGGCCTCCCTTTGTTGTCCCTCCTGTACCTCCTCTGAAGACATGGCTGGTATTGTTCTTCTGCGGGTGTCCTTAGGTGCTGATGAATGCAATGGTCTCAGATGGCACGTGTGTCCCAGAGGACACTGGCAGATCGCCTTCACTTGAGTCTGTTCTCCTTCCTTTGCCACCTGCAGGACTTTGCCCACCTGTTCTTCAGGATGTCCCAGGTTCCCAGAGGTCTCAGGAATGTGGGATTCTGGCCAACAGGCAGCTGGCAATAGGAAAGGAGGAAAAGAAAAAGTAAAATCAGACAACACTTGGCTCTAGTGTTTCTTTGGCTGTTGATGACTGTACAGCTTGGTCGTCAGATTTGTCCTGTAGGGAAACAGAAGAGCCTCTACCACATGGGGCTGAAGTGAGGATCAGGGCTAACTGGGAAGTCACAAGTTCAAACTTGATAGGAGCTAACAATGGTGTAAATCCAGGGCAGGGATTCATTGAAATGGTCTGCATAGGGTGTAGCTCAGAATTCACCTCTCTTCTCAGGGATCTTCTTCTTAGCTGTCATCACTTTCCTTCTACAGAGGAGAGAGCTGTGGTGCTGGTTTCCAGCACCCACGTCAGGCAGCCCAGAACCATCTGTAACTCCAGCTTCAGAGGATCAGATGCCTATGGCTCTGCAAGACACACACACACACACAGAGAGAGAGAGAGAGAGAGAGAGAGAGAGAGAGAGAGAGAGAGAGAGAGAGAGAGAGAGAGAAATAATAAAAATAAAATCTTTTAAAAAATAGGATAAGTTATCACCGCAGCTTCACATAAATGACAACAGTATATTTACACTGTAATGGGGTACCTAAAAAGTCAACAGCTGAAAACAAAATCTTTTATTATTTTAAATTTAATATTATTTCCTCTTCTTAGAATGCCTGCTCCTTTTGATTTTTTTAAAAAAATACGATTTTACAGATGCTAAAATATGTTTAGTTTTTTATGTAATTTTCCTCAGCCAAAACATTGTTTTCTGAACAGTTTTTTCCTTCAATTTCAGAAAGAAAATTACATCTCACAGATAACTCAGACTTTGTTAAATGCTGACCTTTGTAAGTTTTTCGTTATTTTTATTTTTGAAATGATTAAGATATGTAATCTACAGAATTGAAGATTGTAATTTCTTAAAGTAGGGAGAAACTTTAACCCTGTCATAATTGCTCTGCAAACCTTTCAAGGGTTCTGTGGTCGGGATGGCTGATGAAAAGCTCTGATAGATGGCTAAGTATAGAGGGTCCCTTGTAAGCCTTGGGTCTTTGTCTTATTTCCCACCCACTCACTTACTCTGTCCCTCTAGTTTCAGGGTGATTTTCTACCCTGGGTTCGTGGGAATTGGAAAGGACACTGTCTGATTCATTCCATGAACATACTAGAGAGTTTGAAAAGGCAAGACAGGCAGGCCAGTTGTATCACTTCCTGTTGCCTGATCAAATGTCTGATGAAGAAATGGGAGGAACTAGGAGCTGCTGCTGGACACTGGGTGTTTGCCTGGAGCTGACCTCAGTTTCCAGCAGTGCCCTTGTTCTCAGTTCGACAGTCAAGTGGCCTTGACCTCTGCTTTCCTTAGAAGTTCCCGGTGCTGGCCATGCTGCAGAGAATCTCCATGAGCAGAGCTGGGTGCTTGCTGCAACAAAAGCCACTTGTGGATGCCAGATAAGACTGCAGATGAAGCCTTGCTGGCTCCTGGTTCGTGGGTAATGGCTACACCAAGCACCTGGGTGTGGTGGTCAGTTTTGTTTTTTCATCCTTAAGACGGATGAGGGAGGGCCTGCTGTGTGGAGAACATGAGCTCCAGGTAGCTCATGAGCTAGCCTCTCCAGCAGCCAGGCAAGTGAGGCTCTGTGGATAGTTTTATGTACTGATTGAAAATTGGATTTTGAGAAAAAGAACAGAAGAGGTGGGGAAGCTAACATTGCTTAGTTCACCCCAACAAGGGCTTATTAAACTGTGTCATAGCAGGGTCTTGTGCTTTACACAAAGATTGAAAGACCAAGCTTCAGGTGAGAACTCAGCCTGGGGTGAGGTAGACCAGGACCATGGGCAGTAAGGCACAGGTGGGCATCAATATAGGGTGCCTTGGTTCTCAAATGGAGCCTGGGTGGGAACTAAGGACTGGGATTTGTTGCACTTCTCAGGTTTCCACGGGGACAGGCAGACTGTACAGCACAGCAGGCGAGAGTTCAGGTACAGGTGTTCAGATCTCTGCTCTGATGCATTCACTGTATAACACAGACGACTCATTCTGTGTCTATACAGTTCTGTTTTTTCATGTGTAAAGTCCTTGTGGGGCTGACGTACTGAGAACTCAGACAGTTGGAATTAGCCCGGCACCAGTGTTCTGCTCTGACTGTGCAGACAGGTGCCCAGGCCATGACCCGCATCCTCTTCATGGTTTGCCTACACACTTTAGTTCCTCTAGTGGCTGAAGAGCCAACTACATGACCCTGGAACCAGGCCCAAGGCTTACTATATGTGGGAGCATTTGTAGGTGGCTAGTTGCATCTTATTGGTGAGATGGGTGCAGGCTTATCTCATGGGAGACAAGGGAACACACAAAACTAGGGGCGAGGCTTGTGTAGCCTGTGGTGGCAGGCCATGGTAAAACTACTACTGGTAAAAAGAAGGAAGACCAACCACACTGATGAGTTTGTGTGTTTAGGAGACAATGGGGTCTTTAATAGGAAAGCAATTCTGCCAGGCCTGTGTTTCATTCTTTGACTTAAGTTCTTGTAATATTACTAGATTTTTTTATTATTATTTATTTATTTTTTGATATTTTATTTACATTTCCAATGTTTCCCCCTTTCCAGGTCTCCTCTTTGGAAACCCCCTATCCCCTCCCCCTATATTACTAGATTTTAATGGATTCCTTACACTCCTATTTGAAATGGAAAGGAATATAATGTGTGTGCATGCGTGTGTGTGTGTGTGTGTGTGTGTGTGTGTGTGTGTGTGTGTGTGTGTGTGTGTGTGTTTCATTCCTACCACTCTTTCTTACTCCTTTGTTTTTTTACATTCCCTTGGATATTTCATGTGTTGAAACAAATGCTCATTCATCTGCAGTGCACACACAGGCACAGTTAGAACACACCTTACTCTGCCCTGTGCTCTTCTCCCCCACTGCAGACTATTTTATATAGTAAAAGGATCCTTTATTCTTGTCAGTGGTTGTGTACTATTCTATTTCATGGTATATATACCTATTTTAAGCTTATTCCTTACATTCACATGGTCTTCAACTTCAGTAACAATAGATGTGTTGCAAGTGTGTCCTATGTGTTTATGAGCTTGGCTGGGTCAAAGATTATATGCATTTTCTTTCCATTTTATTTTATTTTACATATATTGGTGTTTTGCCTGCATGTATGTCTGTACACTATGAATTTAGTACCCTTGGGGGCCAGAAGAGGGCATCAGATCCCATGGAACTTGAGTTATAAGACAGTTGTGAGCCACCATTTGGTTGCTGGGAATCAAACCCTGGTCCTCAGCAAAAGCAGACAGTATTATTAACTGCTGGGTGATCTCTCCAGCTTCAATTACATACACTCTGGTACTTGGCTCCAAGATGTTTTCATATCAGTTTAAAGGTCTCCAGGACTGTGAACCAGGTATGTATGTTTAGCAAGTTCTTTTGGATGTTCTAAAGTTCTAAAGGATGGATTGTGGAAAGCCAGTCTGAGTCAGCGTCCCTAGATGACAAGTGACTAGAATTGGAATGGTGATGGTTATGAGAGGCAAGTTGGTATCCATTGCACAGTGGGGCCTTTCACTTCCATTCTGTGAAACGCTGTTGGGTTGTGGAAATGCATTCTGTTCATAGAAATAGGAGAGGCAGTGTCTCTTTCCCAGCAGTAAGAGGGATCTGGGGCACTGCCTACCAAACTGACTTAAACAAGGACATGGCTCATTTGATGCTGCTGCTCACACCTGTCCTTCCAGCTGTACAATATCCCTACCTGGCCAGGCAAGATAGAAGAAGAGGCCGGCAAAAGAGGACATCTTGGCCATGTCAGGCCTGCCTACAGTCAGACACACTGCCGTTCCTTGGGACCAGAGCTTCAGCTAGTACTGAGTAGGAGGCCTCTGAGAGCAGCAGGCTCATTACTTTAGCTGTTCCCAGGGGTACTAGGTGGCCATGTGATCTAGAGCATGTACTGTTGTGTTTTGAGCCTTTCTGCGCCTGAAACAAGGTAAAGAAGATAAGTATTGCTGGTGTGGCAACCAAGGACAGAAGACCTTTTCCTGGCACCCCTCTGCCCCAGCAGTAGGTGGGGTTGGTCATCAGACTCACTTTCAGAGCAAGCTTCTTCAGACTTGCTAGTGATCATAGTGTGGTCCTGAACAGGCCTATGAGGAGGCCTTGTAAACTGAGGATGTAATTACCATTCATTTCAGAGAGGGGTGTGTCTCTTTTCCTGCCTTCCCTAACTTATACCTTTTCTTTTTCTTCTAAACTATTGAATATGCCTCCAACTTCCCTTACAGAGGGCATGGTCGCTCCACTTCAAAACAATTGTGCTTCTAACATAGTAGCTGGTACTTTTCTATCACTGACACCTCTGTCATAGGAGCGCCTCCTATTATCCAGCTCAGACATGCTATAAGTGTATACACAGCCAGCTGTGCATACAGCAGTTCTGGGTGATCCAACCTCCTAGAAAGAACACAAGCTCCATAAGCAGGGTGTAGGACCAAAGGTAATAGATGGTGAGCATCAGGCTTTGAAGCAATTGTTGGCAACCTAATATTGTGGGGGAAAAACACTCTGAATGACCCTCTTACCCCTCCATACATTGGTGGGGGGCCTATAGTTTTAAGCTTTGCTGTCTTTCTTAGTAAGGGCAGGTAGCTAGGTATTGGAGTCTTTCCTGCTCAACATTTCCTCTTACTGAGTGAAATGAAAATGAGAGCAGTGGTCTAGCAGGGAAGTGGAGGGCTCTGGAGCCAGGCATTCCTTACCCAAATGCAGCCCTACTGTGCACAGCCATGAGGCCCTGAGAAGGCCTTCAGCTTCCTTATCTCTCCTGGTGCTCTTTTGGCTGGATGAGGTTATGCCAGTCTGTATACTCACTTGGACTGGCCAGGAAGTATCAGCCATTCCTCCCTATCTGCCCACTATTGCAGTGCTTTGCTGGGACTAGGATGGTGACTTCCTGTGAAGCTCACTAACCCAACTCTTCTCCTAACCTTACCTTTTATTGCCCCAGGTGCCCAGATCATTGATTTGATGATGCTCGTGATTGATGTGACCAAGGGAATGCAGACACAGTCCGCAGAGTGCCTTGTGATTGGCCAGATCGCCTGCCAGAAGCTGGTTGTGGTGCTGAACAAAATAGACCTGTTAGCAGAAGGGAAGAGACAGGCAGCGATTGACAAAATGACCAAGAAAATGCAGAAGACTCTTGAGAACACCAAGTAGGTTTGCTAATGAGAGTTCATGTGTAAGGTGGCTTCTCATTTAACAGTCTGGGCAGGCAGGTCAGCCTCACATCCTGGTAAGTGGAGTATGCTTGTTCACACAGCTGCTGCTGTGTGAAGCAAGACTAACATGCCTTTAAGATTCCAGAAAGCACTGGAACATAAGGAAATGGGTGCCCTCACTTGTGGGAGGAGCACAGGCTGAGGCTGGTCTTCTTTGGTGAGCAGTCTTCAACCTGTCACTTCTGAGCTCTGATACATGCCCCTGTGTATGTACTGAGAGCCAGGTACAGGGCTACACTTTAGACCTCAAATGTGTGCTAAGCTTTCAAGGCCTTGGAAGCTAGGGCACGGGCCCATGCTGTGTTGCTCCATGAGAACTCAGGCCTCAGTGCTAGAGCCTGGGGATCATGTTCTCCAACCACCTGCTTTGTGATGCCGCCACACTCAGGACAAAAATCTCAGAGCTTTGCAAATGAGTGACTGCTGCTGAGCTAGAGCACTTGCAGCTAGAGAGAGACAGAGACAGAGACAGACAGAGATCATGTTCCTAAGGAACTCTGAGCAGGGAGTAATCAAATGAGGTTTCACATTGGGCCATCACTGGCTACAGGGGGAAAGCTAGCCTGGTTGGCAGAATCAGGCCCCAGGAGAAAAAAGAGGAGGTGGGCCAGTGGGTTGTGGGGTTTTCCCAGGGAGAAAAAAGCTGTCTGTGGTTGAGGTCATGTAAGAGGGAGGAGGTAAGATGTAAGAAAGATGTAGGAAACCTCAGTTGTCTCTTTGCAGTTGGGGCAGCAAGGTATGATAGCTATGGGCAAAGTTAGGAAGTAAGAGGTAGAGACCACAGGGCTCTAAGTCATCTGTTCACTCAGTGGGCCACAGAACTCACTGATTCTGATGTGGCCAGGAAAATGAGTTAGTTACTTTGCTGAGCACACAGAGCTGGCGTGCCTTGTTGTTTGATAGCGCTCCCTCTCCCTCTCCCTCTCCCTCTCCCTCTCCCTCTCCCTCTCCCTCTCCCTCTCCCTCTCCCTCTCCCTCTCCCTCTCCCTCTCCCTCTCTCCCCCCTGGTCAGTTCTGAAGAGCCGTCACTGGGAGACAGGGCTTCTTCCTCTGTGCTATGCTGCCTGAGACAATATCCTCTTCCTGAGCTTCTCCTCCAGCCTGTGGAGGGCAAGCAAGTAGAGAGTGTTTTTGTTTCCCTGTCATAAAGATTGATATGCCTTCCCATTTATGATTTTTTTTTCAGATTCAACACCTGCAGCTCTCCCTCAGAATGCTCAAGTTGGTTAAATTAAAGCTTCAGCCCTGCGAATGGGCCATATATGTCATAAAAGATTTCCTTGCTCTGCCTTTTGTTAGCAAAATTCATCAATCTGATAAAATCGACACATTTAGATAAGTGTTGCATAAGAATTCAGACTTTGTTATTCCTAACGGAAGTGGATATGAGACTGTAAAAAGGAAGATAAAAATTATATCTTCTTTTTAGTGAGTTATTGATCTTCCTGCCATTTGATTTACTTGTCAGAAAGGGGCGAGCACGTTTTTTGGAGACTTGCATAAACCCCAACAGTGCCAGCTTACTTGCTTCATGGACGGGGCCTTGGGAGTCCAAGGGCACTTCTGAAACACTTGCAGCTCTGACCAATCACAGGGAGGGGAGAGTGTTCCTTGTTTTTAAGTCATCTTTCCTATTTTAATGTATTGGCTGAAAGCTAAATTATGAACTTTACCATACTGAAAGAGGAAATTGTCCTCAGAGAGGTATCTGAGCCCTTTCTCCCCTCGCATACCTAGAGGCCTGGCAGCAGAGGGCTTGGCTGTTGCTTGTGGGTAGGGTCCTGGGGCTCTGTACCCAGGCTGAGTTTTAAGAGCTCTGCTGCATCATTTTCAGTGGTCATTTCCTTCCTATTTGCTGTCCTTGTTAACTAAATGTGAGAAACAAAAATGTGGAATGGTAGACCCCAGCATGGTCAAAACCTGAAAAATGTTTAAGACAAAACTTATTTTTCTCTACTTGAAGTGTCAATTTTAATAGAAGATGTTTAAAATAGAGAAAAGTAGTTAAAAGGCAGGACTACCTAATAATTTTTTTTTTAATAGTAGCTGCTGACATTTGGGCTTGCGATCTCCTATCTTTTTAGATGTATAGCATTGCTCCCACACCCATTGATCCTAGTACTTTGGAGGCTGAGGCAGGGGGATTTAGAATTTGAGTTCAGCTGGGATCACAGGTATGTGACACCTACACTCCTCTTCACTCTTTTGTTTTGTTTGGGTTCTCTAAGTTGTGGTAGAATACACTTGACTACCATTTTACCATCTGTAGGTGAATAATCCAGTGACTATGCATTCAGCATGTGTACGTCCACCCAGCCGTTTCTTTCTTTCTTTCTTT
>CM052700.1:54473904-54486075 GCA_028551405.1 Uromys caudimaculatus
TTCCTATGCCCCAAAGGTTCTGTAAAGGTCTCTCTTGATCCAGAAGTGGAGGTTTTGCCTGTGCTCACAGGTGTGTCAGCACTTCTGGGATTCCCTGTTCACGTGGAGCCTTGTGGCCTAGGCTGAGGTCCCCAGGCACCAGTGTAAATCGGAAAGTTCACAGTTTTTCTGTCCCTTGGTTCTCAGGCCCTGGATCCCGGCAGATCCGGGCGGGCCTGGGTGGGAGGTGCTGCTCCCCTCAACCCCACTCACGGCCTTTCCAGGCTCCTGGGAGGGCACCCCTCTCCTGTGCTCGTTGGCTACCGACTCCTGGCGGCCCAAGCAGAGGTTTCCACCCGCCAGTGAAATCTGGAAGTTTCGGAGTTTTTCTGTCCCCGGATTCTCAGGTCCCGGATCCCGACAGATTCGGGTGGGTCTGGGCGAGAGGTGCTGCTCCCCTCAACCCCACTCATGGCCCTTCCAAGCTCCTGGGAGGTTACCTTTCTACGGCGCTTGTTGGCTAAGGTCTCCTACTGGCCCAGGCAGGGGTCCCCAGGCACCAGTGTAAACCGGAAAGTTCACAGTTTTCTGTCCCGTGATCTCAGGCCCTGGATCCCGGCAGATCCGGGTGGGTCTGGGTGAGAGGTGTTGTTCCCCTTAACTCCACTCACGGCCTTTCCAGGCTCCTGGGAGGGCACCCCTCTCCGGTGCTCGTTGGCTACCGACTCCTGGCGGCCCAGGCAGAGGTTTCCGCCGGCAAGTGAAATCCGGAAGTCGGCTTTCTGCTCTTGTATTAGCTACTTTTCTTCTGTGGCTGTGATAAAATACCAGGACCAAGGCATCTTATGGAAGGAAGAGTTTATTTTAGTTTACTGTTCTAGAGGGATAAGAGGAATCCATCACGACATGGAGGCACGCCAGCAGAGGAGGGAAGTTGAGAGCTCATGTCCTCAAATGCACAAGCCGGAAGTAGAGAATGTGAACAGAAGGGGCACAAGGCATTTATTCCCAAAGCCAACCCCAGTAATATGCTTTCTCCAGCACTATGGTTGCACTATCTAAGCCTTGCCAAACTGCACCACCAACTAGGGATCAATGAAGCAAAATATCTAAGCCTTTGGGGGAAATTCTCATTCAGTCCACTGCACCTCTATTCCATTCATCTCGATTCCTCATATAGGAGTTCCTCACTGCTCTGACAGCTAGCTTTGAGGTGTGTTTCAGAGTTAGCAAACAGAATCCTCATAGAGCTGACCCTTTTTGAAACTGTTCTGATTGGCTGGAACTTGTACAATTCTGTATGAATTAGAAGATCTGCTTTTCCCTGCCTCTGAAAAGGCTGCTAAAGTTTTGATAGGGATCTGAAGGTAACTTTGGCACATTTGATACCTAAACAGTATTCTTCTCTCCCAGTCCACAAACGCCAAGTGTCTCCCCATCTGTCTAGATCAGTGGTTCTCAACCTGTGGGTTGCGACCCCTTAGGAGGGGCCAAATGACCCTTTCACAGAGGTTATATATCAGGTACCCTGCATATCAGATATTTACATTATGATTCATAACAGTAGCAAAATTACAGTTCTGAAGTAGCAACAAAATACTGTTATGATTGGGGATGAGCACAGCATGAGGGCTGTATTGAAGAGCCGCAGCCTAGGAAGGCTGAGAGCCACTGTCTAGAGCTTTGATTTCTTTCTTCAGTGTTTCATAGATTTCATTATTCAGGTCCCTCCTGTAGCTGGATTTATCCCTGTTTAATTTTGCAGAAGTTTTTGCAAATGCAGACACTTTTAGTTTCACTTTGGGTTGTTTATCTCTAAAATATGAAAACAACTAATTTTTATGTGTCAATGTTATAAGAATTCAACTTCTTTAAAATAACAATTGTAATCGTGCCTCTTTTTTGTTTTTGTTTTTTGTTTGTTTGTTTGTTTGTTTTTCAAGACAGGTTTCTCTGTGTAACCCCAGCTGTCCTGGAACTCACTCTGTAGAGCAGGCTGGCCTGGAACTCACAGAGTTCCTGCCTCTGCTTCCCAAGTACTGGGATTAAAGGCATGTGCCACCACACCTGGCTACCATGGCATATTTTTAATTTTAGTTTCTGTGTTTATTAATGTTTTACCTAGCAGGTTCTTAAGTAGCTTGTACTCTGTTCTCACCCTGTAGACTGGGCTCAGTTTTTCTTTTTATACCCAGACGAGCCTGTACAGCATTGAATTTGTCTCTAAAGTTATTCCCTTGTGGTAGACTCAGCTGTGAGATCATGGAAGCAAAAGCCATGAACTCTTAAGCCCTTTGTGAACATTTGAACATTTTCCATATTACATGGGTCTCTGCAGCCACATTTGGCTGTGGGTAGAAGATGCATTTGAAGCTTAGGATGGAGACGGTGTTTCACTCTGGTTTTGGTTTGCAGGTGACTACTGAGGTAACTGGCAGTAACTAGTTGAACTTACATGTCTGTGATTTTAGCATGTGTGCTTTGTCTCTTCACCTCTTGGCATTTGAACCTTTCATTTTGCTTTTCAGGAGTGTTGCTGTCAGTGAGGACTTTGCTAGCCCTTTGCCCATCACACTTGCTCCAAACGAGGTCGCAGCATTTGTTCCAACCATTTCAGTTGCTTTTGTTTCAGCATCTCAAGTTTCTAATTTTCATGTAGTCAAACTCTTTGATTGTTTTTCTTTGTGATTTCTTTATCTTTGAAAGCATTTAAAATTACTCTTGGATAAACATTTATCAATGTTAACAGAAATCAGAATAGAAGATAAAAATGTACTCACAATCTCCCCAGTGCAGCAAATTAAAATGCTTCCTCAGATCCCTGTCAGTCTCTTCCACACGGACATAATTGGAGGCGGTTGTTATCACCACATTGACACTGTTCAGTGTTCTGGGCGTTTCTGTTTATTTTTCCACTAAGTGTTATCATCTGACAGCACCCTTGATGCATCTTTCTTTCAGATTCCTGGTTCTTTCTTCATTTAAAATATTTTATATTTCTCTTTCTTTTATGGCCAGCTTAGAGCCATGCATTCTCCCCTGATCTTGACCCCCTCCCTGGAATTGGCCTTACTATCAGTCTCCAGGGATTCATTTGTGACTCTGTGGACTCTGCAGGCCCACATCACACTGGTGTTGTGGCCAATTGCCACATGCTCTTGGGAAATACTTCCTCCCTGAGGTGCTGTTTCTTTGTGAATCGGGAGCTGGTGAGTGCAGCCCTCAGCCTTTCTAGGAGAAGCGCTTGGCAGCCTGCGTGTAGCAAGTCCTTAGCAGAGAAAACTGTAATGAGGAGGCTTGGCACTATGCCAGGGATTCCCACACACAGATCATTAAGTTAGCTGGATCATACAGTTACCCCAGAGGTCAGTTTTGCTACTTGCTTGATTGCTGAGAAAACAAGACTTGATAAATGATGGCCATTTTGGAAGTCTACTATCCCAAATTTAAAACTTTCATTCTGTTTGCTTAGATTTCTTTTATACGGCTTATAAATTCATATATATGTAATATGTGTATATGTGTTGTTATCTAGGACTGTATGCTGGTGGAAGTCAGCCTGGGTGGACAGTTGGTGTGTCTGGGCCAGTGAGCACTATGATATATCTGTGTGGGTAGACTGGAGGAGATGGGAGTGGGTCAGGATATGCTATTGAATGCTCCTGGTGTCAGCCATGATTTCATTACAAGACTGAGGGCTGCCATCTGGTTAGAGCCCGTCTTCTGGAACCTCACAGCAGCCTAGGGATTCCTGGACAGCTTTCCTTTTTGTGCCAAGAGCCAGGATGGCTCATGTGCATCAAGCCTAGAAAATAGCACAACTGTCTCAGTCTGGTGAAAATGGTCAGGCACCTAGCAGCATGTTGTCCAGAAAGGGTATGGATAAAAATCACTGAATTCCCAGTGCAGATATTAGCTGAAATACCCAACACAGGGAAGACAGAACCTGTAGAAACCATATCCAATAGATAGGCACAGTCCCCGTTTGAGAGATGGGGCCACCCGCCCATCTCAAAAATTTTAACCCAGAATTGTTCCTGTCTAAAGAAAATACAGAGACTAAGAGTGGAGCAGAGACTGAAGGAAAGGCCATCCAGAGACTGCCCCACCTAGGGAATCCATCCCATCTGCAGACACCAAACCCAGACACTATTGCTGATGCCAAGAAGTGCTTGCTGACAGGAGCCTGGTATAGTGGTCCCCCAAGAGGCTCTGCCAGAGCCTGACCAATACAGATTCGGATACTTGCAGCCAACCATCAGACTGAGCACAGGGACCCCAAGGGAAGAGTTAGGGGAAGGACTGAAGGAGCTGAAGGGGATTACAACCCTATAGGAAGAACAACAATATCAATTAACCAGACCCCCCCCCCCAGAGCTCCCAGGGACTAAACCACCAACCAAAGATTACACATGGAGGGACCCATGGCTCCAGCTGAGATGTAGAAGAGGAATGCCTTATCTGGCATCAATGGGAGGGGAGGCTCTTGGTCCTGTGAAGACTTGATGCCCCAGCATAGGGGGATGCTAGGGCAGTGGGGTGGGAGTGGGTGGGTAGGTGGGGAAGCACCGTCACAGAGGAAGGGGACATGGGGGATGGAAAAGGAGGCTTACAGAGGGGAAACCAGAAAGGGGGATAACATTTGAAATATAATCAAAGAAAATAACCAATTTAAAAAAGAGAGAGAGAGAAAGAAAACCAGGCATACGCTATATGAATAGCAGACACTGGGTTCTTTGGAAATAGCTAGGTGGGAGGGTATTTTAGCCAGAGGACTTTTCCTTAAAGAGAAGCAAAATCTAGGCTGTAGAGAGGGCTGCAGAGGCCCTGAGACGAGGTCAGCAGATGAGGGTTGCGTGAGGGGCAGATGTGGTCAAAGGGACTTCAGAAGGCTCGGGATGGACAGTGGGGTCTAGTGGTGCTGAGTTCTTCCGAGAACTCTTCCCTCCATTGACCTCTTCTTGGGCCTCTACCAGGATAGTGGGGGTAATGGCAACAGCCAAGGGCCTTGAAGGAGGAAACGTGCATGAGTTGGAGCGCACGACTCACATTATAGTGCAGGCAGATTGACATGGCATGGCTTCCACGGGCGTTGGAGAAGGTTAAACTGGTTAATCTCTAAATCTTTCTTACCTGTTTCAAGGAAATGTCTCAGCTCAGTCCTGCCATGTCTTTACAGCACCCCCAAGTTTAACCAAGCTCTGTGCCTTCAGTGGGAAACAGTATCTAGCTAGACACTGATAGCTTTGTTTTGTTTTTCTTGTGTTTATTTTTGTAGCTTCAGTAGTAGAAGGTTTTTGTCCCCAGAGACTGGGCTGCCATTAGTTAATTTTAAAAAATCCGTTAGAGCAGAAAATAATTTAAAAAATGACATATTCATATTTTAAGCATAATATTTTCACTCAAAACACTTGTATTCGTGTTCACTTAATAGAATCAGTGTCTAAGTGACAGAAGAGTAAGCACATTCATACACTCCAGAGCCTCTTCCTCCTCTGCGGGTGCTTTGCTGGCATCTGTCCCGCCTGTCTAGGGTGTCTTTGCTGTGTGAGCATATCTGCATTTGGAATTTGGGGCATCTCCTCTTCATGGTCTGATTTTGAAATATGTATGTTTACTGCTTTGTGTATAATTTCAGTTTTTCCCAAATGGTCACTCTCATTGTCTTGGATTCCTTAGATGAAGTGCTGTGTGGGTAGGGTATGGGGCAGGGGACAGGTCCTTGTGGTGTACCTAGGTACCAAGAACTACACTGGTAGGGGCTTTCCATTCCCTCTGCCATGACCCCACAAGGTAGATGTCGCCTCTCCTGGCCACTTTGACAGAAGTAAATCTTAAAGCTGGACTTGCTTCAGTACCTTGTTCTAGGTCACACAGCTAGTGAATGATGGGAAGTATTTCAAAGCCCTCTCTGTGTAAAGTGGCCAACCCATATTCTGTGGCCAGATTCAGAAGAGTAACAAAGCCTGAGCTACTGTGTGCAGTTCTCAGACCAATATAATCGCTATATGATAATTGTTGGGGACTTGGTTAATCTTTTTATTTTGGAAGGACTAACATAATTTTCTTTCTTTCTTTCTTTTTTTTTTTTTTTTGGTTTTTCGAGACAGGGTTTCTCTGTGTAGCTCTGGCTGTCCTGGAACTCACTCTGTAGACCAGGCTGGCCTCGAACTCAGAAATCCGCCTGCCTCTGCCTCCCAAGTGCTGGGATTAAAGGCGTGCGCCACCACTGCCCGGCGACTAACATAATTTTCTGATTGTATCATGAGAAAAATCTCATTTTGTGTTATCAAATTTCAACCTATATAATTTTAAAGATACAAACTATGCAGTGTTAAATACAAGTATTTAATGTCTTGTAGGAATCATTAATAAAGTTTTGAGTTAGAATTTTAAAAGCCAGTTACATAATAGGCATAATTGTAACATCCAGTATTTTGGCCATTTTCTGAGATTTTTAAATTACAACAGAGACACCTGCATATCCATGCTCATGCAGCAATATTTACAATTACCTGAGTTATGGGATCAGCCTCGGTATCTTATCAACAGAGGAGTAGGTAAAACAGGTGTGGTCTATATATGCCCATTGGAGTTCTGTTCAGCCGTAATGAAATTATGTCATTTTCAGGGAAATGGATGCAACCAGAGATCATCAAATTTAGTCAGACTCAAAAATACATGGCATATATTTTCCTCTTATTTGTAGATCCTAGATATCATATAGACACATAAAACCATATATGGATATGTGAGACATGGAAGTAGAAATGAAACTATCTGTGAGAAAGAACAGCAATAACAGAAAGGGGAGAGTGGCTGTTAAGTATGTCCAATTACATGGCAGACATGAAAGAAATGTCTGACACAGAGGCAAGAACCGTGATTGTTCTAGAACCTTTTTTTTTTTTTTTTTTTTTTTTACTGTTTAACCGATTTTAATAACATGACAAAAAGCTCCTAAAATTGATGCAATCATTATGCAAAATACATGCATGAATACTGTCTTCTTTTAAAAATATAAAATAAGCCAGGCAGTGGTGGCACACGCCTTTAATCCCAGCACTTGGGAGGCAGAGGCAGGCAGATTTCTGAGTTCGAGGCCAGCCTGGTCTACAGAGTGAGTTCCAGGACAGCCAGGGCTACACAGAAAAACCCTGTCTCGAAAAACCAAAAAATAAATAAATAAATAAAATAAAATAAAATAAATAAGCAAGACACATGAAAATAGGCGTTTCCATTAATTAAATGAAAAATTTTTAAGAAGAAAGTTTTTCTTTTGTTTCATTTGGAGAAGGGAAATTATCATTTAAGACAGTATTCAAGTTTATTAAAACAAGGTTAAAAAAAAAAGTATTATAAAATGTTTAGCTTTCATCTGCCTCAAGGTTTATGTTGCTGCCAAATTTCAAGTATAACTGCACTTTCAGGTCGGCTAACACCCACTGGATGGACGCCACTCTGGACTCTAAGGCATCGATCTCTTCTTGTAACATTTTCTTTGCATCTTCTAACACTTCCTGTGAGTGGCTAATGAAAATGTCTCTGATCTGGTAGGGGACCATTAAGCAGTCATCATCTGACAGCATGAAGTCATCACAAGCATCCTCTAAATTCTGGAGGTATTTCTTCTTCACTTCTATTTCCTCCTTTAGCTCTGTGATTTGACTTGTATTCCGAGCAAACTTGTTTATTTTTTGCTGATCTTCGAAAGTAACATTGACATCTTCTGCAGCCGCCTTCTTCATGGTGGCTGCCATCTTGGACTGGCTGTTCGAGAATCTTATGTTCATTTTTTTTTTAGATAATATAGAACTCACATGATGTGCACAGTACCTGATTAGATGTTTTCATTGCAGTACCTCATTCAGCCCTTGAAGTAATTGTATCAGGGATTCTACTATCATCTTAATGAGGAAACTGAGGCATAAGGGTAAATGGACACTCTGCAGTCATGGGAAGGAAATTTAGGAGCCAGGAAGTACTTAGAGCTCAGTGTTCTGGTCTTAGAAGCCTCACTGCAGAGCCTTGTGCTGACTCCATGATTGTTCTTACAAGGACACTAATCCCTACTTGCTGTCACTTGTCCTTCAAAACTGGACTAGACAGTGGAACCCAGTAGCCTTTGCCACATACAGAACCATGAGTCCTATGTCTGTTCCCTTCTCCTTCCTCAACGGAGATCTGTGAGCCCTCAGCTGCTGGTGCTACGGTCCTGGACTCTAGTGTCTGAAACCATAAGGCTAATTAAACACTTTACTTTATAAGTTGCCATGATCGTAATGTTCTGTCCCAGTGCTGAAAATAACTAAGACACATGGATATGTATTCATTTCCTCTTTCCATTCTTGGGGGCATGTGTAGTAGAATTCCTTGGCTGCATGGTACTTCTGTGTTCTTTTTAATTTTCTGAAGCATATTTGTTGGTTGGATATATGATTTGTGTTGACAGGTTTCTACACTTTAAATATGACATCCTCCTGGACTCCATGGCTGAGACCAGCTCCATGCACTATTGTTCTAATATCTGAGGTGGTTTTTTCCCAAGCTAGGGAAATGCCCTCATCACCAGCCAAGGCTGTCATCTGCCTAGTTGTAGATTTTGAGTTAATGTTTGGAGTTTGTTCAGCTTCTTAAATGTGCAGGTTAATATTTTCATCAAATTTGGGAAGGAACAGATCATGATTTTGTCATCCATGATGCTCCCATTCATTCTTCTTGTTTCACAAACTACCATTGTACTTAAACTGCTATGCCTGAGACACAGCTTTGCCACTGCAACTGGGTTCTCTCTTTCCTTTTCCCCAGATGAACCAATCTTGATTGTCAGCTCTCTTCTGCATACCCAGACCCACTCCTGACCTCAAATGGAGTTTTCATTTCAGTTCTTGCATTTCCAAACTATGGATTTTTTTTTCTAATTTCTAACTGTTGTGTTAACTTTCCTAGGGTGATATAAACAAGCATCTACTTACCCCAGATAGGGAACTGATGACAGACCAAAGTCCACCTTAGCAAGCTGCGTGGGCACCTTTAAGGAGGCTATCCCACTGAACTCCCACACCCCGCGAGTGACCTGCTGACAGCTGGGAGCCTGGGGCTCTCTGACTTGTAGGCAGCCCCACAGCTTTGGATCTCTCTCCTCAGCAAGCATAAAGCTGTACTTAACCTAGGGGAAGGAAGGGCCCTGTGAATCTGACTTCAGAGACTTACTAACACTTCCCATTGTTTCCTTTCTAAATCTTAAGGAATCTACCTTTAGAACTTCCTGAGTCTTAATGAGCTTCACAGAAGAATAAGTGTTTCAATTTGGAAGAAATTGTCATAGTTTCTCTCTCTCTCTCTCTCTCTCTCTCTCTCTCTCTCTCTCTCTCTCTCTCCTCTCTCTCTCTCTGTGTCTGTGTATGTATGTGTGTTTTAAGGCAGGGTCTCTATGTAACACTGGCTATTCTGAAGCTCTCTCCATAGCCTAGGCTGGCCTCAAACCTATAGAGATATGCACCAACTATTACACTTCCTCATTTGCTGGAGGATTGCCATCTTACCCTGTAGCTGGTTAGACTTGGTTCATTTATTTGAACACACTGGGTAAAAACTGCTATCAAGTCTGGGAGAGCTTCCTAGAGGCAGTTTCTATTAATTTTTTTTATATGTGGACTTTTCTCTTGCTTCTTTGCAATTGTGATAGGTAATGCTGGTTGTCAGCTTGATGGACCGATAAGTGCGTAGAAGGTTAACATAACACATTTCTGGTATGTCTGTGATGGTGTTTTCAGAGAGGATGAACTAAGGGGTAAGACTCCTCTGAAGGTTGGCAGCCATACTGTAGGTGAGGGGCCAAATGGAATAAAAGGAGAAGCAAGCATGTTCATTCTCTGTCTGTGCGCTTGCGGTTCTGTCCCACCGTGCCCCTACCCTTTTTAATAGACTCTGAAACAAACCAGAATAAGTCTTTTCTCTATTAAGTTGTTTGACCCAGGTATTATATCATGGCAAAACACACACACACACACACACACACACACATCAAACGAACTCTGAACTATGTGCCTGTATAATAAATTTGTTTTGTTTTGGCTTTTTGAAACAGGGTTTCTCTGTGCAGCCCTGACCTGGAAATCACTCTGTGCCAAGTTGGCTTTGAACTCACAGAGATCTGCCTGACTCTGCCTCCTGAGTGCTGGGATTTAAAGGCTTGTACCATGGTCTCTGTGCCTGGCTGTATAATAAATTTTTGGTGAATCCTAATTCATTTATAATAACATTTATAATAGCATAATGAAGTTGTATTGGAAGTCACATAGACCCTCACTATACTTTGTTATAGTTTGATGACTTTCTGAGCAGATTGTAGAAAGTCTGTATTCTTTGTCATGGGGACCCTGAGGTCTCCACTCAGTGATCACGAATGATAGGCTAGAGGTCCCCCTAGATGCCTGGAGTAGGATGCTCCTTGATGAGGGTTTCTATATGCATGTGGGGCCAAGCTGTCAGAGTTACAGCAGCAGCTAACAACTGTGTCTTAGCTTTTACTCTCTGTTTACATAGAACCTTGAAGTCAGAGGTGAGGGCCCAGGTTCTTCTAGGTCTCTCCGGAATATGCAAGTCCTATGCCTGTGGTGACTTCAGTTCTCAGGTTATATGAGAGCTTTTCTAAGCCAGCTATGAGCATCTGATTCTTTAACTTTTCCTGCTAAGCTTTTTAATCATCTCATTGTTTGCTTAAACAGTTACCTTTCACCTCATTGTGCTGTTGACTATTTCCCTTTATTTTCAACAGATGTCCTCAGGGAAAGGGCTTTTGCAATGAGAAAATGAGTTAGTCATTGTCCTATCCTGGGTTTCTGTCTACCATCATTATAAGAACTTAGTGGGAAGATAGCAAAGGGAAGTTAGGAGAAACTTCATTTTCCATGCAGGAGTAACACCTTAAACAGGAAAGGAAAAATTCAAATAAGAAGCAGAAACTCTGGGTCCCTTAGCAGCAGCAGGATGCCAACCAAAAGACTGTCACTGTTATGACTCCATGAACTCAGCAGGCTTCAGGGTGCAGCCCAGAGAAATTGGTAGTGGTACAGCACCTGAACTCTCTGAGAGCTTCAGATGCCAATTGAGAGATGTTCCTTCAGAGCAGGTCTGTAGAAAGCAGATCACCGACAGCAGCAACAGGAGGGCTATGTCTCCTGTCTCTGGCATGGGTGAAGGCTGGAGTCACAGGTTTCTGGAGCAACAGGTCTTGGAGGCTGGAGACAGCTTCAGGAACAAATGTCTACAGCTGGAGCATGGAGTCTTGCAGGCTGGGTCAGGAATGAGTGAGTCTTCTTGCCTGAGACAGAAGCCCTCATGCAGTAAGTTTCAACAGTGTCTGTCTCTGGCAAGTCTTCAAGGAAGTCTTCCTTCTCCAAAGAACACAGCATCTGGGAGCTGGCCTAGTGGCCAGAGCCAGTGTGAATGAAGTCATTATTCTCTTCCTCCTCTAATAATCTGACAAGTCTCTTTCTCTAGAACGTATTGGCTCAGATATGTATATAATGCCAGCTGGGGCCTGATTGACTTAGGTGCATATGTGTATATGCAAAGATGGTGAAAACTGGAATCAGTCAGGAGGTAGCTGTCAGACCTGAGAGGGGAAGAGAAAGCCTCCCAAACTTTGAGCATGTTTTCAGTTAGATCACTTTCTCTCTCTCTTCCCCTTCCTCTATGTTATAAGGGGAGTGAGAATAGAGGGTGGGAACCCTCCTTTGGCCTTCCAATTTTGTACCTGAGGCCTTGAGCTTGCTTTCAGCTGCATGCAGAGCCTTCTTTTAGATTGCCATGAAGCCCCAGACTCAATCTCAGGCCATCCATTCTACCACTGCTATCTGTCAGATGCACCCCACTATGTTAGGGAATCCATTCTTGCATGGATTCCACTTTGTTGCCACGACAGTCTTTGGGAAGTGGGTACTTGGTTGTCAGAAAGTTGACAGCCCATGAAATTGATGCTGAGGTCAGGGTCCCTTCAATCTACTGTTGGGGTGTCAAACAGCCCATCTCTGCCTCCTTGCCTTCAGGGATTTCTGGTACTCTTCTAGTCCTATTAAAAGTCCTCAAACAGGCCAGATACACATAGCCTTTTTGATGGGGTCCTTACCAGATAGGAAAATTGTTGTATTTCTTGGGGTCAAGTGCTTTGCTAGAATTCAAACCCAT
>CM052700.1:54486175-54742845 GCA_028551405.1 Uromys caudimaculatus
GTGTAGCCCTGGGTATCCTGGAACTCACTCCTATAGATCAGGCTGGCCTACAAACTCAGAAATCCACCTGCCTCTGCCTCCCAAGTGCTGGGATTAAAGGCGTGCGCCACCACTGCCTGGCCATTTTCACTTTTCTTGTTCAAGCCTTTGGTTAACTCTAGAGTTCTGAAAAAGTTGTATCATTTCTGTTCATGCTCTTATTGCTTCCATGAAGAGGCTTATACATGTACTCGTTCACCGTGGCTATTGCTCTTTCAAGATGTGTTCAGTCTGAGGTTCATAGCTGATGGATTCCCCTAAATCCAAGACAAGTCTGTGCTTTGCTAGTATTCCTGTTGCAGTGAATGTTCATAAATGAGGAACTTTCAAGACATGGGTGTAAATTGTGGATTTTATACTACTGTGCCACCAACAATGATAAAGAGGAGACCAGGAGGGCGTCCGTGAGGAAGGGTAGAAAGCCAAGTTCCACACTTAGAAGATCTGTGTTTGAAGTTGGCTCTGAAGGTTATAGCTAGTGTCTTTTAATCTGCCTCTCCAGTCTTCATTTCCTCATCTACAACATGACAGAGCCATGGTGATGAATTGGCTTAAGCTTAAGCTATCATTGTTCTTGATATTGCCATTATATACTCTGTATAAAAATTCTTCATGATAGCAGGGTATGAGATAGCACCCACACAGCAGCATATGAAATATTTTATGTAAGATATTGAAAACATGAAAATGGGATGTATGGCAATTTGAATGAGAATGGCCCTCATAGGCTCTTTTGTTTAAATACTTGTTCCCCAGTGGGTGGAACTATTTTGGAAGGATTAGAGTGTGGCCTTGCTAGAGAAGGTGTGCCACTGGGGACAGGCTTTGAGGTTTCAAAAGACTCATACCCTTCTTAGTCTCTTTCTCTCTCTGCCTCCTACTTGTAGATCAAGCTGTGAGTTCTCAGTTGTTTCAGCCACCATGCCTGTGTTCTGTCATCATAGACTCTAACCCTCTGAAACTGTAAGCCCCCAATTAAACTCTTCCTCCTATAAGTTTCCATGGTGCCTATTACAACAATAGAATGTATTTAAACCAGTGGAAATTTATTGGTACAAAGCAAGAAAAAGCTATGTTCAGAAGAGAATATAGCATGGGGGTGGGTGGGGATTATGAACCGCTTCTTTTTCCTCCTTCCCTGACAGTGTTACTGCTAGTTTTGTTTTAATGAAGATGGCTTAGGTAAGGGATTCTCCTCAGAGAGTAGGGCTTTCTAGATGCAGCTTTAGGGACGTTGGGGTCACCAGTAGCCCTAAATTTCAAGAACCAGATTGTGTGAATATTTTAAAGAGCTCCTTGTAATCTAAGACCTGCCTAGATCCCTGCTGCTTCCTGGGGAGGCTCAGGAAGAGTTGAAGTTCTAGGTGAACCCCTTAGATTCCAATGTCCTTTCTTTGTAGGACCTCTATTTCACCTGGCAATTCAGAGCAGTGGTGCTACCTTCCCATGCTCACCTGAAGGCTGAAGAAGAGGCATGAGGCATGCTCAGTGATGTGCTGGCAGCTCTGCAGGTCTGCGCCGGGTTGTGCTGACAGCCTCTGTGACTGTCACGATGATTGTTGTTCCATTTCAGATTCCGGGGTGCACCGATTATTCCCGTGGCAGCCAAGCCTGGGGGACCAGAGGCCCCTGAAACAGAAGCTCCACAGGGCATCTCAGAACTCATTGAGGTACTGTCAGCTTGAACCCAGGCTGCCCTCTGCCCCAGCCCTGCTCAAGTAGCCCTCCGTGTTCCCCTCTGCCTAAGAGGGAGGGAGAAGCAATCCTAGTAAGAGGGCTCCAAGGGCCTCGCTCTCACTCTGATGTCAGACTCTTCACCTCCCTTAGAAACTCCAAAACAAAGGTCCATAGAACCCCTGGATACTGGACTCTGCACACTTCTTCCCACACACTCTGTTTCCTACTCTGCCCCTTCTTTTTCACACGTCCATTCAGACAAAGCAATGCCTTTGTCTGTTACCTGTCCCTCAAGCCTGCCATTCGCCCCAACCCCTCCTCTCACCCTCAGCGGAGACTCAGTCTTGTACAGCATATCTGATCATAAGCTCCATTCCTGTCCTTCAGATTGCACAGGTTTCTCCAGTCTGCCTCCAACTAAAGCCTAGCAGCTGGAACAGCACAGCCTCCATCCTGGCAGCCTCCACTGGAGGAGGAGACGTTTTATTTTGTAGAACTATGGGCTTAAGGCTCAGGCTGTTCTTCCAGGCTCAGTGGCAATGGGCAGAAACAGGGGGTCCCATCATCCAGTTAGTCCCATGCTGTTTCCTTCTCACTGAGCAGAGAGTGCTGAGAGCATAGCAGAAGCACAGAGCACCGTGATAGTGCTCACCAGCTTGCCAGTGGATGGGGCTTCCATCCAGGCATCGCCCTGGCGGTCCTGGCGAATACTGGTTTGATCACTGTCCTTGTTCTTCCCCTTGGCTGGCAAGTGGCAGCAACATTCCAGGGTAGCCCGCAGACAGGGATGTGTTCAAGGTAGTATGGAAGTGATGTGAAGGATGAAGGCAGTGAGGAGGAAGTGCAGTTACTTCACTGGGCTCAGTCACTCACCTGGGTGCAGTAGCCAGAATGTGTGCTCGCCTTGGCCTGCCTACTACTCTCTGACTGACTCAAGAGATTCATGGGTGTGGCTGCACACATCCTTAGAAGCTAAGACTGAGAGATGGGAAGTTTGAGGCCAGACTGCTTAGTGAGACCCTATGTCAAACAACAAAAGGATTGTCTGCCTTAGACAACTCATTTCATGCAGTGAACAAGGTTGCAGTGCAGGGAAGGTAATGGCAGCCCACGGAGATGCTTTGAGGCTAATTGAGTTACTAGGAGTGATATGTTTACTACAACAGTGACATGATTTGGCTCACCAGGCTCCATACTTAAGTTCTTTACATACTGGATCTGCAACACTTTCAAAGTCGAAAGACTGAGGAAGAGTGAGATTCAGAGAAGTGTAATGACCTGCCCCAGTCACTTCCTGGCAGTATATGGGCACATCCCTCCTGAGACACCTCACCTATGGTCTTGATTGCATGAATTGTCCTTGCCTGGGATACAGGCTCCTAGATACCACACAGGCCTCATCTGCCATGTATCCCCCCTACCCCCATCAAGCACTGTGGACAGGCAAGTGTGGAATGCCAACTTCTCCTGGAGAAGTTACCTCCTCTTGAAAGGCCTCTTCTGCAGGGCTGAGTCTCCCCACCTATCATCCTACCTCATCCCTACTGTATGAAATAAATTGGTATGGGCAGTTCTGTTATTGCTGCCCCTTTCTGTTGGAGTAGGATCTCAATGAGTAGCTCAAGCTGGCCTGGAGCTTTCTATCATCCGGCCTGAACCTTCGAGGGTGTGTAACACAATACCTGGGCTTCCTACTTTATGTTGGGGGACAGAAGAAAGAACATAAATTATTTATTTACCTGCTTATCTCAGTGGCAACTCAGACTCAGTCCATGGTCAGAATTTGTTAGAGTCACCTGCACCCAGATTCCAAAGCTAAGTTCACATGTGACTGCCATGTACCAGCCATACCTGTGTTTCACACTTAACAAATGTTTTCTGGGAGAAACTCTTGTTATTTTGTCAGTTCTAGAGAACACAAATCTGGGACCCTGGAACAATTCAAGCAAAATCTAGAAAAATGTGACTATGAAACATGTCTACAAAGTGTAACATCTCAGACCACGTTTATATAAATCTCAGACCAAGTCTGTTTTGAATCTCTCCATTATTTTCCCAAAAGAATTGTTATCATAAGACAATGCTTTGAGAGCACTTACTGCTGACATGAATACTTAGACATTATTATTACTCTCCCCTGAAATCAGAAAGTAGAAGACTCAAAGAGCAGTGCAGCCTCTGTGCTCTTTAAAAAAATAGCAATTAGTTCTGACAGCGTCTCGAGCATAAGTGGCCTGAGGAACACTGGCCAGTTGCGCTATTGCATGTGGAAAGTCAACCATGAAGGAAAGGTGGAAGCCCAGACCCCAGGAGCCTCAGAACCCAGTGAACTTAGGTCTCCATTTGTTAGGGCCGCCTGGCAGAGGGCACAAAAGCTCCATGTGTGCAGCCCTTTGCCTCGCACCTTAGGCATAATGAGCTGTTGCCCCAGAAGCCAGCCTTCCACCCTCTCACCTTGAGTTTTCCCTCCATTTGTCCTTCACTCATATGCCTTTCCCTCAAGTATGGTACCAGCTACTGGAGATCTCTTAAGTCCTTCAAGACCTTGTGGAGTGGGGATAGACAGGAAGACGTTAACAGCAGGGGGTGGACTGTAGTGATAGGTGAGGAGACTCAGCCATCCAGAAGAAAGCTCTGCAGAGGTCTGCCTGCTACAGGTGCCTGGCACTGGGGTGTGGCATGGCAGACAGGGTCTGGATGGCAGCTGGAAACCAGATGAAGACTCTTGGAGCTTGCAGCTTGGGGAGGGACTGTACATGAGAACCATAGGGCAGATGTCCTGCAGAAGCTGCTTCAACTGCAATATGAAGGCCTCACCAAGTCCTTCTTCTTGCTGAGTTAAGTTGCAGCATTGATCCTCTGACCTGTGCCAGCTTGTAAGGTGGCCCTGGCATCCTCCAGTGGCATAGCCCCTGTACCTGTAGGTGTTTATAACAGCATTTCTCTTCCAGCTCCTGAAGTCCCAGATTTCCATCCCAACAAGAGACCCCTCTGGACCATTCCTTATGTCTGTGGACCACTGCTTCTCCATCAAGGGTCAGGGCACCGTGATGACTGGGACTATCCTCTCAGGCACTATCAGCCTCGGGGACAGTGTGGAGATCCCTGCCCTCAAGGTCAGTCCTGCATTGACTTTCCTTTGTCCCACCCCCACCCTCATAATAGTAGGCCAGGCCCTTGGTCTTCAGGGCAGCAGAGTCTACTGGACCTTTCTCAAATCTTCTCTTCTACCTAAGGGGTGAGGTAGCCTGCTCCTCTGTGGCACTGTTATTCAACCCTCTGGCTTCCTGGATTCTAGAACTACCGTTTTTCCTAGCCTCACAGTAGTGACTATATAGTGCGAGCTAGTGGTGACCCACACAAAAGATTCCTAAAATAAACCAAGTCTTCAGGGATAGGGTAAGCTTTAGAGCACATGGCCAAGAACCTAGGGTACTGGATGAAAGTCCAAGCTTTCTGGATGTTAGCAAAAAGTATGTGTGGCACTATCTCTAGGCTCTGTACCCCAACCTTAAATTTGTAGCCTTAAATTTATGATTCCTTGCCTTGGCTTCTCTAGCACTGAGATTACATATGAGGGGTGTGTGTGTGTGTGTGTGTGTGTGTTCACGCACACACACACACACAAGCCACCACCAAACCTGGCTTTAGATCTCTGGGCATCTTTATCTTAACTAAGAGAATCTTAAATCACACATAGTTTGGGGGTACAGTTGTTCACTCTGTTAGAAATACAGATCACTCTGCATTTTCAGTGACTGCAGAAGGTGCCCTGAAAGCCCTTTGAGAGTAGAGGCTTAAGGTCTATCTCCTCCTCCAGGATCTGTGGCCTGGATGGCCTTGATAGTGACCTATTCAGAAGGTTATTTAATTGGGCCTAGTGGTACCCGCCTATAATTTAGCTACTAAAGAAGCCAAGGCCAGAGAACTTATACGATCCTGTCTCTGAAAGAAAAATTGGGGGAGGGAACCTAACTATAGCTCATTGGTGGAATGCTTGCCTCGCATTAGACCTTGCAGATAATCTGCTCATGTCCAAGCACCATGGTTCAGTCATGCTGGCACATGAAGTGAGCATGTTACTGCACAAGTAGGCCAAAATGCAGCCCTCATCCTGAACCTGAAAGGGTCATCTTATTCCTGTGCCTTGTGTCAGCTCTGGTTTAGAACAGTGTGTTGGACACAGGGAAAGTGTGTGTTCTAGGGTCAGGGATGAATAGTGCTGTATCCCACATGAAGGGTTAGTGGCACAGGGAAGAATTCCCTAAGCAGGGAGACCCAGCTAGGGGGGAAAGCCTGAGTTCTTACAAATCTGAGTCAGAATGGGGTAACAAGGCTGTATCCTTTCCTGAGGATAACTGTGGATAAATATCCCCTTCTCTTCCCCCAGTCTAGATCTTCCTCTGAAGAACACGTAAGTCAAAGCCATTTTAAGCCAGGAGTTAAAAGCACACAGATTATACAAAATAAAGCATAAAATTACAAAAATAAACTAAAGTATATTTAACAAATGTGCTAACTCTTAGTTGGAACACAAAGTAAGTCGATGCTGGGTTTCGAACAGTTCCTATGATCAGCAAGACAGACCTTATGGGGCCAGCTTAACCATCTCCTTAAACCATGGGAAGACATGTTGGCAGCTTGAGAAAGGAGCTAGAGCTAGAAAAGAGGTGTGACAGGAGGGCTCTCAGTGGTGAGCTTTGATCTGGGGGGTCCATGGGGTCAAGGGAGCAGAGAAGGCTTTTGATAGCAGTGTCAGTAGCTGAAGTGCTGAGACCAAGGGCTTGGAGTGAAGGTAAGACCAATATCCTCCTCTTGGTTAGGCAACAAGACATTCAAGTGAGGACATGCTCTGAGATCCTTAGCGAACCTTTTTACCCTTATAGAGGTAGAACTTACCCCTCCACACCCTAACCTGTAGCCTCAGGCAGGTGCCAGGTATTTGGTACCTGCATATCTAACTCTTCTCTTGCTGTGGTATACGTGCACCCCCAGATGATGTGTCAGTGATCTTACTGGTCAGGAAAAACAAAACTCGTAAGCAATGTATTTGAATATTCAGCTAAGATTGCCAAGCACAGTGTGGAGGATGAAGCCTTCTCTCTTCTGCTTCAAGTAAGGCAAGAGGAGAAAGGAACAAATCAGAGAGAACTGTTAGGGTGTGGTTATTCCTCAGCTTCCTGGATTTCGTGATTGCCAAGGCTGCTGAAATTGGGATTGGCTGTTGAGAAAGCCCACCTGCAGTGGCGGGGCACCCTTTTGCTGAAATCTTAGAGTGTGTCAGTGGGCCCGGGACCCGGTCAGGCCCCTCAGAGGAAGCTGCGTTGAGGTGGGCTCGTTGGAAAAGGATGCACGGGGCTCCTCTTGTTTAATGATACAGATCCCTGTGGTGCGCATGACATAACCCTACAGGTCCGAGACTGTTGTACTAACAGCACTCCTGGACAGGAAGAGGCAGAGAGAGAGAGAGACAGAGTCAGAGACAGAGAGAGTCAGACACTGACTGACTATGACAACTCCAAGCACAGAGGTGGACCTGGGCTGGGGCTGCTGGTGTCCTATCCCCAAGCAAGGCCTGTCACGTGCCCAGAATCTTTGTAGACATCCTGGCATTCTCTGCAGAGGGCTCATAGGCTGCAAATGCACAGAAGCTCACCTCAGAGCCCAAATCTCAGTTTCTTGACCTATCACCCCTCCACTCCTGTTATTGGCCAGTGCCTGTCAAGCCTGTCAAGCACAAAGGCATCATAAACTGTGGCCTTCTTCCAGTGCACAGTGCCATCCTTGTCAGATTTCACTAATAGATGCAGACATGTCTGACCGCGTTGAACTCCCTTGGAGGAAGGACATGGCCATTCCAAATAAACAGTGCATTCCCCTGGCCATACCTTGCCTGTTTCTGCTGCCATGTCCATTCCCAGCTGGGGTTGATTAGAGTGAGGAAATGTTGGGGAACCAGGAGTAAATGACAGAGATGGGGGTGGAGGGAAATCTCATTTAGATCCCAGAGAGGTTTAAACAGCAAACATCCTGAGAGTCATAGCTTTCTGACTGTTTTGGTCTACAGGTTGGGGGATCCCTCCGGTGAGGTTTTATCTGGAGATTGTAGGTGAGTCATATTCCTGGTAGTGATTGGGTACTGAGTTGTAATACCAGCGACTGTCAAAGCCACAGACATGGGAAAAAACATGCTAGGCCTTCAGAAAACCCATACCTAGCATTTTCCAGCTCCTTGGGCCCAGGCAAGTTGCACAGAGCTGTAGAGCGGGGATGTGGAAGGATTGGAGAAGAGCTTGGCAAGGCACCTGCACCAGAAGTGTCAGTGCCTGAGTTGACATCTCTGGCTCTTTGTTGCCTTTTGGTGTCACATGTGGAGCTCTTGTGGCTTCAGAGAGGTAAATGTGGGATGGCCTGGCTGTAAAGATACTGGTCTACTAAAAGACTTACTGAAAAGAGATGTGCTTTGCAGACAACTGTGGCTAGCCAAGACCACACTGCTTGGATAATAGTAAGATATATTAATGGCATATTTAGATACTTACTTAATTCATGAAGTACGTAGAGAGTCGGAATTTGATCGCATATTCCTGCAGGTTGTCATGTTTAGACTTACTCAGCCCCAGAGAACAGGAAGCCCTTCAACACCACAGGGCATGCTTGCTTCTACTTTTGCCTGGGCTCTTAGAAAGTGGTGACAAGGTGGTTGGGATTATAACATCTGGGAAGAATTGTTTTCCTCACTTCTACAGATCTCTACTTCCTTCTACTACTACTACTTTTTTTAAATTAAAAAAAAAAAAAAAAAGAGACAGGGCCTCTGTGTAACCCTATGATCGGGAACTCACTATGTACATCATGCTATTTTTGAACTCAGAGATCTGCCTACCTCTGCCTTCCAAGCACTAACATCAAAGACTTGTGACACCAAGCCTGGCTCCATCCCTGTTTCTTAGCTTAGCCTTGGTGTACTCTGCTAACTATCCCTGAGCTTCTTTGTACTCTCAAAACTCTGCAAGTCTTTTCTCTTTTAGAGAGCTATTCCCCTGTCTGTGGCCTGTGAGTGTTCAGCCTGGCACTCACCATGCTATAGCAGCATTTGTCTCTGAGCCTTTATGTGTATTGATGTTGACCTCCTAGCTGTCCATCTGTCCTCAAGACTAGACCCAGGGTGGGCTCTACAAAATATGTGGTTAATAGGAGTAAAATCCTTAGAGCAAATAATTGAATTGATTTTTAGTCAACATTTGGTTGGAATTGGACAGTGAGTGTCCTTGGAGGCTCTGTCTAGCTTCTCCTGGGGCTGTGTCTCCTCCTTGAGGCAGTATCCTGATGCTTCATTAGTAAGCCAAGGTAGAGCTGTGCCCTGGGATCACCATGTGGTCTTGTTTGGGAGGAGCAACTATCATCATGTGTGTAGGGCTGAACAGCTGCCTTCCTCGGGTGCTGGTCTAGGAAGCAGCTTTCTTTCTCTGATTTTCATCTAGAAGTTATATCCTGGTTTCATTGCTAACTGCTTTCTGCTTTAGAAGAGAAATGCTAGAAGGCAGGCCTCCCTATGAATTTGATATTTTCATGGGTTGGCTTTGTGGAGTCTGTTCTCCAGGTCTGCATGTGCCTGGGGGTGCCAGATGCATGGCCTTGGAGATCATTACTGGCTCTGGTGGAACAACAGGGCAGGAAGAAGGCAGTGGTAGAAACTGGAACAGTCGTAGGGGAACTGTGGGGCTGCCCTTTGAGCAGATAAGCCCTTGCATAGTGGCCACATAGCCCTGGCTATGCTCAGAGTTAGGCTCCTCAGACCCACTGAGGCTACTGCCACCACTCCACCTCATCCTGCCTCCTGCTCTACTTTTTAATTCCATCTAGTATTGACAGAAAGACATTACACAGCCAGCTGCCTGTGTCCAGGTGACTGACCTACTATGTAACCCATGGTCCTCAGTGTTCTGCATGGCACAGCAGATTGTAAGCTTCTCAGACTGCCACTTCAGCCCCAAGGTCATATTCACAGCCTCTCAAGATCACCTGCTGCTCTCAGTGTCTGCCTCGACTAAAGTAGGAACTGGGTCAGTCATGTCATGAGATCTGGGAGACCCTCTGCAGATAGCTCAGTTCTGAGGTATAAAGCCTACTTGTCTGTGTCATACATCCATCTTTCTACTTTCCTCCTTCAAACCTGAGATGGCATACTCCTGTGGTTAATCCCTGCTGCCACTCTATCCCAGAGGCTCAATCTGATGGGTCAGGGTTGCCCTCACCTGTCAGCGAGAGACAAAGCTGAAATGGGAGTCCTGGGGCTTGGAAAACCACCAGCATTTCTCCTTCCTCGGCCTTGGAGAGGCACAAGAGGACAGAGACAGGAAGAGGGGCCTAGAAGTAGAAGACTTGCAGGCTTCTGGGAACCACCTACCTCAGAACTGGGCTTTGTGAGAGCCACATCTTAAGCCTTCAGGTAAGGATGTCTACTCATCTGGAACCATGCCGAGATAGGAGCAGAACCTTCTCTTCAGCTGTCAGGAGTACAAGCTCAAGATGCAGACGTGAGCACCGTAGAGCTGCAGGGCTGTGGGAGTTCCCTGGGAGAGCTGTGGTCTGTTACCACAGTATGCCTGTGGATAGGGCTGGCTGTCTCTGTCTGCCATCAACCTGCTATCAACTTCACATAAAACCCTGAATATTGTCTCCCCTCCCCACCCCATAATCCTTTTTACTTTGTCCTTAGAGACTTACAGCTCAAGTGTTGGCCTGAGCTTTATACACCAAACAATCTAGTATATGCTGGCTCATGAGACTTGGCCTGTGACTTGCTTTCTGTCTTAAGAATGTGAATCATGTTTGCCGTGAAGCTGTAATATCCTGTGGTCTTAGCAGGGCTTGGCTGAGGATGGACAGTGACAGGTGAGGGGAGGAGATTAATCTCAGGAGGCAGGTAGCAGGGAGGAAGGTTCTCTGCTGTCATCTGAGCTCACATTCAGCAGCCTTTCTCTCCTCTCTATCCCAATAAGTATCACACCATATCAGCGTGAGTGTCATCTGCAACTTGACACTGGTCCCAGCATGTACCTCCATGGTGCCCACACCCTTCCAGTGCTATAGTAGGTGGTCTCCCTTTCTTCTGGGCACAGTTCTATGGTCTGACATTCTACCCTCAGGAACAGTGCTGAGACCCACAGTGCTCCTAGGGAGGCTCTGAGGGACCTGGTCCTACAACTGTGGGTCCACCCTGTTCTCTTGGGGGTTGAGTGCATTTGGTTATGTTCAGGGAGAGCCAAGCCTGGGTCACAGTTTCAGCATGGGAGATGTGGCAGATACAAACTGGGTATCTTGGGAGGGGGCAAGCCAGGAGGAACAGTGCTGTCCTCTGCCTAGGTAGCTCATTCACTAGTCCTCCAAAATATCCATGGACCTCTAGGTCTGAGGCCAGAGATAAAACCAAACTGCAGGAAGAGTCTTGTCTGACCCTAAGCCCCGCCCCACTACAGACTGAACCCCACCCACCAGAGTCTAAGTCCCACCCACCAGAGTCTAAGCCCTACCTGATGGCTGCTTGCCTGTGAGAGCCCTGCCTAGGTGGCCTGGGAGACATGTGCAGGTCCATCCATCCTCTGCCCACCTACAGTCTGAGTTCGTACTTTCCACCAGTCTTTCTGCTGAGGGGCAGTGTGTGAGAGGGGTCAGGGCTTGCAGAATCATGCTGCCCACCTTGTACTTCCTACACTGGCATGTCATTTCACCTGTCTGCTGGACAGTGGGGAGAAGATGTCACCGTCCTTAGATAAGAGTGTGACGATCGCATAGCTGTTCTAGTTTACTTTTCTCTTGCTGAGAAAACACTGATCAAAAGCAACTTGGAGGAGATAGAGTTTATTTGTCTTACAAGTTATGGTCTATCACCAGGAGAAGACACGGAAGGAGCTTGAAGCAGAAACCTTGAGAAACACTGCTTACTGGCTTGCTTCCCCAGACTTGTGCAGCTAACTTTTTAAATACAATGTAGGCCCACCTGTACAGAGGTGACACTACCTACAGTGGGATAGGATCTCCTACATCAATCAGCAATCAAGAAAATGTCCCACAAACATGCCCTCAGACCAATCTGATGGAGATTGAGGTTCTCTCTTCTCAAGTATAGGTTTCTATCAACTTGACAAAAACCATGATAGTGGCTCAGCAGGTCCCATACTTGGCACCTCGATGCCTAGGTGAGGTCACTGCTCCCATGGTTGGCACTACAGGATGTGCCAGCTTCTGCCCTCCCCCGCTGGTAATAGGACTTAACCCAGTGGATGCCTATTAAGCGGATAGGTGGCGGGAGATCCCTTCAAGTGGATCTCTCTTATGGGAGCTGCCTGTTAGTAGAGTAGCAGCCTGGAGAGCCTCACAGACTTGCAAGTGGCCATTGCATGTGTATGTCCTACCACGAGGCAAGGTCCCCTGTCCTATACAGGCTTTGAGTGGGACTAAGTCAAGATAGTGATTTGCTCAGAAATAACATTCATGGAGGGCTGTGCTAGTACACCTGGGCATCATGCCCTGCCAGAGCCCAGAGTCTAGGTCCCAAGTATGTGTCCCATTGCTGGAGTGCAGGTGAGTCACTCCTCTGCAGTTGAGGCTACCTTCCTGATGAGGACAGAATCCAGATGGGCCTGAAGGCACTTGTCCTTTTCACCAGTGCTTCCCTCCCATGGTGGGGAAGGCAGCCAGGAAAGCTCTGACTCAGGCTAGGTCATGGTGGATTCTGAAGTGTGGTGGATAAGGGCTCACCACAAACTTTGCACCATAGTTTTGGGGCTGCTGTGCCCTCCTTCAGCCATGGCGTATGACATGTGTCACCAAGGAAAATGTGAGCTGCCAGTAACCAGAGAGCTGGCACGACTACAATTTGGCACATGAAATGAGTTCTCTGTTGGGAAGTGAGTGGCAGCCAGGGGTTGGGGACCAAATAGAAGTAGCCTTGGTACAATTATGCTGAGCTGGTCAACATCTATCTAGTGCTGGACTGTGCCCAAAACAGGCATGAGTGCTGTATGGCACCTAGCAGCAGCTGGTCTGTGCAATCTCTGGTTATCTTTCTGTATTGGAAGCATGCTTTGGCTTCAGTGGGCAATGTGGCAGGGTGTGGTCCAAGTAATTACTCTGGTTGCCTTGTGAAGCCAGTGCTTCCCTTTCCAGATGTCACTGCCATCTCATGGTAAGGGTGGACCACTGAGTATAATCAGCTCTGGGGAGCCTACAGTGGATGGAGTGTCCCTTATCCTCTCATGTGGGAAGTACCTAGTCTTGACCTTCAGATATGTGCACTGTTGCTGAACTAGGGGGAAGGACACAGTACTCTGCCTAGCATCAGGAATGCTTGAGCCCATAGGTGAGTGGTGTCTAAAGTAGTTGATGGACATGTGAGGCTCCCTTAGCAGCAGGCTGGGAGCTGGACTGCTTGGTAGATTATGACTATCAAAGAGCAGAGAAAAGAAGGGGCTATCTGGAAGGACAGTGGAGGAGGCTCCAGGGAGAGCTGAGCCAGAACTAAGCTCTAGAGAGCTGTTCTGGGGGCTTCATGTGGTCTCTGGGCCTTTGAGCACTTTTGCTTTTCCTAGGCTTCCTTTGTCACAGATGACCTGTGACCACAGCATGAGCTTGTTGTTCCAGCTCCCCAGTACCCACCTGCCTTTCAGGAAGGCCTCCCACCCTATGTAGAGTAAATCCCACAGACAGGGATGTCAGTCCTGTCCTTTCCTGGTATTGAATTTGAGGCCCAGTAGACCCTAAGCCAACACTTTTTACATGTAAAAACAGCAGGAGTCTGTGCTTGTAAAAACTCAAGGTCACATCACAGTTGCCTGAATTCCAGTCAGCTTGAGTCAAGGATTGGCTGTCTTGAATATCGAGAGCATCTAAGGCAGAGGTTTTCTTTTTTTCTTTTTCTTTTTTTCTCTGTTTTGGTACTTTATTTACATTTCCATTGTTTCCCCCTTTCCGAGTCTCCTCTTTGGAAACCCCCTATCTCCTCCCCCCTTCCCCACCTCTATGAGGGAATTCCACCTCCCACCCACCCGCCCACCCACTCCCATCTTCCCACCTTGGCATTCCCCTTTACTGGGGCCTCTGACACCCTCAGGCCCAAGGGCCTCTCCTCCCCCTGATGTCCAACAAGGCCCTCCTCTGCCACATATGTGGTCCGAGCCATGGGTCCCTCCATGTGTATTCTTTGGTTGGTGGTCCAGCCTCCAGGAGCACTGGGGGGGGGGGGGGTCAGGCCAGTTGACACTGTTGCTCCCTCCATGGGGCTGTAAGGCAGAGGTTTTCAACCTATGGATCACGACCCCTGGGGGGGGGGTGTTGCTAAGTCCATTGGGAAACACAGCTACATTACTACTCATAGCAGTAAAGAATTACAGTTATGAAGTAGCAGTGAAATAATCTTATGGTTGAGGGTCAATGAGGAACTGTATTAAAGGGATGCAGCATTAGGAAGATTGAGAACTGCTGGTCTAAGGACATTTTTATCAACTGATTTAGGAGATCTGACTGGGTCTGACCTGCTACGACCTGGTAACTGTGCCTGTCTTGTGCCTGTGCAGCCTAATGGCTTAACCTCAGCCCCAGTCTGCAGAAGGGAAGAGTCAGGAACTGAGTTTGCTTTGCAGGGCTATAGTGGACAGTAAAAGGAGAGAATGATTCATCCAGTGCCCATGGTGTACATTCAGCACATTGTGAGCACCTGCTGTGTACAGGAGCTAGGCCATGTCACAGCTGTTGTCAGAAGTTACTTCTTCAGTGCAGGGCACTGAGTGCCTTATTGAAGTGATAATGGGCAAGAGGGCTGCCTTTGAGAATAGGCTAGAAGTCTTCCACGATTCAAGGGACTATGACCCAGGAAGTGCTAGGCCAGCACCCCCTTACTTCACCTTGGGTAACCAGCCTGCTAGCTAGGGGCTGGGGGCTGGAGGGAGCTACTAACCGTCTCCAGTGCAGCCCACCAACTACACCTACTGCCTGGGCTAAGCTCTACCCTGCCTGGTTTCACTCTGGGGCTCAGCTGGGACCTTTTTGTTTTTGTCCTGAAAGGAAAGTTGAGTATTTCCTGAGTATCTGTAAAGCCATTGTACCACTTAAACTGGATACTTACATTCTTCTTTAAAAATAAAATAAAACAACAATAAAAGCACTGTAAACATTGCTGTAATTGTTCACAGGCTTTAACTTATAATAATTACAGGGAGCAGGCAAGTGAGATGCCTTATTAAAATAGAGACACTTGCCTGTTTTTGTTTGAAATTTTGGTAAAATACTCCATTATAACATATTCTTTTAAAAACTAAATTCTGTCCATTCAGAGTTTGAATATTTTTGGTTTGGGGTTTTTGTTTTGTTTTGTTTTGTTTTGTTTTTCAGAATATTTAAATGAGCTAACTCTGGGCAAGGGTCAGTCAGGAGACTAGGCTTGCCTTGTGGGTCACTGAACTGTTAGCACACAGCTATGACATAGCCTCTTCCTGGTTGGCTGTTCAGGATAGCATTTGTGAAGACCTCAAATATGGAAACAGTGCTGAGGACCATCCTGGCCTGTCTGCTTTGGTACTGCTGAGATTACCATCTCCTAGCTCCATCCCCTGGCACATACACACAGATGCCTACAAGGTGAAGCAGGCATCTGAAGTCTGAGGGAGCAGAGACTTCTGAGGGAAGGCTGAGCTACTCAGGCCAAGTTTACAGGCTTCCAGGCTAATGCCAGGATCTTGTGGTGAGAGGAGCTCAAGGTATTGTGGACCATGGCATAGCAGTACAGTGAACCTTAAAAGTATTGAGGAGTTGGGCTTTCCAGGGCTTGGTGAAGGTCAGAGCTTAGAAGTGGTGTGGGAGAAACATGTTATGGATGACCCCAGACCTCTAGCCTGGGTTACTGCTGGGTAACAGTACCCTTGCTAAGAATGAGATCCTTGCAGGTCTGGAAATAAGCAGAGCTTATAGCCAGGGCTATGGCCTAGGTTTCAACAAAGTAGAGGTGATTGAGGACTCTCCCCTGCTCCCACACTTGATAGGATGCAAGCTAACAGGCAAGTTTGCAGCTCAAGGTTTGGGAGAGTTTTCTGTCTGTCAGTGCATCCAACACTTGCACTTAGGCTTCTAGCATGAGATGATTGGGAAAGTTTTTAAAAACATAGCCATAGAGGACACACTAGGGCTGCTTCTGATATCTCAGCCTCTTGCCTCAGGAGCTATCCCCATTCTGAAAGATGAGGGGGTGCTTCTGGTGACCCCCCCCCCCCCCGAGAGAGGCAACCCTTGCCTGCTAGGGCCAGGTAACAGAGAGGGCAACCCCCTGCTTCCCAGCCTCCTGCCTCCTCCTCTGCTGTGAAACAAACCGGGGTGCCTGGGCGGAAGGTCAGGAGTTTAAAAGCTTGTTTGATTCAAGACTGGGGTAAGAGACAGGAGGGGAGTGCGCTGGTTTTATATGTGGATCCTGGTATTTTCTTTTGAGCTGGGGCGGAGAGTGGAGGGGCAGGGAGGGAAGGCAGGCTGCCAGAGGGAACATTGCCAAGCAGAGCACTGCTAATGCAAACCATAAGGCTGGCGGGCAGGCAACAAGGCCCATCTCCTGGCCTGCTTAATGCAGTCCTTGCAAGCAGGCAGGCAGGCAGCCTGGGCAGCAAGACTGCTTAACCCTTCAGGTGCTGAGCCAAAAGGAGGCCTTTTTACTTTTTACTTCTGTCCTAAGCCACAGGAAGTAGAAGATTTAGCAGTAACGTTGACTTCTACCCACTGGGTAGCACTACTCTTCCCATTTGTGATGATCCAAAGTCCCTCCAACATTCTGAGAGTCCGCTTGTCTGGGGTTGGGAAAACTATGGTGAACACCCATAGGTCTACAGCAGGTAATTTTCAGCCAACACCCCTCCTGGGAAAGGATGGCCATCCATTCCTGGGCTGGTCCTAGAGTGTTGTTAGGGATGAATAATGTGACAGGCAGGTGCACTTCCACAAGGGAAGCCAGATTTGCCCAGGGCTGCTCAGCCAGTGTTCACCATTGTCTGCCCACACTCCCCTGCTCTCCTCCCCACCCCCCACTCCTCCCACCCCCTGCTACTTCAAGCACAACAAGCACAGCTCATATCAGTCTCTGGTCATAAATATGGAGGCAAAGCCTATACAGACCAGGTACCAATGACATCAGAGTAATGGTCAACCTTTGTGCAAAGCCCACTGTTACAGTCACGTGATAGAAGGAGACAGAGACTTGTCAGACTTGCTGAAGGCCTGCGGTAAAGAGTCTGAAGAGCTGGAGTAAATGCAAAGCCAGGTGCAGAAGCAGGTTCAGAACACCATGGAACTTGGCTCCGTTTACACAAGCACTCAAGTTTGTACAAACACATCAGAAAAGGTCTGGAAGGAGATAGCACAGTGCGAGCAGTGGCTATCTTGGGGGAGTGACAGACAGTGGAATTTAGGGAGCTCAAAGAGCTTTCATGTTTTAGCCTGTGTAATTGGTATTTAACTCTTTACAACGAGCCAGCATTCATCTGTTTCTTGTGAGGCTTTTATGAAAGAAAAAACATAAAGAGTCAGAGAAAGAGGAACTTTTGTTCCACTTTCCCATGTCTCCATTACCTCCCTTTTGTGCCATCACCCAGCCCAGGCCCTGCAAAGCCATTCTCTGCTGGGGAGGTTTCTGGTGGGGCCTCCCTGTCCTGGTGGGCCTATGGCCACCCAGTGCCTTTGTGTATTATCTACAGGCTAGTCTGACCCACTTGCAGCTTAGCACAGCTGAGGCTTACTGTGAGGTAGCCCAGTCTCTGGGCCCCACTGTGCTGGGCCTGCTCTACAAGTGGAAACCTTACCTTGGTCATGAGCATAGCTTCTCACTTCCCCTTTCAGCTCCCAGCCTTTGGTTCTTTGCCTGTGTGCCCTTCTCAAGAAGCACACATGGCCTGTTGTTTGATGTACCAGATCTGTGGTCCTGGCCTCCTGTGAATAAGTAGATGGTTCTGTCCTTTTCTCATGGGCTCCTATCTTCTCTACTAGTGCTCTGTAGATGCAGCACTTTAGTATTCCTGGCTTCTGCTATGACAGAGATATACTCTTGTTTACCAAAGCCTACTTGCTCTTCCTCAGACAGCAAAACCAGGTACTTCCTGTTCCTTAATAGGCAAGGAGAAATCATGGCTATAAGAAGTCAAATCCCATATTTTATGTGCAGCTCTTGCTTCAGTGTGCATGTACCTTCTACCTAGCCTCTAAGTGATTGCTACATGGTTTGAAGTGCTCTTGGCAATGTTACACTTGGTCTTTCCAAGTACTTTGTGCCCTATAGCAATTCTCGGCAGTTCTTAGCTTTGGGCTCTGCAGGCCTTCATGCTCATCCTCAGTCTTAGCTTAGACTGTGGTATTCAGTGACCACTTTGATTCACTAATTCAAGCAGTTTATTCCCAGAAACTGTATGTAGAGGAGGGGCAGGGGTGTCATGGCAGATGAAGATGTGGACATACAGAGATCTGCTTCTTGGAGATTCTAAAGCCCCAGTTAGAAAGGATTTGGGCCTGGCACAAGAAGTTCCTGGAGAACTTTGCTGTGGAACCCATGTTGAAGAGCAGTGCTTGAGATGGTTCAGTTATACCTTCCTGAAGGACTTAGCAATGAGGACCCTTCCTTCTGGTCAGTGCTATGGAAACTTGCTCAGAATCTCTCAGGAACCTAATTTGCTAAAGCTATGTTCCAAGGATAGGCAATCAGATATCTTGTGGCCTACACTGGGCTTTGTGCTCCTGGGTGGGTCATGGGGCTGGGGTTAGGGCTGGCAGCTTGGACCTTCTGCTCCTCTCAGGGCTGCGTGATAAGTTGCTGAATTCCACTGAGTTATGGCTCCCAGACAAACCTCTTTCTATAGGAGACACCAGGCCATTGAACATGCTCCGAGAACTCAAGACCTTACTGGAAGTATCTAGCAGAGGAGGATTTTGGAAGAGCCTCTGTCCGCTCTTGCTGTGAGCAGAGCTCTAGCCTTCAGGCTCCCAACTCAGTACCTGACCTTGTGGCCCACATGAAGTGTTAGGAGACAGTGGTGGGAAGCAGGTGGCCAGCTTGTGAAGACCAGGAGTAGGTTGCTCAAGCCTCGTTCCCGTGGCCATGGCCAAGGTCCGTAGGGAGCCGTGTGAAGCTTTTGATGTGCCGCTGGTGCTTGGCTCCACCATGCTTGTTTGCCTAAGCACTGCTCCTGCCAGTTCATTCGGACCTTCTCCTTCTTTTAAAAACATGCTTCTTGCCAAAGGTTATTTTGGATCTGTTTTTGTTTATCAGGTAGGACTGTTCCAGCACAATTGAAAGCAGACCCACATGTTGACACGCACTGGAGCTGCTTGCCAGGGCACGCGCACATACACACACGCAGGATATGTGGGAGTCAGCCAGAACCCTTGAGTGTAAGTGACTTGAGAATGGGCTTCAGGAGACTTCTCCATAGAAGACTTGTATCTTATAGATGCCCTCTAGATGCAAGTGTGGTCTGAATGTAAGCAGAAGCTAGGGAAAGAACCTCTTAGGATAGGTTGATGGGGTTTAGGGGCTAGCTATCTCTGCTGTGCCTATATAGGGGCCTTCACTACTCTAGACCGAGGGTTCCTTCACCATGACTGGGTTCCCTTGTTCCCAGGCTGCTATGTGAACTCTGTGTTGGACCAGACCTGACCAGATATAGGTCAGAGGCAAAAGAATGGGACTGCCAGGCCCTGCGGCTGGACCTCCTTTCTGAGGCAACAGCCCTTTCTTTGGAACACAGCTGGGTGCTTTCTGCTGGAAGACTTGTAGTGGGACTCTTCTGAACATCACTCCCCATACACACACCATGGGCCTGGCTGCATACAGACTGCTCAGAGGAGCCAATTCTGGAACACACTCATTTGTATCCTGCTGTCTCTTGAGGGCCCGTGGCACCTGAAGGCGTGCACATTGCAGAGAGACTAGGTGGCTAGGTTTGCCCTCTTTTCAATTCCAGGCCAGCTTTGCAGGGAGGCAACTGCACCAGTTCAGCTGTGGGTCTCACTGAAAAGGAAACACAGTCCAGAGCAGAGGTCTGTCCGCTCATAGTAGGTTACCTGTGATAGCAACCGAAGTCAGAGAGTTCATTTGCTTCTCCAACTGAAAAATCAGAGCGCTCTTTCTGAGCCCAACTGCCTAGTAGAGATGTCTCTCTCCTTTGTGTCCTGCTTCTACTGTATTTGGCTCTGATACAGTGTAATCTGGTGCAGCTCCAGGCTGACCTGCTCAGGATGCCCTCCAGCCCTTCTTACCTGGCAGTGCTCTGCCACACCAGGGTTCAGCTTCCTACTGTCTAACACTAACTGCTAAGGTCCAGGGCTGGAGCCTGAGCCTCTGGCGCACATAAGTGGTTAGCAGCTTGGCAGAGCAGGGCCCTCATACTTGGAGACGTGAATATCCCTTCCATATCATCCATTTGCAGTCTTAGACCAACAAAGGCACATAGTGGGAAATACAGGGATACTTCAACTTTCCCCTTAAAGAGGAGGGAGAGGCATTTTAGCATTTTCTTCAGAGTTTTTAAAATAAGATATGCTTACCACTAAGCCTTTAGCCCTACTAAAGAATATCTACAGCTGACCCTATCCTGCTAAAGCAGGTACTATGGGTTAGTTTTTCCCCAATAGCTCCATAGCAGCCATACCACACATAGCCTGCTGCACAGTTCTGTGACAGTGGTTTGGGGACCCCCCCCCCCCGAACCCAAACATCCGGGACATCTTTCCTCTTCAGTAAACAGATCACACGGTCACAAAGCTAACTGTGAAATACAAAACGAATGATGCTTCATCTGAGCCTGGACTTTTTCTAAAATGTACTTTCTACTCCTTGTTTCTTTGACTGTCACCATTCTTCCTAGAGTTCTGCATGTAAGTCCATCTTTACTTGATGACTCAGCTTATTTTGATGAGTCAGGTGTTATTATACATATATAGATTATGGAAATTTACAAAGTGGCTCCATGCCAGCTGGCTTGGTGGGCTGTCCTGGGTAAAAAGGTTGTGGCCCTGTGCAGGCTACCAGGTACAGTGTGAACAGAGAGTCTCTGTGGTCCCTGGGCTTAGAAGCATAAACAAGGGGAAGAAGTGAGGGACTGTCATAGGAAGGAAGTAGAGTCAGGGTCCCTGGACCTGTGGCTGCTTATTGGAGACCCATTGTGTGTGTGTGGTGATGCACAGTCCAGGTGAGGGCTGCTGGCAGTTCAGTTGAGGATGAGAGTGTGAACTAGCTAAGATGCCACTGACCTTTGTGACACTCAATGAACTCATGACCCTACACCTCACTTCCTCCTAAATGCTGGGATTATATACATGTCTTATAATGGAATATTTACTCTCTTGCACCTTTTGTGTATGTGGCAATAAGGACTGAACCTATGGCCTTTAATGTTCTAGACACAGTATTCTGCTACCAAGTCATCCACTGGGACACAGGACTCCTGACAGTGAGAGTGTTTAGGAAGAGAAGACCTTCCTTTGAACATCTGTGGCATGTGAGATGGGTGGGTGGAGAGTGGGGAGGGGGAGGGGTTTTAAAGGAGGCCAAAGGGTAAAGGAAGGCCAGAGCTGGCCTCTGCCTGGCTCTCTTACTGCCTGCATCGTTTGCACTGTGGAGCAATAGAATGGGCAGTGATCGCAGAGCCCTTCCTTCCCGCTCTGCAGCCTTCCCTGAGCCTTAATCTATTTTTCTTCCTTATGCTGCCACTGTGGACAGTGACCCAGCTTCCCCAGTGCGCTCCTTCAGTTTGCTTCTTGCCAGCCCTGGAGCCTGCACTCATATCAGCCTCAAGCCACTTGGCACTCAGCCCCTTTTTGAACTGTCCCCCAAGTCTGTAGAAGTGTCAAATAGTCCACAGAGGCTTTAAACCAACACACTTGAAGGCTTTTAATTGTACTTAGGAAAAGACCTTGATAGTACCTGTAAACTCCTGAGTTTGCTCTATGAGATGCTTTTCTGTCTGAAATCTGAAAGAAGTACTTCTCCCACAGGTTTGTAGTCATAAATATATGGCATTGTTTTGTGTGTTTTAAAGCTACATGTTAGTGGTAACATTTCTGTCTGAGCCTGTTCTCTCCAGTTGGCAGTGTGATTTCCAGGCTTATCTGTGCTGCTCTGCAGCCTTAGTTCGAAGTCTTTCTTCCTGCTGTGTGGGGCTCCATATGACTGTTAATTACCATTCATTTATTTCTTCTTTCAGATGTCATGGTACCTGGCACCATTTTTGTTGTTACTTGCTTTTCAAGCATCTCTCTTGCAGCTTTAATGTTCTCTCCGTTGTCATGGTATTGTACCTGTGTGTGATAGGAGGGTTCTTTTCTGGCCATGTCTAGTTGGGTTTTTGAATGCCTCATGTTCTTTTCTTTCCCTAGAAGTGGGGACTTTCTGTTATAATTTCATTGAAATCACTTTCCTCAGTCTGCATGTCGCCTCCCTGGGTTAATCTTTTCATTGTGTCCCAGTGATCTTGGATGCTGTGGTTAAGACTGCTCTCTCTATTGCTGTCAGAGTGGTAACCCTTCAACCTTACCTTCAGTTGCTGATATTTTCTCTCCCACCTTGTTCAGTCTATTGAGCGTTTTGTATTATTGATTTATAGTTTTGTTTTATCTCAGATTCCCTCTAACTTTCTCATCCAAGTTGTTGAATTTATTTTTTAAGGTTTGTTTTTAAAAGATATTTGTTAGTTTTTACATATGCGTGCCTGCGAGTACATGCCTCAGCAGCACATGTGTGCAAGAGCTCAAGGAGGCCAGAAGAGGGCGTTGGATCCACTGGAATTGGATGTGCAGATGTGTGTGAGCTGCCATGTGGGTGCTGGGAGCCCAGCAGGTCCTCTGCAAGAACCAATAAGCACTCTTAAATGCTGAGATTTCTCTCTAGTCCTTTCTTATTTAAGTTGAATTTTTTGTCCAGGTCTTGAATTGACTTAAATTTACTTCATTTGTCTATTTGACTATTCTTTGAGGTAACTGGTTATTTTAAAACCCAAAAGTTTTAGTTCTCTTTCTGGCATCTCAGGCATTTTGCTGTCTTGGTTTCTAGAGAGTTGGGTTTCTAGGGAGTTGTAGATTGTGGGGTCAGTGTCTCTCACTGTTGCTTTGTCATGTGCTGTCTGAGCTGTGGCACACATCGACTGGAATGGGCATCATGTCTGCTTTCATCTGGGGATCTTCTTAGTGATCAGTCTTCTCTTGAGGGCTCCATCCTAATACCAGGGAGGAGAAAATAAACTGCAACTCACCAAGACAACCCAAATATAGAAATGCAGTTAAAGTCAGTTAAGCCAGCTGACATAGCCATAGACAAGAGGATGACAACAACATTGTGACCTGAAGTTAAAACCAGTCACAGTAAAAATGATAATAAATGAAACAGAATGGGCAGTGAAAGGGAAAAAGGAAAGAAAAGGCAAGGTAAAAGAGCAAAAAACAAAAAGGAGGAATGAGGGATTAGAAAAGAGTGAGAGATGAATCTAATTACACACTAAGGAAAAATACCTTAACGAAATTAGAAAAGTAGAAAGAGTGATTTAAAAACTAAAAATAGAAAAGATCCTTAAAAATAGAAAAGTGAAAACAACTAATAATATAATAAACAGAATGAAATGATTTTTAAAATGATAGCGAGTTGAAAGGCTTTTTTCTGGTCCTCTCAAATTGGAATCTGCTGGTGTCGGGGTGGGTGTTGTGGCGTGTTTTCTCTTTCCTTTCCTCCACAGCTCTTGTATTACTTTTGAGCTTCTAGGAGCCACTGTTGGCCTAACCAGCTTTGCAGCCTGTGAGCCAGGCAGGATCCACATTATCCTGAGACAAACAAATAATCAAGCCCAAGAGAGTCTCAAAGTGCACTGGAGAGTGGGAGAACTAAACACTCTGACAGACAGCTCTGAGACACTGGAGGAGAGACCTAGGGAAAGCTAGTGCTTGCTCTTGTGCTGACCCAGCACTTTCAGACCTGCCCAGCAGTGAGCCACCCTGCAAGGAGGGAGGCAGCTGCAGCAGTCAGGCCTCTCTGCTCACTCTGGGCCCAGAGCTCTCAATTCAAGCAGCCAGTAGACCACATGTCCAGGAATGGGCTCCTGGGCTAGCATTCCACTGACCATGGGCTCAGGACTTCCTCAGGAATCCTTGGGGATGTTCCTTTGCCACAGAGGGAGGGCAGGACCAGAGACCAGAGCATGAGCCCTTCGACTTAAGCTTCTCAATACCCATCTCTCCACTCCCCAGCCCTAGTCTTTCTGCCTCAGCTATTTCCTAGGCAGATACCATGGCATGAGTCCTCAGTCTTTCTAAGTTGCATTTGTTCCTTGTCTGCAGGTCCCAGAGTAGCTTGGGCCTCCTTTCAAGGTGGCACCTGGCTACAACACCCCAAGATATGGAGAATAATCAAATGGATTTTTTTCCATTAGTGTCGTGCAGCACAGGAGTCATGTTCATCCTCCGGCTAGAATGCCCATTGGCAATTCAGGGCTGCCTTTTTTTCCTTGAAGTGTGACTTTGGCTCCAGTCCCCAACAGGTCCTGTGAAGACTGAGGTTTGTCCAGCCTCTTCTGCCACCTTGCCCCTTTACATGAGTCCCAGTGTTCTTCCTCTTTCTCTCTGGAACATAGTCTGTTCTTAGTAACCTGGAATCTTGGCCTTTCTTTATTAGATGAATATGCTCCAGGCATTTTTCATCCTTCCCTTTGTGACTGTTATGTATATTTGAATCCAGTGTTCAGTGTGCACCTCCATGATTCACCCTCCTCATGGACAGAGCTTGGTCCAGCAGGAAGAGGAAGCCTCACCTCCTTAAGGGAAGAGTATCTCACTATGCATCATTTGGAACCTTTCCCGTAGGAAATGCACTTTTCTCTCCATCTGGTAATTTAGTCAGGCATCTTGATCAGTGTGGACTGTGGATTTTGACTTCATACTTAATGTTATAATCCAATACTACATTATTTTGCTACTCAAATGTTTTAATCCTTGACCACTGGGTGCTCTCTCAGTCTGGCTCATGTGTCCCCTCGACATTTTGAGCACTTCCTGACTTTCAGGTACTCTCTATTCATCTTGTAATTTTGTGCCCTAGCCCTGGAATCTGCTGTTTCTCCCAGAAGCCTCTGGTTCGTTTAACTGGTGAATGATCATATAAACTGAGGTCTAGGCACTGGTACTGTCATTGATACTGGGTTATCATTACTTCTGAGCCTTGTTAGAAATCAGAAAATACACTCTGGTGTAGTAACATATACATATTACATATATGTCTGTAATTACAGATGAAGATATGTCCACCCACATATATTGCAGTTTAGCAAGAGTCCCTGACTCCAATCAAAACCCATGGAGGCACCCTCTGGTCTTCCCTCCTCCTTGGCAATAATTTCTTCTAATAGAAGGAGCCTAGCTCCTGTCATTTCACCCTTGCCTGTACCTGGCTTAGAACTCCCCATTCTCTCTATTAAGTTGATAGAGATAAGATGATGTCACCCACAACACCATGAGCCACTGTGCTGTGGGAGCAGAAGTGATGCTATTCAGACAGTCATTTAGAAAAGGAGACCCCCTCCCCCAGAGTCAAGTTGGTATGTAAAAGATTACCTTAAAACATGGAGGCCAGGGAGTTGCACACAGGAAAGAACTTGGTGAAGCAACTCAGAATTGGAGGTTTGTACACCCTTCTGTCTCCAAGAAGGGCTATGCAGAGCCATGCCTACCATTGTAAGGGAAGAGGAGATGGGAACTAGCTGCAGATCTGTGCACATGCATGTATGTGAACACTGGAGGTTCTAATGGGGAAAAGCAAGGCTGGCTGAGACCAGAGGAAAGATTGTTGTAAGAGGATTGCTCTTCTGGGGTTAGGCCAGGAGGACTAGTCTGTGGGACTGCTTCTCAGTGCTGGAAGTAAAGCCTGGGGCCTTCCAAGCACAATGCAGGCACTCCACTAGCAAGCTGCATCCCTGCTTTTAAGAAAATAGACAACACATTCTCATGATAGGAAAAAGTCTAAATGTATTGCAAAGAGTGTTTCCCTCCCTAGCACCGTTCCATATGTATACCTGTGCACAGTCAGGCATGTCTCTGTTACCCACTCCTGGTCTTTTAATGGCACTGTAAGGTACACATTTTGTACCTTGGCAATTCAGGGCTGCCTTTTTTTCCTTGAAGTGTGACTTTGGCTCCAGTCCCCAACAGGTCCTGTGAAGACTGAGGTTTGTCCAGCCTCTTCTGCCACCTTGCCCCTTTACATGAGTCCCATTTTGTACCTTCCACAAAGACTTAGTCTTGGAAGGTGTTCCTGAGTAAGGAGAGACCTGCCTGTATACTGCTGCTTAGTTTTTATCTTCAGCTTAACACAGACTAAGTCATCTGGGAAGGGGGGGGACCTCACTTGAGGATTGCCTCCATCACATTAGCCTATGGGCATGTCTGTGGAATGTTTTCTTGATTGCTGATTTATGTATGAGGGCCCAGGCCACTGTGGGCAGTGCCCTTCCTGGGCAGATGGACCTGGGCTGTGTAAGGAAGAGAGCTGAGCATGAGTCAAGAAAACATGCCAGTAAGCAGCAGGACTCGGTGGTTTCTGCTGCAAGCTCCTGACTTGTATTTCTATCCTGACCATCCTCGGTACTGGACTGTAACCTGAGAGTTGTAAAATAAAACAAACCTTTTCCTCCCCAAGTTGGTTTTGATTAGTGTTTTATCACAACAGCAAAAATGAATATACAGCCATTTCCCTCTGCCTTGTGCTGCTGCAGTTGCAATAGCACAAGCACACCTCCTTCATGTCACAACCAGTGTGCCTGTTTCCACTGGTCGGACGTCTATTTTGTGTCTTAGAGTATGCATTTATGACACAGGTCTTTTTTGTTTGTTTTTGTTGTTTGAGTGATTTCGGTTTTTAAACAAATTTCCCAGAATAGAATTTCTAAGGATGTAAGTGGTTTTGGCAGATGTTGCAAAGACAAAATTCAGGACTGTGACAGCTGGTATGTTTCACTCGGAGTCAAGGTGCCGAACAGAAATTTGACTGAGTCTCTTGACTCTATCTTTCTCACTACTGAAAGGAAGGAAAGTGTACATTCACAGTGAACTAGTTATTCCTGAGCAAGACTGAGCCCTGCCTTTCTCTGACAATGATCAGCAGGTCAGGGGGGCTTGGGATCACTCATCTCTGGGACCCAGCATAGGGCCCGGTGAGGGAAAGAATCAGTCCCATGTGAACAAGGGTGTACTTGAGCCCTAGGAGTGGGGCCCTACATTGACTCTCTAGCAAGCTCTCAGGACATAGTACTCAGCTGGTATGTTGGGTTGGAACAGAGGGCCTGTAGCTTACACTTCTCAGGTGAGAGAGCTAGAAATCTATACTTGCAAGAGGCTTTTTGGTATAAGTTAAACAAAACCTGTGTGTATGGATCCTGTTTTTAGACCACCTTTGGGATGTTTGTTCACCTGCCTCTCTCTCTGCAGTACCTTGGCATCTTCTCTCTCTGGAGGCTTCTGCCCTGTCCAAGGGGGCTGTGGAGAATGACCAGGTTCTGTATCTTATTAACCAAGTACTCAATTGCAGCCAGGTGTCAGTACGGATATAGTATGCATGGATGGGTACAGCTGTATCTTTATCCTGTCTAGGGGGCTGTGTCCAATGGAGAGGACCAGCTCCCATGTCCAGCACCAGAATGGGCTCATATTGCTTGCTATTTAGTGTATTGTGAATTGGCTGGTAAGTGATCTTTCATGAATGACTATATCATTCTTTTGTGTATTTTTATATCATGTTCTTTAATGTTGATGTGAAGAATTTCTTTTGTGTTTGGGACATGTGTCCTTTGTCAGATAATAGTTACAGAGATTATTACTTCCAGTCTGTAGCTTGCCTTTTTCTTGATATCTGATATCTTTAATTTTGATAAGCTTCACTTTGTCTTTATTATTATTATTATTATTATTATTATTATTATTAATAGTGTGTGCTTTTTTTGTTATAGGTTCTGTGCTATCCCAAATTAATTTTTTCGTATGAAGAAAGGCTTGAAGGGTGGGTTCTTTATTGTTGTTTTTTCATATGTCTGTATAATTGTTTTGAAAAGAATTGCCTTTCTCCCACTAATGCCTTGGCATTTGTGTTTTAAAAAGTGAATTACTTGGGCTGGCAGATTGGCTAAGCATGTAAGGGTGCTTGCTACCAAGCCTGAGGACCTGAGTTCAGTCCCTGTGACCCATGTTGTAGAAGAAGAGAACTGACTTCTGCCAGTTGTTTTCTGACCTTCACATGCACATACACATACATAGGTAAATACAGTGGAAAAACAATGTAAGTAAATGTATGAATGTATTCTGGACTCTGCTCAGTGCTGTTGATCTGCCCGTTTTAATTACAAGCTCATGTGGTCTTGATCATTGTTATTTTAGAGTAATTTTTAAATGAGGTAGAGTCAGTCTTTCAGCTCTGTTTATCTCACACATTGTTTTGGCTCTTCCAGGCCCCTTGCAACCATAGAAATTTCCATGTTACCTTAGTTTTTAAGTATATTGGGATTGTGACTGGCACTGGATAAGATCCATGGAACACCAGAGGTAGCTGACCTCATGCCTGAGCACCGCATCCCATGAACATGGTATATCTTCTATAGCTTTGGGGATATAGTTTTTCCCCAGTAAAGATCTACAGTTTTTAATATCACTTATTAAGTTTATTTCTAAGTATTATTTGATATTACTGAAAAATATCTCTAGTTATTTGCTGTTTGAATATAGAAATACACCAGATTTACATACTTTGATCATGTACTCACCTGCACTCACATATTGAACATCCTCTCCAAAACTCAGATTGTAATCTGTAGCTTGCCTTTTTCTTGATATCTGTACTGGCTGGTTTTGTGTGTCAACTTGACACAAGCTGGAGTTATCACAGAGAAAGGAGCTTCAGTTAAGAAAATGCCTCCATGAGATCCAGCTGTAAGGCATTTTCTCAATTAGTGATCAAGGGGGAGGGCCCCTTGTGCGTGGTACCATCTGTGGGCTGGTAGTCTTGGGTTCTATAGGAAAGCAAGCTGAGCAAGCCAGGGGAAGCAAGCCAGTAAGCAGCATTCCTCCATGGCCTCTGCATCAGCTCCTGCTTCCTGACCTGCTTGAGTTCCAGTCCTGACTTCCTTTGGTGATGAACAACAGCATGGAAGTGTAAGCTCAATAAACCCTTTCCTCCCCAACTTGCATCTTGGTCATGATGTTTGTGCAGGAATAGAAACCCTGATTAAGACAATATCTGAGATCTTTAATTTTGATAACTTCAGTTTGTCTTTTTTATTAACAGGATTGTGCTTTTTGTGTTTTAGGTTATGTGCTATCCCAAATTAATTGTTGTTGGGTGTGAAGAAAGGCTTGGGGGGGGTTGCTGGTTTTTTGTTTGTTTATTTGTTTGTGTTTTTCATGTGTCATATAGAATTTAGCCACCATTCTAACAGTTTCCAGAGCTAGAGCCTATAAGGAAGGTTTAGGCCTGCATTTCTAGCTTTTAAGTATGGATATATATCAGCTTTCCCCCTTGTCCTGTTATTGTATTTTTATGAACCTATTTTATCTATTTATTGGTATAAAAATAAGAAACATTTCTTTTTGTATTCTTTTATGTTTCCAGACTCTACCATGACCTCTCATTTTCTAATGCTGATATTTGTTGAACAATCAACATTTGGCTGTTGATTTTTTTCCTCTTATTTTCTTCCTATGCCGTTGATTTCTCCTTGTTCCCTTCCTTCTGATTTCTTCGGGTTATTCAACTGTTCTTATGTAATCTCTTGAGGTGAGAGCTAAATCATTAATCACCAGCCTTGCTTCTTTTCTGGTAGATACATTTAGAACTGTACATTTTCCTGTAAATCCTGGTTTAACTTCCTCTAGTAATATGTCCTACTTTTAATCACCTGACTAAAGCTTTCAGCTTTTTGGTTATGGTTCCTTCTTAGGCCTATAGGTAATTTATAAAAGTGTGGCTGAATTTTCTAATATGAATTTCCTAATATCTAAGGTGTTTTGTTTTTTTTTTTAAATTAACTTTCTGTTGTTGGTCAGAGAACGAACATCACTTCTGTCTTGATGAGGAATCACCTTTTGACATGTACCCCAAGCTTCTGCTGTGCCCACCGGATAGCACTGCCCAATGGTGCCAGGGATGAAGATTGCTTATGACGTCCACTGACCATCATGGGACAGTTGTCTGGTTGCACACAGTACAAGTGGTGTTCATCCAGTTCTGGTACAGCAGACTCCGTCACAAGATGCGTCCGTCTGGTAATCCAGGCGTCAGGGAAACAGAAAGGGCCGATGCAAGAAGCTGCAGCAGGTTCCAGGTTCTCCAAGATCCCTCCTTGCTCAGCATTGGTAGGCATGTCATGTCCCCTCAGTGCTGCCTCTGGTGATGGCCAACCACAAGAGCAGGGGTGGCCCCTGGCTGCTGCCCGAGGCCTGGGCAGGAAAGGAAGCAAGTTCAAGTATGTCACCTGTTTATAGTTTTCATGATTTTTCATTTGGCATTTCGATCTGTCTGGTTTTGGTCAAGGAAATGCACCCGTATCTCATAACAGGAAGCCCCTTTTGTGATCTTTACTTCAAGGCATTTTTCTCTCTCTACTTCCCTTTACCTTTTTTTTTTCTTGGCAGAAATGCAGACCTAATATGATGTGCATCTTATTAAAAGTTCAGCATAATTTATTGCCATTGGTTTGTTTACAAAATAAACATTCCAAGCTGCATGACATGGCCTTCTACCATCACTGCTCCTTTTTTTGTGTGGGTTTTTTTCCATCTTCCTTGGGGCTAAGTTTAGGCTGGGAAGATGGACAAGAACTCAAGCCTGAGAGAAATCACATGGTTCCATGCCTGCTTCCTGTGCGAGTCACTTGTTAACTAGCTAGTTCCAGACAGCTAGCTGACCTACCAACTAGCATTAGTGGTGTAGACAGATACCCCATCATGTGAAGCTAGAGCGCATCCCAGACCTACCTTTGTCTTCTAGATGAGGGTCTCAGTTGGGAAGTGAGAGCCAGGGAATTCTTGGCCCTTCTTCAGCCAGCCATCCTTCTGCCATGGGAAGTGTGTGATGGGAAGAGAAAGATGAAGGCAAAAAGAGTTTTCTCAGTATTCCTCAGCCCCATCTGCGCCTTACACCTAATGGAGCCATTGCCATGGTCCAAGTATTACTCCATCAATCCAGAGGAGCTAGAAGGGGGGATAGGAGAGACTATGCTTGCCTAGGCACCTGGAGACAGACTAGCCTGGCTGTTTCTGTGGAGAAAGGGATAAGGAAGCAAGATTTCATCCTCTGCTTGAAGGCTGGTTGTCCTCACTGGATGGACCAACTTTGGAAGTACTCAAAAGCTGAGGAACGCAGTCCATGTTGGATCTCGGAATACACTTGTCAGGATCAGATAGCCTGCCTCTGTAGAGGGAAAGGTGAGGAACAGTCTAGGTAAAGAAGGCAACCTGAACTGACCTGATTCTCTGTGCAGCCAACATATTCCAACTTTGCCCTGGCATCTTTGAACTCTCCTGTTGCTCTACTCAGAGTCCAGCGCTGCAGACTTCCTGATGGGCCCATTTTCCTCCATAGTCTGGATTTCCCCACTCTTTCCCTAGCAGAGCAAACTGCAAGTGTTTTCTGGGTGAGGCAAGCCTTCAAACTATCCACAGGCCTTCCAGGACCTCCACCCTTCCACGCTGTGTATGTCTTAGAGAGGCAGCCCAGGGGTTACCTCACTGACCTTTCTATCCCTCTACTCTAAACACACACACTCATTCCTGTCCATCTCCCAAGAATCTAGTGACAACCCCCTGACTTCAGAGTACCCACTGATTGTTGTGGCACACTACATTTTTTGGGACCGCTAATGTAGTGGTTTCAAACAACATGCACACAAGTTGAGCATTCAACACAAGCTCCTAATGTGATATAAACCAGAAAAACTTTTTAGGACCTTGCCCAAAATGGTTGATAATTTTCAGATTTACTCTTCTAGATCTTTCCTATGCAATGTAAAAACAGATAACCACCATTTCTTACATAAGACTTCTTACTGTTCTGTGCTCAGGTATTTTCCTGTGTGTTTTACATATACCACGAATTATGTTTCCTTTTTGGATGTTTAAACTGGCGTTTTTGTATTTCATTATGATTCAAGTTGAATAGGGATAAACGTAAAATTGTGTGCTTAGTTCCTTCACTCAGCTCATGAACATGGAAATGTGACTTCCTGACAGGGCAAGGGGCTATACCACTGCCTTTCTGGAGCACATAATGTATATGTGGTTTCCTGTGCCAGTGACCCTCTTAGAAGGGACTTGGCTGAGTTGGAACAACAGGACAACACTGCATTTCTGTAGAATGGTGTGAGACTATGCAGCCTCATACCCTCTAGCTTTGATGTCTGTGTAGGGCTGGCTTCCCCTCACCTGTACCTGAGCACTTCTCAGTCAGCATACTTGGCCCAGTTCCACAGAGCCCCATACCACCTAGGCTGTGGGTGTCTCCTGGGCCTGGGCTGTACTGAAAGAGACAGCATTGGGTTGTCAAAACCTTTTCTATTGGAGATCAGAAGCCTGGGTCTGCTTTGGAAGCATCCTGGGAAGCTAGTCAGGTGTCCAGGTAGGCTCTGATTTCTGGCCAAGTGAATTCATCCTCTCCCATTGTCTTAGCTAGGGTTTCTATTGCTGTGAAGAGATACCGTGTCCAGGGCAACTCTTATAAAGGAAAGTGTTTAATTGGGGTTTGCTTACAGTTCAGAGGTTCAGTCCATTGTCATCATAATGGGAAGCCTGGTGGCCTTCAGGCAGACATGGTGCTGGAGAGGTGGCTAAGAGTTCTACATCTGGATTGGCAGGCAGCAGGAAGAAAGAGTAAGCCACTGGGAAAGAGTGGAGAAATCCAGACTACAGGAGAAAATGGGTCCATTAGGAAGTCTGCAGCGCTGGACTCTGGGTAGAGCAACAGGAGAGTTCAAAGATGCCAGGCTCATGTTTGACTACTTGGTCCCTATTTGGTGGAACTGTTTGGGAAGGATTAAGAAGTATGTGGCCTTACTGAAGGTGGTGTGACACTGGGACAGGCTTGAAGTTTCAAGACTCCTGCCATTCCCAGTGTGCTCTTTATCTCCTGCTCATGGGTCCAGATGTAAACTCTTAGCTATTCCCGCCATCATGCCTTTGCTCTGCCATTATGGAGTCTAACCCTCTGATACTGTCAGCTCAATTAAATACTTCCTTTTGTAAGTTGCCATGGTCATGGTGTTTTGTCACAGCAATAGAACAATAACTAAGATACTCAACTCTCTCTCTCTTGTTCATAGGCTTTCTAGGTCCCTCACTTTTCTTTCATCTGCCTCACAATAGCTTTATGTCTATTTCTGCTCTTAGACCCTTTCGTGACCTAAAGGAGAGAATTTATGGGAGATTGGCCAGAAGATGGGTTGATACCAGAGGGACTTACCTATTTGTGATCATTGAATGAGAGGATGGGCAGTGAGGATGGAGGGGTCCTTGAATGAGTGTCATATGGCAGCCATGAGGCTCAGAAGAAGGCCCCGTTTGGAAGTTGGCTGCAGAAATGTATGGTCAGCTGCTCCTGGCCTGGGTGGCTGCACTTTATAAAATGATGCAAGGATGAGTAGAAAAAACTACCAGATTTGTATCAGGGCAAGTTGTTGAGAGCATTAGTTAAGTCATTTGTCAAAATTCATTTAGTTGTCAAAATTAAATCATTTTCCTCTACTTCCTAGAGGATAGGTAATAATGATAACAAATTTCATGGCATGACATTTAATTAACCTGGTCAAGAGACAGAGGGGAGCTGGGCAGAGAGCAGAGGGAAGCAGTGTTAAGGACCTTGTGCCCTTGATGGGGTGAGGTCACTGTCTTAATCAGTGTTACTATTGCTGTGTTGAAATATCATGCTCACATTCACATTACAGTTCATCATCAAGGGAAGTCAGGACAGGAACTCAAGCACAGCAGGAACCTGGAAGCAGGAGCTGGGGGAGAGGACATGGAGGAGTGTTGCTTATTGACTTGCTCACCATGGCTTGTTTAGCCCACTTTCTTATGTAACATAGAACCACCTTCCAGGGTGTTCCCATCTACAGTGGGCCTCCCACAACAATCAAGATGCCTTGTGGCTTGCCTACAGCCCAATCTTATGGAGACATTTTCTCAGTTGAGGCTCCTTCTTCTCAGTGACTCTAGCTTGTGTCAGCAGGACATGAAAATCTGTGTTGATAATGGATGCTGGGGCTAGTGGGTTACTGCCCATTTCTTGAGATTCTGATAATAGGCAAGGATGACTGGATAGGCCAACAGATGCATTTCTCTGGTCACAAATAAGTTCAAAAATAAATACCCTGGGTTGGAGAGATAGCTCAAGTAAAGTGCTTGCCTTAGAAGCATGAGGACCTGAATTCTAGCCCCAGAGCCCACATAAAAAGGCAGGCATGGTGGCATACTTGTAATCCCAGCATTGGGATGGTAAAAGGTAAATTCTTATATCCTACTGCCCAGTCAGGCCATGAGGCTCATGCCAATGAGAGATCCTGACTCAAAAAAACAAGGTGGATAGCTCCTTAGGAATGACACATGGCATCCTCTGGTCTACACACACACACACACACACACACACACACACACACATATAGCCTAGAGAAATCACAAAAACAAAAGATAATCTTGCTCAACTTTTAAGCAAACATTTATTAGTTTTATATAGAAAATAGGCAGAAATTATTGGAAATCTCATTTTGTCAGATAATTATGGCTTTCTTTTTATAGAGATGAATTATGGTTATGGTTAGAATTCAAACAGAAGAAAAATGAAGACAAGTCTTTCCTCCTGTACCCCAGACCCATTCCTCAGAACCATTGCAAGCAGATATAGCAGTTGGGTTTTTTTTGTTTGTTTGTTTGGTTGGTTTTGGTTTTAGTTTTAGTTTTTACCAGTTTTTTCAGAAGCAGTTTTATGTCAGGACTCATTTAAGAGTATATGTGGCTCTCTCTCTCTCTCTCTCTCTCTCTCTCTCTCTCTCTCTCTCTCTCTCTCTGTGTGTGTGTGTGTGTGTGTGTGTGTGTGTGTGTGTGTGTTTACTCGTACCCTATTAATTTTTGTTTTGCTTTGGTTTTTACTTGAAAATAAAATGGTACAATCTTTAATTGTGCTTTAACATTTTTAGGTTATTAGAGATATTTGAAAATTACCAGAATTTATCCTAAAAAATAGACACTGGCAGATTTGTATTTTTCTTTCTTTCTTTCTTTCTTTTTGTTTTTTTGTGTTTTTTGTTGTTGTTGTTATTGTTGTTTTTTTTTTTTTTTTCCAGACAGGGTTTCTCTGTATAGCCCTGGCTGTCCTGGAACTCACTCTGTAGACCAGGCTGGCCTCGAACTCAGAAATCCACCTGCCTCTGCCTCCCAAGTGCTGGGATTAAAGGCGTGTGCCACCACTGCCCAGCTGCATTTTTCTTTAATTACAAAATAGGAGCTTTATACATTCCTGCTCTTCTCTCTGTGTAAAACTTTTCACAACTAATTTATTATCTTAATATTAATAGAACTTTTAAAGTTAAAGCTAACTTAAAAATAATGATAAATCTGTGTGTACTATCCACTAAGCATGAGTATGCCCAAGAAGATCAATTTATTCGAGTCCTGAACACATGTGTGGAGACTAAGGCTCAGCAAACAGGCTGCAGTGTTGGTACTGATTTCCATGATAGGCCAATGTAAACTAAATTTTACTTTAAATACAATAATATACTTAATAAATAGTAGTTTACTGCTACTGTTTTACTACCCTCTTCTTTCCTGCCACACTATCCGCTGTGCTTTTTCATTCTTTGACAATTCCATATATTTATATGGTGAATATCAGTCTTTGTTATTGGAGTGCTAACGAAAGAAATATTTCACTGTTTCCTGTTTTGAAATGGAATCTTTATATTCATTCATTCATTCGTTTGTTTGTTTGTTTGTTTGCAATACATCCAACTGTAGTTTCCCCTCCCCCCACTCCTACCACTCTGTGCAAGCCACCTCCCCTCTTCCCCAGATCCACTCCACCTCCATTTCTCTTCTGAAAAGATCAGGACTCCCAGGGATATCTGAACACAAGCAGCATAAAAAGATACAGTAAGACTGTGCACAAACCCTCATATCAAGGCTGGACAAGGCAACCCAGTAGGAGGAAAAGGATCCCAGGAGCAGACAAAAGAGTCACAGACACCCCCACTCCCACTGTTAGGAGTCCCATAAAAACACTAGGCTAACACCCATAGCATATATGTAGAGGACTTAGTGCAGACCCATGCAGGCTCCATGATTGCTGCTCCAGTCTCTGTGAGCCCCTAAAGCCCTACTTAGTTGATGTCTATGGACTTTGTTCTTCTGGTCTCATTGACCTCTCTGGTTCCTATAATTCTTCCTCTCCCTCTTTCCCCCAGCTCCAAGGGAAGGGACCCAGTGGAGATCTCCAATTTGGGCTCACTCTCCACCTAATATTCCGATGTGGTTCTCTGCATCTGCTTCCAATAGCTGCCAGCAGAAGCCTCTCTGATGCTGATTGGGCTGAGCATAGATCTGGACTTGTAGCAGCTGGCATGGTGCCTCTGTGTGTGTGTTCTTTTAAAAACAATACTCAAGCCAGGCATGGCAGCAGCACTTGGGAGCCTGGGGCAGGAGGATTTCTGTGATACCAGGGACAACTTTGGTCATAATATGAAGCCCTGACTCAAAAACAAAAAAGCTATCAACAGTGAAAATGATAAGGGGCTGGAGAGAGAACTCTGGTTAAGAGCATGTACTGCTCTATAGTGGACCCAAGTTTGGTTCCCAGCACCCACATGGTACCTTGCAACCACCAACACCCAACTCCAGGGGATTTGACACCCCCTTCTGGACTCTGCAGACATCTCCATTCACATGTGCACATATCCCCACACTAACATGCACACATATAAACAGTGCTCACTTTACGCATTACTGTGAGCTTCATGATGCTTGTCAGTGTGTATATTTACATCTGCCTTTGTTCATATTCCATAAGCATTCAGTTATGTGACGGCTCTGTCTTATGTAGCCCTTTGATAGACTGCTGCCTTAAAAAATTGCAGTTGATGATGTACATACAGCCTGTTTCTTCAGCTCAATTGTCTTGTATGAGGATAGCATGTGCAACTGCTTATATATAAGGCTGCAAGTCAGATGGTCCATAACTTTACATCCATAGTTCTTAAAAATACTGTCTAATTTCCTCCTGGAAAAGTGACATCAAGTTACACCCTACAGTACTCTGTGAAGATTGTTCCTTTCCCCAGACTTCAGCCAAATTAAGTGTTACTAGTTCTCTTAAGCTTTACTTGACTTGGCCGGTGAAATGAGGCCATCTTCCTTTGCTGCCCTTTGAATTTCTGACTTCTGAACAAGATTATCTTCAATCACAGTTTACTGGACATCTGTGTCACTGTCTATACAGTACCTCTTCATAAACTTGTTCATTTTTGTACTGGGCTATTTTTGTCTCTTTATATTTCCATAAACTCTGTAAAATGAAGAAATTAGCCTGTGCCAAATGTGTTATAAGTATTATTGTTCTTTCTGTGTTTTTAAAAACATTTTGTGTGTGTGTGTGTGTGTGTGTGTGTGTGTGTGTGTGTGTGTGTGTGTGTACATATGTCACAGTGTCCAAGTGGGGTCCAAGGACACTTTGCAGTGCTCAGTTCTTTTCCCACCATGTGGCACTATCTCAGATTATCAGGCTTGGCAGCAAGTACTTTATCCACCAAAGCATTTTGCCAGCTTCTTTTGGTAATCATTTGACTCGGCTTATTCTTCTCCATTTGAAAGTTGACATGACTTGAGTGTTTTCTCTCCAGCTCACAATGACCTCTGAGGTTAAGATCTCACCCCACACTTTCATCTACCCCCACCCCCACCCCCAGCTTTCCATTCCTCTGCATATAATCTTTGCCTTTATTTTGATGAGAAGGCTGCGTTCTAACCTTATTCCTGTCGGGGACAGGCACCATGTGTTACAGTCCCCTCTTAACCATCGCCTTGGTGTCACACTTAGGAAACATTCAGACCTTCTTGGTGCTCTTGTGTAGCGCAGTGCTCTGCTCACACCTCCAGTGCCAGCACTCTGTCCTTTATGATTATTCTAGTTGGAAGACGTGCTTCCTGGAAGGGTGGGGCCTCTCTTCCCTTGTTTTTCTCCTGGTGTCTCTGTTGCTATTTTACAATTACGTTTCAGCTGAACCTTCACACCATTTTAGTGGAATTATAATTGATTTGAATAGAGAACAGTTTGAAGATCATCTCTTTAGTTTCCCTAAGATAAATACCTATTTTAACATCTGGTCCTTTTTATATGAGAGAAAGTATTTTGTGTCTTCCCATCAACCTCACATCTTCTTTCATTTCTCTACATTCCTTGAGTTTGTACTACACGTGAAATATTTTAATTTTTTTTTTTTGCTTTTGTGTAGAAAACTGTTGGCTTAATGTTAATTCTATAAACTTCCAGCACAGCCCTAAGTGCTGTTTGTATTGTTTTTTCTTTCTGATCCTCCAGAATCTTTTGGTATGCGAGTGCTTTGTTTTTGAGCAGTGATAATCTCTATTGTTCCTTGTAAATACTTAGGCTCCCACCTCCTTTCTCTTACTGCAGTGCCAAATGCTTACAGAACAGAGGCATTCACTTAGTGAGAAGTAACTACTGTTTTTCATTAAGATGTTAGTTTCTGGTATCATTTAACTTTTTTCTTAAAATAAGGAAATAATCTACTTATTTTTTAAGTCAACAAGCAGTGGAGAAATTTGCCAGGAATCTTTATGATATTATATTTAGCATAATTTTATAATCTTTTGTCCTACTAATGTGATGGGTTCTTTATTAGTACATAACAGAATAGAGGCTGTTTAGTTACATGACATTCTTTTTAATATTTGGATTGTAATTTTGAATACCTTTAGTTAAGATTTTTATGTTAGCATTCATAATTGAGATATATGGTTGACACTCTGTCAAGTCATGGTGTCATATGAACAGAAGACTTCAGAGGAAGAGCTTACCCACTTTCCTCTGTGTTCTGTCTACTCCTTAGAAGAGGAAAGCATCTCTGGAAGCATCTGAATTCAGCATTGGAGGGAAGGGTGCTGCTTTGGTCTTTTTTATTTTGGTCCCTCCTATCAGTTTGATTACATGTTTTCCTGGAAAATGATCTATTATCTATTTTGTTTTATTTTGATCTTTTGGAGATGGGATTTCTCTATTATCAAGTTGGAACTCCCTATGTAGACCAGATTGGCCTTGAACTCTCAGAGATCTGCCTACCTCTGCCTTCTGAGTGCAAGGTAATAGAGGCATGTGCTACCACTTCCCTGCTTCTGCTGTCTGCTTTTAAATGTGTTTGTGTTATGTAGCCCTGGATGCCCTGGAATTCACTATGTAGCCAAGATGGCCTCAAAATCACAAAGATATGCCTGCCTCTACTTCATGAGTGCTTGGATTATACGTAACAACGCCTGGCATTCATTTGCCAGTTGTCTTTTAAATTTTGTTTGTGCGTTGTTGGCTTGAACAGCCCCCTTTTGTACACAATGCCAAGCCTACATTACTTGTGTTCTGACTCAATATGCCACCATGCCTCCCCTTCACTTTGCCCCCCTGGGCTTCATGTTCCTTCCTTACCCTGGGAGGGTCTCACATCCTCTCCTCAGAGACCTTAGGTGCTCTCCACTGCACATTGTTGCTTCCCAGATGCCCCGTGGAGGTCCTTTACCTGTGGAGCTGGTTAAGGAGGAATTCCTCATCTCCAGGTTTAGGCTCTTTCTCTCGGTTCTTTAAGGGTTTCTTCCTTTATAACGTTTTTAAAGTCCCACAGCACTTTTTCCAAGGGTTTCCCTGTCTGTAGGATGGGTAGTTTTAAAACCAGGACTTGAGCTCACCATTTTATGTTTTCTCACCAGCTTTGGATAACACTGGCGTTTTCGTTAATTCTCACTTTCTGACAGATAATGAAACTAAGGCTCAGGAAGGTGACTCTCCCAAGGTAACACAGTTGAAGCAGTCATTTGCTAAGCTTACCTCAGGGGTCCCTAATTCCCAAGTCTTCATTTGTTGTTTCTGTTAGCAGCAGCCATAGCACTACGGGTGGATTCCAGGTCGCCTTGTATTTCTGGCTTTTGAGGTGAACTATGGCAAGGAACGTAACCTGGTAACTAGACTTATTTTGTGCTTAATTGGAACCAGACTGCAGTGGGCTCAAAGGTCAAGCAAACAGTCTTCTGGTCAGTACCTTGCAACCCTCCCAGCCTCCGAGAAGGGGCAGCTCTGCTGCCTGGAATGTGGTCTGGCCACATGTAGGTGTCTCCTGTGCTTGCCCTCCGAGCTTTACTCTCGCTCTTGAGCACTCTTTAGACATTGTTTCTAGCCTCAGTTCTGTGTCGCATTCAGAGACAGTAGATGGAGCCAGAGACTTGAAGAAAAATGGCATCCAGTCCAGAGTCCCTTACTCTTGGGACCAAGACACTGTGCTGCAGGTAGAGAAAAGGCGTGGCTCACTGGGGCTGAGGAGTGACCAAGGCTTTTTCTTGGCTTCTTCTCTGTGGTCATATATTAAGGTTTATATGAGAAGGAAGGACTCAGGGCTTAGCCAAAGGAAGTTCATAGAAAGTCAGGCCTGATTCCCACAGGCTGCATGGCTCCTTTATGGGCCTTGTCCTGGGTTTTCATTCATAACAGACAGAGATTCTTCTGTCTGTTATGTTACCCCCACAGCAGTGGCAAGAAAACTGCCCTGAGACGTGACTGAGTTTCATGTGCAGCTAAGACAGGCAGGAAGTATGCTGTATCTGCATCACGGAGTATCTGACTAAGAAGAGTCCCTGCTCTGTAAGTGTAGCCATGCCAGCTCGGCTGAAAACCTGGCCTTGCCCATCACCCTGAGTCTCCTCTAACAGGGTAGAGCTGCTACCAAGAGCAGCTGGCCTTGCCCTGTTGAAGGGCGAATGAGAGTGGTTACACCATGTTTCTCTCCTGCCCACCCCTGGGCTGGTTAGTGGGGCAGAGCATGTGCCCAGTGACCCTGTGTGACTCCCACTGTAGGAGTGCATGACACAGCATGGTATTCAAGCTCACTGGCTCTGTGGCAGATTGAGCTGTTGTCTGGGGTAGATGGAGCAAGTAGCTTGATACCTTAGCTGTCCATGACACACTCTGCCCCCCATAGCTCTGCAGGTAGCTAGGAAAGTTAGAGAGGCATAGCTTTCGTTTTGTTCTTTTGAGCTGGAAATCGAAGATGCCTTAGCCTAACAGTGGTTACGGATGAGCCATTCTGGCAAATGGTCAGCTGGGGGCTTGTGCCTAGGAGCTCATGAACAGTCTGCCTTTACCTGGGAACCAGACTATGCAACATTTGTTTTTTCATTCTATGACTTTCTCACAAGTATTCACCAAGGACTGAACCAGGTCTGGTCATGGGAGATTATGCAGTAGCTTGTCACTTATTGTTAAGATTGTCTTAGTCCAAAGCTTGCAGAGAACCTGAATTCCAGGTGGTAACCATACAAGTAGAGAGAGGTAAGGCTGACAGAGTAGGCCTAGTAGCACCTGGTGGAACTTAGCAGCTAATCGGAGGACAGGGCAAGAAGAAAGGGACAGAGATCCTGGCTAGCGCTGGGAACCACAAGTCAAGAGACAGAGAAAGCCCAATAGCAGCATTAAGGGCAAGGGTCTGCCAGAGGATGAGGTCAACATACAGGATGAGGAAAGGAAAGAGGGCCCTTAGCAATCATCTGTCTGGGTCCATGCGGATAACCTCCATACCCACTGTGTAGCAAAAGGGGAAACTGAGGTTCATAGAGGAAATGTGCACAAGGTTATATAACCAGTGGATGGCTGTAGATTGCAGGGGTGGATTTGTAAAAGGCTGCCAGTAGCTATTGGTTCCAGCCAGAAGTTATTGTGACTCTCCAGCTGTAAGGTTTGAACGGGATGCTCAGGCTTTGAGAGACCTAAAGTCGAGTTAGAAAAAAACCAAGTGGCCAGTTGCAAGAAGTAAGACCATCAGGACCAAGAGAGCTTTGCTTCTAGCCAGAGAAGTGTCTGCTCCTTCTCAGGCTTTTCCCAGGAGGGCCTGGCAGGTGCTCTGGGCCTCGCCCTGTCTGGCTTCCCTACCTGGCCTAACCTAACTTGCTGAGATGCCACCTCCACATTCTGGGGTTCTACTCACATGCCGTCCTTTTCAGGTTTTTACACCATCCATCCATTTAAAATCAACACACTTGAGAAAGGAGGTAGCAAACAACAGCAGACTGGTTGTTTTCTAGTCACATACACCCTGTGCAGTTTAATAAAGTCATAACAGAACAGGAGGAGGGGCCTGTCTGCTCTGCAGTTCTTAGGAAGAAAAGCAGGTGCCACCATTATCTCCATGCCTCTGGCCACTGTGCGTGAGAGCCTAGGAAGCAGAGCCACGAATAACCAATAACCTTGGACTTTGTGTGAGCAGGGTGACGAAATTAGAGCTCACTTCGCTGTGTTTCTAATTAGAGCTGGGGAAGACACAGATTCTCCTACTTTTCTTCATCCTGGCATAAGCAGGGGCTGTGTCTGTTAAGCTGGGAAGCATCTTTCCTGGCCAAGGAAGGCTTCAGCTGCCCAGCCCCTAGGATAGTGAGTGACAGGGCTGCCACTTGCAGCCTTGGCCCTGGACTCTCTCCCACTTGGCAGTTGATTCCTGAGTGTTCCTATGCATGCAGGGCAGAGCACCCCAGCCTCCTGACATCTGCTCTGTTGCAGTCCACCTTTTGTTTTGTTCCTTTTCACTCAAAAATGGTAAGATTTGACTCACTGAACTGCCAGTTCACAAGGTGGAAGCCTGCAGTGGAGCTCAGACTCTAGCCTACCTAGTAGGCTCTGCCACCTCTGTCATCTCCAGGACTCAGCTATTTCCCAGGCTCTGCCATCTCTTGGGCTTATCACTTTCTTTACTGTTCTGTCTCCTGGTCTCCACACCTCCAGGACTGTAAAGTCCTATGAAAGTCCCTCTGGATAAAATTATTTGATTTTAGAAAAGCATCTCAGGAAGGCTGCTGCATAGCAGTAGGAACCAACTGTGAAAATAAGTCAACCAAAGATGGTTTACATCTCAGGAAAAAGCCTATAACATTTTTAAAATAAATAAAATTCAGAAAGCCATCAGGAGAGGGTGGCAATATGCTTTGGAAAGAGCTAACTACAGAATACCTTTAATTGCATGGCTCCTTGGTTTTCAGAAAGTATCGTTATTTTTACAGAAATATGATCTTCTTGCAGTTTCCAAAAGTGGTTCTTTGGGAACACAGTGATGTTCCTTTCAGAACACTCACCTGTCCCCCTCTCTTTCACAGACCCCTGCTCGATCTGCTGGTTTTCTGCAGGAGAGAGCTTGACAGGGAATTAGTGAGAACATGGAAATGCTCCAGGGTTAGAAGCCGGGCATGTTCAGGAAAAGGGGAAGATTTCATTTCACATCCTTCTCCATACACTAACTGTAGCCCTATGTGGTCCTTGGGCCTTGAGGGCACAGCCTGAAAACCTGGCCATTTGCAGCTTATCCCTGCATGGGAAGGCCCAGGCCCTAGAACTAGTTTCTAGGTTCCACTCCCAGCCTCTAACAGTGCCCTGCATTTTGTGACCTTGGGTTGGGACTCTTGTATTGTCAGGACCTCACAGAGAGGGTGCAGAGGCTTAGTGCTCATTGACATGCTGAGAATAGCCACCCAGCAGTGCTGTGACTTGCAATGGTTTTGTCCCATCTGTCCCTGACTGTTCAAAGTACTGTTAGAAATATTTCCAGTTCTCACATACTCTTTCTTCTGAAGACAAGTGGGCCCTGCTTTGTATTGTGGCCCAGTGACCTGTTCAGTGAAGTCTCCTTTTTTTATGGCAGTATGGACTTGGCACAGTGTACTCCAGAACTCAGACTGCCTGGCCCCCTGCCCTGTACCCAGAGGTGAGCTTTCCAGTGCTACAGCCATCTAGATGCCAGTGTTCATAACAGGACTGAGTCAGAATTTGGAGAAGTGAGTGACAGGGCTGCCACTTGCAGCCTTGGCCCTGGACTCTCTCCCACTTGGCAGTTGATTCCTGAGTGTTCAGACCCAGAGCTGAGCCGCTCCATCTTCTGTTCTGAGCCTGCCCTGCCCTGTAGTTGTACTGATGGTATTTCTTTCCCAGAGGAGCAGATGAGAGCGCTCCATCACATATCAGCAGTGGGTATATGTCCTTCTGTCTTCATCCAGCCACCCACAGCTGCTCCGAATATGTCTCTTCTAGAGTTATGGCCACTTCTACACACATAGGACAGAGTAGAGGGGTCTACTGTCTTTGTGTCACCAGCCTGTGCTGGGATAAGAGGAGCCTTTGTTTAATATGAGCACCTAGCAGAAGTTAGATACCAGCACTCAGCAGAGGGTCCACCTTCACTCTCCAAGGAAGGACAGAGTCATCCTTGGCTGTTGAAAAGGAGAATGTTCCAGCTAATGAGAAGCAGTTGAGAGATGGGTGGCCACCATCCTTGCAGCAGGCCTCATGTCCTGACCTGCTTGTTGAAGCACAGATGACAAGCAGGGTGTAACCGGTGTGACTTCATCTGGCCAGATGACAGACAGAGAAACAGTGGACTAGGCTGGGCAGGGCCTCTGTCTCCTCCACTCTTCTCTGACTTGTAGAAGAATATCAGAAGAGAGTTTTCATGTTCTAAGCTACCAATTGTAGAAAACCCTGGCCCTCTCTGCCTAGTTCTTCTGCAGGAAGATGGTTTGGGGGAAATGCTGGCTTATACAGCCTGTGATTGGAATCCAAGGGTTACCAGCTTAGCTGCACTGCTGGGTTGAATCAAGAAACCCTGGAGGTCTCTGTCCTCTCTTATTTCCAAGTTCCAGCATGGCAGAGGGGGACTACTTTGGAATGCACTCACAGTTTGGGATCTAGGTAATACTTTCTCTATTCTTGGCAGTTCATGAGTGGCTACATCCTGCTCATCCCATCAAGCCAGAGTGAACCTTCCCCTGCAAGGGAAGTTGCTGCACCTGTCGTTATTTCTTGGGACAACAGGGCTACCTGAGGTCAGAGGTCTGTGACTACCTATTAAAGCCAAGTTTGGACATGGAGAAGATACAGGGTTCATATCTTGACAGTGGGTTCCTACTGTGCTTCTTGTGGGCTGTGCTCCCACGTTCAGAACATCCCTGGGCAGTTCCTTTCCATGCCACACTGAAACCCCAGGAGGCTAGTAGGTTTTTGCCACCATATTGTAAGCACATGGTATACATACGTCTCTCACCTAAGCTGGCTTGTTATCAGGCTAACTCTAGTAGATCTATTCCATTCTCCCAAGAAAATATTGCTACCCACGATGCATGTGTGAAGGGCTGTGGAGTTTCATTGTTGCTAGTGTCTGCTAATGAAACTTTAGCAAACCAGCCTCCTTGTCTTCATTTCTGACCTGAACACTGTGAGTTTAAGGCTCTCGGGGCGTGGGGGGTGGGGCACTCCCTAGGGAGGAACTGGTGCTCCCTAGGGAGGAACTGGTGCTCCCTAGGGAGGAACTGCCTTCACGTTCCTGAACATATTGCACTTTTGTTTCAAAACTTTTTAGTTTTCATTTTTAAAAGATGCCTTTATAATTTTTATTTGTGTGTGTGTGTGTGTGTGTGTGTGTGTGTGTGTGTGTGTGTGTGTGTCTTTGTGTGTAGGTGCTCTCAGAGAACAGAGAAGGACATTAGATCTCCTAGAGCTATAGTTTCAGGTTATTGTAAGCCACTGGACATCAGTCCTGGGAACTGAGCTTAGGTCCTTGGGAAGCACTCTTAACCACTGAGACATCTCTCCAAACCCTTTTGTTTTAAAAAAGTGATGTCCTGAGATGGAAGATATCACAAAGTTTACAGAGTGACAGCACCCTGAACACTTCCGCCCTGGGTTCTGTGTCCCAGTGAGCTGCTACTATTGCTGTTCTGATAACACACTCCACTGTTTGTCTCTTCATTTCACTTCAAGCTCTGCAGAGTACATTCCTGCTTTTAGCTCTCCAGGTCTAGATTTGACCTACACACAGTTACCTCACTCCTAAACACTGCCTAGGAGGGGAAAATGTGCTTCCAGAAGCTCTCAAATACCTGCCCCCCCACCCCCGCTCATGTTAGAAGCACAGAACCTAGCCAAGCAGAGTTCTTTCTTTTTCCCTCTGATGTGAGTTCTCAAGCTTAGCACTGCTGTATATGGACCTGGCAGTCCTGCCCTAAGGATCACGATGGACTCTATGGAACAGTTAGATGCATCTCTGGCTATACCCAATAGATGTCCGTGACACAATAATATCTCCCCCACAGTCCTTATTGTCATTGTGACAAGCAGCAGTTTGTTCATGCTGGGCGTTGCCACCTTCTACGGGAGCCACTGCAAATCTGACAGAATTTGGAGAGCTGTACAAAGGTAGACACAGATGCTCGGTTGGGGAAGACAGTAGATGAGGTCAGATAGAGACATCAGCATGCATACTGCCTGCTCTTCAGTACCACCACCACTCCCGCTCCCCCTCCCTCTCTTCCCCCCCCCCCCACGTTCACTTATTCCCTCACACAGGATCAGGATCTTATACTTATATCAAAGAGGGTGTAGTATGATGTGCAGTAGGTGTATTATAAAGCTGGACTTCTCAATGGCAGCACTTCTGTGTGATATGCAGAAAGAGACTTCTGAGGGCAATGCTGATCACAGCAGCACCTGCCTTCAGTGCTGTGAGGACTGACACAACACTGATCACACATGTACACAGGGGCAGAAGCCGTGCGCATTATCTAAGCATTGGGTATCTTTGTTCTTTCTGGGGCAGCATCCTAGTCTGTAGCCTGGACTGGCCTCAGCTACCACACCCAGCAGACATCATTCTATGAAGGAAGTGTCTGCCAAGCCCTCCTCAGGTGCTGGGCTTCTTATGTCCACAGTAAAATTTGGCTATACTGGTAGGCAGTGTAGGTCTTCATTTTCTTTACATTCGAGAAGCAGAGGTTCAGAAGATGAGGTCTTTGCTCAGGACCACACAGTGTACTCAAAGGGAGAAGAGCCACGCTCAGATCGCCTGGTTCTTGTACATCCGGCAGACAGGGCTGGGTCTGAGGGAGGAAGGGGGAGATAGAAAAGAAGGGAGGCTGCTATTGGTACTGTGTGTTGTAGCCCATTAATCACTATCAGGGTCTCTTTGCCTGAGGTCTTTTGCACAGTGTCAGTGTGTGGATAAGCTCCATGGCTTGAAATCTGCATTTACCAGAGCCCTTGGCAGGATGACCCCAACCAGCCTACTCTTGAACTTAGCCCTCCCCCGCCACTGCCAAGAACCTGAAGTTGTGGGTCAGCTGGGACCCCCTCTTTCTATTTTTTTTTCCTTAGTTGATAGTCTTTTTCTGATTATAAAAGCATTGCACACCTATTTACTGGACAAAATATGGGGAAGTATAAGGAAGAATATTACCCAGACTTTCAGTGCTCACCATTGTGTTAATGTCTTGTGGTGTTTTCATAGCAGGGCTCACTGGGTTTTACTTAATATCCTATTCCCCCCCCCCCCCCGAGTCAGGGTTTCATTGTATAGATAGCCCCAGCTGTCCTAGAACTAGCTTTGTAGGCCAGACTGACCTCAGACTCAGATATCTGCCTGCCTCTGCCTCCTGAGTGCTGGCTGGGATTAAAAGTATGTACCACCACCACCCAGCTTAATATCTTATTTCAGACACGTTTCAATACCATTGTTTTGAGTTCCCATGTTTTTGACAGCTCTTGACCAGTTGCCACTTTATTGGTCACATGGTATTATGTTTATATGTTTTCTTTATTAAGATTCTCAACATAAATTTTCATTGTACAACTGACACCTGAGATACATTTTTATTGTGACTGTGCACTGCCAGGAAGCACTGAGTCTTTTTTATCACATCATACTTCCCGTCTGGCACAGGAATGGGATGCTTGTGAACTTACTTTCCAGAGTATTTCTCTGTTGCCTTCTTCAGTTATAATGGGAATCCCTGCCTCTTGTAATAAAAAGTAATACACAGGTACTTCAAGTTGAAAGTCTGAGATTCTACCTAGAGAGAGTTAGGATAGAAGTAGCTATGTATCTTTGCAGATATGCTTGGTGACCAAATGTCACTGAGATTCCATTGCACACATACGTTTCAGAGAGCAAGTGTGTTGTCAAACCTTCATGTATCTGTGCCCACACACTCTGGCTCCTCTGGCCCTGCAGGGCTTGACTTCTCAGAAGGAGCCAAGTCTGCCACAGCATTCCTTATGCCTCACGTGAAGATTGCTTGGCATCAATGCTGCACAGCATCTTTCCTTGTATAGTTTAGTTTGGAGCTACTTTGGCTTTCTAAAGAACCATCACGTGGGCTCACTGTCTAGAGACCCATAGCCATTGGGGGGTGGGAGGGGGTAAGGAGTCTGCCTGGAGCCTACTGGAGCTCGGGTGCAGAAGACACAGAGTGAGAGCCAACAGGCGGGGCTGCTGCTTGGTCCGCCAGCGTCCTCTCACTGGGGCACAGGCCTCCCTCAGCGCTGTGTGGTGCCATCATTTTCCCCTCCCATGACATACGACAGCAGGGAGTTGAGTGGTTTGTTTCATCTCTTCTTAAGAAAAAGTTAAATTTATAATCCCAGTCTCGACCTTCCTTGTAACTCATGTGCTCATCCTGTTAACTGGTTTAATATATGGCACCACTATTTCATTAAATAACATACAGGAATAATTAGTTCAGCAACGATGCCTCAGAACAAAAGCCCTTGATTTAGTTTAACTTTATAAGTTGTTCTCTTTTGATGTGCAAGAACACATCTGGGGTCTTAAAGAAAGCAGAAAGAAAAATAGCCGTTTTGTCAGGCGGGGTTAGGATTTCTGAGCTCAACCAGTAACCCTTTGGTACCAGGCCTCCCAAGCCAGCATAAGACAGAGGAGAGGGCATGGGGCTTGGGAGCAGCAGGTGGGGCTGCTGCTGTGGGCCTGGGAGCAGTGTTGTACTTCCTTGCTCCCGCACAGAATCCCCTCTAGCTGTGTTCCCCACATTTTCCTCCACCCTACAGTACTCCTCAGAGTCCCTTGGAGTTTGCTGATGAGTATACTGAGGCAGGCCAGGAAGGGAGTAGGGCCCCACTTGCAGGACACTCTCTGTAGCCCACTGGGAACTCAGGATTTGTCTTTTAAATATTTCTCGCTCAGATGGCATCTTATGGCTGTCAATTAGGGCTGAGGACAGCCTAATTCCTGTTGAACCTGTAGATTCATCCTTTGGAAGAGCAGCCAGTGCTCTTAACCACTTTTGGGATGGTGTTCTGTCCAGTATGGCACACATACACTGGGCTTTGTGGTCTCAGTCAGCTCACATACAGGCTGGGCCTCCTCTGCCCTAAACCTGGGCCTTGCTCCTTTCTCACCCAGGTTTCACTGCCTCTCTGGCTTTCCCATGCACTGCACTGCAGCCATGCTTGGCCAATACTCCTGCCCTCTGTGCCCTCCCCCCACAACCTCCCATTGTTTGGCAGCTATTAGTGGTGTGAAGCTCCTAATAGAGCGGGATGGAGTAAACGCCATTCCTCTGGTCTCCCTTAACATGGACAGTTTGGAGTCACATGATCTCTGAACACTGGCTACCTGTGGGTAGCAGACCAGACCCTGCATTAGCCTGGCTCCAGCACTTGACAGCTATGTAGCTGTGAGCCTCATGCTGGTCATGCTCAAGTCTGGGTTACCCTCCCATGAGGGACTTCTGGGAGTCAGATGCTTAGCAAGGGCTAGATGTGAACCAAGAACATAGGTTATTCAGTGGCAAGCACTGTCCCTTCCAAAGGTTAGTCAGGGCATACTTCCCAGACTTGATTCCAGATTCCTTTTAGTCTTGATGGCTGAAGTGAGTCTTCCATCTGTGGTTTCTAGTCTCTAGGAATACAGGTTCTACAGTATGTAGAGGGCATTTAGATCTGCTGGAGGCTGGCTACTCTTCTCACTCTTTCAGGGCAGCCTCTTCTGCTCTGCTCTGTTTTCTCTTCCCCTACCTTATGCCCAGGACAGGAGAAGCAAGCTGCTACTTAGCTCCTTCTACTTGCAGAACCCAGAAAGAAGTGCCAAGACCGGGAGAGATAGCTCAGTGGTTAAGAGCAGGCTGCTCTTCCAAAGGATGAGTCCACAGGTTCAATTCTGAGCCCCTCCATAGCCGCGCACAACTGTCTATAACTCCAGTTTCAGGGGATCTGGCACCCTCACACAGACACACATGCAGGCAAAAAATGCCAAAGCACATGAAATAAATTAAAAAAAAAAAAAGAAGTGCCAAGCCCCAGTATGACCTTGACCCAGTGTCTAGGAAGTTCAAACAGATTGGTTCCCTTTGTCTGTGTTATCTGTCACCAGGGATGAACGTCACCACCCAGGCATTGCCTGTGACATCACTTCATATCCTAGCCCTTTCCAAATAATACACGTAGCACCAACAGCAAATGCAGTTGACCAGGAGAATGTGTCCTGGGCGGACACCCTGTGGACATCATGCCGACAAAGGGAGAGAGCCATGTTTATCCTGCTGTGTGTGAGAAAGCAAGGTCTGAAGAGATGAAATGGAGCATCCTATGTTTAGGCCTGGACACAGTCTACACCAGATCTGTCAGAGCTTAATGTCCCTGCTCCTTTTGCTGCTTGGCATCTGTCCTCAGTCATCAGAAAGGGAAGCCTGAAAGCTGTTCATACATTTTCACCTGGGTCACGTGTTTGTGTTGACTGTCATTTATATGCTGTTTCTGAAACCCTGACCCATCTGACCATCTTGCCTCTTTCTGTGGCTGCCACCCCTCAAGGCCGTGCACCAGGCTAGCAGTTAGGAACCAACTCTTGCTGCCCAGCTGCCTTGCTGGGGACAGCAGCCTGCAGAGCCCCCTTGTAATCTCTCTATCCACAGCCCTCATTTTAATTTGCAAAATTGAGCCCAGATCAAGAGCAGCAAAGCCAGGGGCGGTAAATATTCATGCCTCAGTGAGCGAGGGTGGCTCCATTACTGGTCTGAGGTTGGGAGAATTACCTGGGGATTATGTATATTCATGGGCCGATTTTTATTTGCGATAGAACATGACTCACGTTGGCCTGTGTGCTGCGCAGTCTACCCCAAACAGACTGTACAGAGCTTATGCCCTTAAGCTTCTGAAAGTCATCTGTGGATTGGCCTCTCCTCAGCTCCTAGGAGACAGTTTAGAATAACAATCACAGTGCAGTCAGCCAGTGGCTCCCTTTGAGTTCGTCTTCTCTGAGCCTAGGTCATCAGTGCCAGGTCACAGGTGAGACAGACAGTGATTGCCATACTGTAGGGGTGGGTGATGTGGATGCCACATCATGTTGGTACCCCTAACTACCATCTTTGCTTCATCTGCAAGGGCCCCCAGCCTGAGTGATGCCTAGTGAAGCGATGCAGGTCTGCCCAAAGCTAGGCACTGCATGTCCAGCTGCCACATTCAGGGCCTTGGGTGAGGGCAAGTACTCTGTAAAGGTCAGCAAATCACAGATGGGGAAGTCTTTATCAAAAATCTATCTGTTATCTATATATTTTTAAGTTTTTGTTTTTCTTGTATGTGTATGAGTGCTTACATGCATGTATGTGTACCACATGTGTGGCTAATGCCTGAGGAGACCAGAAGATGGCATCAGATTTCCTAGAACTGGAGTTACAAATAATTATGAGATACCATATAGGTATTAGGAACCAAACCTGGGTCCTCTTCAAGAGCAGAAGTGCCCTTAACCACTGAGCCATCTCTCCCGGCAGGTGTGCATGCATGTGTGTGTGTGTGTGCGTGTGTGTGTGTGTGTGTGTGTGTGTGTGTGTGTGTGTGTGTGTGTGTGTGTGTGTGTTCAAATCCCACACTAACTCTTTCACATGGATCATCTCAATCTTATAGATCCAATGGGATTGGTACATCTTCCATTTAAGGAAACAGAGAAATTCCTTTGTTCAATGTCATATAGTTACTATAACCTAGTGTTAGATCCCAGAAGCCAGGCTCCAAGGCCTGCTATCTGTCAATTCTGTGTGCCTCTACACCAAACCATTACTGCACAGAGAACATACCCAGCCACCTTGTGGATGTGCAGGCAGAGAGATGACCTGGAGCAACACTCTTTCTCAGGGCCCTTGTAGAACATACAAGTGAGGCAGCAGCCAGTCTATCTTGTATGGGTGCCAGTGGCTGGAGTCAGCCCAATGGACTTTTGCTTCCATTCCTCCATTGCTGAGCTGGGTGTCCTTGGGTTATTCACCTGGCCTCCCTGGGTCCGTTTGGTCACCTGTACACTATGGGGCATAGTGAAGCTGCCAGGTAGTTTTTATGAAGTTCTACAAGCTTGCCAGAGCTGTACCTAGTGCAGCTGTAGAGCAAGAATGGGGGTAGCAGTGGCCACTGTGACAGAAACAAGTGCCAGGCAGGTGGGGGGAGGTGCTGGATAAAGGGTCCTGTTTGTTACGGGTGGGCACTGGCTGAGCTCCCTTCAGCATGACACCCCTGTGGGTCCTTGTATACTTGGATTACTTGTGTTCTCTAAGCATGAGTGTCCCAGACCATCTGGAGGCAGCCTGGAGTGGTAAGAGGAGAACCAGGTGATGGTGTGCTAACTCCTCAGTGCCTTCACAAGTCTCTGTCTGCTGCTCTTACCCTAGAATGGTCCTGGGCAGCAATTCTGTCTCCCACGTTGACCTCAGAGACCTCCAGCCCCAGGGTTTCCTGCATTGCCTGCTTCCTGATCTCCACTGCAAAAGCCTCCCAGAAAGCTTTGCTTACTCAGCCCTTGCTTGGGCGTCACCCATTGGGTGCTGACTCACTGTCCTCCTGGTCTCTGCTGGTACCCTGGGGTGTGCCATGCCTTACCAGAGATAGACTGCTCATGGATCTCTGTGCTAAAAGTAATGAGGGAGCATGGAGGCCTGAGTGGACCTAAATGTTAGGGGTGAAGAGCAAAGAGCGGCTGGCAGAGAGAGAGAGAGAGAGAGAGAGAGAGAGAGAGAGAGAGAGCGCAAATAGGGGTCACTGTCTCTTACTACCTGCTGAGAACACAAGGCAGTGGTCTACAGGGACTGAGGTTTTTCTCTTGAGCCTGGAAACCTGCAAAGTTTCCTGTCTGCCTCCACCCCACCCCATTCCCACCCCACGACCTAACAGAGCCTACCTCAGCCACCGACCACACTGGCTAGCATGTGACCAGGCATGCCCTGCCCAGGAGTAAGGCGGTGAGCAGCAGGAAGCATGCAGAGCCACGCACTGCTGCTTGAGCAGGGCTGGTTTGAGCCTTGCTGGGCTTGCCTCTGCAGAGCAGGTGATCTTGAGTTTAAAATGAAGACATTGAGCTGGTGTTTGTTTTGAGATAGATTTGCTATATAGCCCCTGATGGTCTTGAATTTATGATCTCTCTGCCTTAGCCTCCTGGGTGCTTAGGGAGTGCAGGCCTATGCCTGCACTCCCAGCTTTAATGTATTCTTTAAACTTTTTTCATTCTGATACTACACTTGAAAACTACATAAGAATAAACAGAAAGAAAGTGTCCTTAGCACCTGGTCCCTTGGTGATGTGTGTCCCAGTCCACAGCTGGTCTTTCCACTCCACTTCGGCAGCTCGGGCCTTCATTTTATGATTAGAAAGAACCTTGAACCAGGAAGAGACAGGTGGAGAGAAGAATCGGTATTTCCTATGGTTACACAAGCTGGCCATCCCTCTCCATTCCTGTGGGCTATAGGTGCTGTCATTTTTCTCTTGGGCCTGAAAACCTGACAAAGGTTTAGGCCCTTAAGTTGGGCCTAAGCTAGGCTACTGCTTTATACCCCAATTCTCAGAAAAGACAATTCTCTCTCTCTCTCTCTCTCTCTCTCTCTCTCTCTCTCTCTCTCTCTCTCTCTCTCTCTCTCTCTCTGAAAGTGCTGGGGAAGGAGGACAGGGAGGCACTGCCCTTTTCTTTAGTTCTGGACACAGACATTGTGAGCCTCACTAACAGTATCTGTTTTGTCCCAGATGTGGAGTGGAGCATGTAAGCCTCCATCAGAAGCACTCTGGTCCAGTGAACACCATCTTTGCAGCTAGGTGTGAGTGGGTTAGAACCCCTGTCAGTCGCTTTCCACCCAGTGGGCTAGGGTAATGACTGGCTTTGGCTTCCATCTGTCAAATGGTGGTAAAGGCTAGTGGGTAATACAAGGGCTTCCCTGTAGGGCATTGGCCTGAGGAAGAAACTTTAGAGGGCTTTTGTCACCTCAGACACCAGTGATAGATAGCACATTCCTGCAGCATGCTGGAATGGACTTTGTTTCTCTTTTAACTTAAGAGTGTTTAAAAAACCTTTATTCCAGTTGTCGAAGCTATGTATGCTTACTTTAGAAATTGTTAGGAAGTATAAGGAAAACAGAAAAGACAATTCTCTCTCTCTCTCTCTCTCTCTCTCTCTCTCTCTCTCTTTCTCTTTCAAGATGATTCTTGAAATACATTTTATGCCTTGAAAATTTGTCTACTATTACAGGGAAGCATTTCTCCATGCTAACACAATTTCCTTGTATAAGTGACATTTTATTCTCTGTCCTGTTTAGCTGTCTCTCAGTTGCTTGGGTGTCTCCATCTCTTGGTGATCATAAACAGTGAGGTGAATTTTAGTGAGCCTTTCAGAAAGTTTCTTAGAGGTAGGGGTGCTTAGGCATCAAATGAAGACATAGTGACTTTCCAGAGGGGCTGGGCCAATGTAATGATGGAGACAGGAGACCCAGGACTTTGTCACCAGGAGACATGAAGAGCATGTTCTTGTTGCAGGGTACATTGGTGCAGTGTCAGTCCATACATATTTGGACCAGCACATTTTGGGGTCAAGTGCCCAATTCTTTGACCTGGACAAAGTGTTTTCTGCTGGCGTGCCAATCAGAGCTGAACTCACTCATGGAACCCTGCTTGCTCTTGTATTTGCTGCCATTCTTTTTCATTCCCTGCTATACTCAACCTGTGCTGTTTCTTTGGCCTCCCTTCTTGGCAAGAATGGCTGCTGTTTGCATAGCAGGGAATACCTCAGCTTTCCTATGTCCATTTGAGGCCCTTCTTCCTGTGGTAGTGGCTGCAAGTTAGCCTCTAGGCCACAATGAGCCCAGTCATGTTGGGAGTCTGAGAAAGGTTTTTCCTCCAGCTGCCCACCTACTCTGCCACCATTGCTTGCTTCTTCTACCCCTCCTCTAGTCTAGTTGAAAGTAAACTATGATTATTGAGGGACTTGATTAGAGCCCATTCTGGTAAACCTTGCTGACTGAAAGTCTGCCTCTTCAAAGCACTAATTTTATGCAACTAGGTTTTTTTTAGTGTCTTCAAATAATAAAACCTTTAGTTGGCTGTTGAGCCTCATCTGGAAGTATCCCTATCCTATTGAGTTGTCCTTGGAAACCCTTCTCTTAGTTTTATCCATAAAGATACACAGTGTGAGTTGCAAGTGTGTGGCATCGTGATCTGTGGTGTCTGCCTTCTCTGGCGTGGCCAGAAAGCCAGGTGGTCTTAAGGACCGCACCTCCTCATCACACACAGGTCCCATACTGCCTGCTGGCCATATGATCTTAAAAGTTTGGATGCCTCAGCTGTGTATATCCCCCTAATAGTTTCCTGTTTATCCTGAGACTGTGCTTACCCTCTTGACCACACTCATATGTGGTCCCCTAAACAGTCACCAAAAAATTAATGCTGGCCTTACTTTCCTGAACTCTGTTAATGTAACTCTGAAGATGTGCCTGTGTTGTTTCTGTATCCTTAGGATGACACACGGAGAAAGGCAGATGGGCTTTCGTCTCTTCAGAGTCCCACTCAGGGTTAATACTGTGTATATCAGAGTTCACCATTATGGCATACCGTGGCCCCTCCTTGCCCTTTTCTACATCCCAACTTGTAGACATTGTCTTTCAAGACTCAATTCAGATGCTGCCACCTTTCTGCCATCCCAGAGCCCTGTGTAGCCCTCAGCATACCACACTTACATTGTATCACCTTCCCAGTGAAGGTAGAGCCATGATTTTCTTTTCCATGTCCCAGAGGCCACTGTAGGGACTCCCATGTACTACATTAAACCCAAATGAGAGGTGAAGGCTGTGACACTGGAGATGCACCTTGAAGACTGCCAGTGTAAAGAATGAGCAACAGGGCATTCCTTGTGGGTCTAGCAGAGTAGGGGACCCAGCCAAGAGTCATGCAGGTCCTATATAGATGCTGGATATAGCCAAGCTGGAGAGAAAGATGCAAAGACAGCCCAGCATGAACCAGGGTGTTCAGAGCCACACAGCAAGTTTCCATAACTGACCCAGGCTCTAGACCTGGGGGTTGTCTGACAGTACAGAAGGAAGGAGCAGACTTTGGGGACCTTGAGCAAAATGGGAGGTACAGACTGGATACAAGAACAGTGAATGCTAGGTCTAGGAATGCCACAGCTGGGAAAGGAACTGAATACTGAAACTTAAACAGTAAATAGTACAGGCTACCTTCAAGTACCTGGTGGCTTCTAAAGGCTCACCTATGTAGGGATATACAACCTCCATACAGCTTCACAGGTTCCTATAGCCTGAGCCCTGCGTCCTCATTCTGTGGAGCATGACCAAGCCTTGAAGAAAGACAAAAATTGAGACCTCACCTCTACCTTCAACTGCTAACCCTAGTATACACTGTCCAAGGAGCACCACACACACACACACCACCAGCCCCAGCCTCCAACAGTGAGCAGATCCCAACAAGCAGGGGAAAGTCTAAGAGCCATCTCATGCATGGAGAAGCCTGAGTCTTAGACCACACTCACTGCTCAGTGTCAGAAAGCAGGTGGGCAAAAGTTCTGGCTTAAAAAGGAGTACAGATTAGGCACTCCAACATCCCAGGACTGATGGCTGGCTCTCCAACCACTTGTAACATGACTCACCATGCTGCTATTTTGTTTTCTTTATCATATGGCTAAAGTTACAATAAGTAGAAATGAGAGATAGAACATGTGAGGAAACCTGGTTTAGGGTCATCATTGTTTGACATACTTTGAAGAGGTGGGCACATAGCTCAGTGGTTGACATACCTTGAGGAGGTAGGCACGTAGCTCAGTGGTTGACATACCTTGAAGAGGTGGGCATATAGCTCGGTGGTAGATGTACATTGAAGAGATGGACATATAGCTCACTATTAGACGTACTTTGAAGAGGTGAGCATAGAGCTCAGTGGTAGATGTACCTTGGAGAGGTGGGCATATAGCTCAGTGGTTGACGTACCTTGAAGGGGTGAGCATATAGCTCAGTGGTAGAGTAGTTGCCTAGCACATAGGAGGCCCTAGGTTCAGTTCCCAGGATCATATTCGGACATCCTCAGAACTAAAGGAGTTCAGACTCATGTTGATGCAAACAGAGGCTGCTGCAGGGTTGTAAGGCTGACTGCCCTTGTTCGTGCCTGGGATCCATTGTTCCACTGGTCAACACTTGGCCAGTAAAGCAGTATTTCCATTATCTGGAGATTGGTGGACAGACGACGCTTTCCTTTAACCACTTCAAAGAATAGCATGAGGCTGAGCATGAAACTGTCCTAGACCTACAAGTCACCTTTGATAGCAGTCGGGGTGTGACTACTCTCAGAAGGCCCAACAGTGTAAGCTAACTAGATAAATAAAGACGTTGTTTTGTTGCTCCTTCTGTTTCTCTGTCTTTATCACCCTGCTTTCACTTCATTTCCTGTCATTGACCTAGATACACCAAGGCAGTGGGCCTGGATTCCCCTGCCTGGACTTGTTGTGTATGGCCAAAGATGGATGCTAGCTGTGGGATGAGCTGGGAGATGCTGGTCCCCTCCAGCTGTGTTGTGTCATGGTATCTGCTCCATCAGCCGAGCCTAGTGGATTACTAAGCACAACTGCCAGGGAAGAGATGAGGCCACTGCTGCCCAATACTCCCATCTGTACAGGGAGACCAACTAATGGCATGCCATACCTTGTGCCACAGACACTGAGGTCAAGGCAGGAGGCATAAGCACCAATTTGGTGATCAGTGCAGCCTCTCAGCTACAGGGAGGCTGTGAGGTGATGGTGTATAGGATAGAAGAAGGGCTTGGCCCTGCCAGGACCCAGGCCTGGGACATACCTTTGATGTTGAGGTTGTGATCATGCATGATGTGAGTGCCTGATGCCTGGTTGTGCCACTTACAGCCTGTACGGCAGTGGGAACTGGAGTCTGGGAGACTCATGGGAATGTGCTTAATGCTGGGCTTTGATGAAGAACAGGGTAGTCCAAGAACTGGGGGACCCCTCCTGTCCACCTAAGATTTAAACACACATGTTGTTCATTGCCAAAGCCAAGGGATCCAGATGTAGCCACCCTTGCTGTTCCATTATGCTGGGGCCTCTGGCTACCAAGAGGACAGCTGGTCCCCTCAGCTTGCTTCGTATGGATTCCATACTCCAAGTCCAGCGTCACTAATAACAATTAAAACACAGTTGCATGGAAGACATAAGAATCTAATGTTGATGTAATTCAGTTTAAAGTTTTATGGGATGACAAATACTAGGAGTGGCTTGGAGGAGGAAGAAGGCTTCCTGGAAGGCCCCTTGTCACTTTTACAGTTCCCCTTTGTTATAGCCACCAGAAGGCTAATGGGAAGAGTGAATTTGTGAGGTTGACATGGAGGAACATGAACAGTGCTATTCCAGGGATCAGGGATCAGTGATCAGTTCCCTGCAAAGTAAATGTCTTCATTTTAGTGCCCAGCAATGAAAATGTATCCCTTTTAGGACCTGGTGTCCAGCATGGAGGACTCCGGGAGGCAGCAGTACAAAGACATAGTACAAGTTACAGCTGTTGTAAGAGTCTCCCAAGGTGGATGTCGGAGTCATTTGTATATGGAGTGAGGAGGGTGGAGAGAACTGAGCAGAGGAGGGGAATTGTTGTGTGCCCAGCTAATACTAGCCAGTGCTCAAAGACTTGATGCCCAGTGGAACTGAAACCAGCCTGAGTGAACAAGGTGGAGATAGAGCTAGGCCTCACAGACCAACTATTGCTTCCTCTGGTCTTAGAAGAGGAGGGAATATTCCCCTTCCTCTAAGCATGGGTCTCCCTGGCTCCCTCCCAATGAACAACTAGTCTTTTATTTAAGATCTGATGGAATTTTTGCATGTAGATCCCTCTAGTTAACATATCCTCTACTTCTGTGGAGTTCACTGGAAGAGAGAACCCAAGCCAGGTGAAAGAGTAGCCTTGACTCTCAAGAACTTCTAGAAAAGTCCCTGGCCTTGTGCCCAGAGGCTATATGGAGCAGAACATATCATGTGCAGACCTTCTCACCTGCCCCTTCCCTTCCTTAAGGACTGACTCTGGCTCAGGAGTGCATATTCACAGAACACCCTGTTCTCATAGTGGGTTATTTTGTTTTTAAGTACTTTTTATTTGTGGTTCTTGGGAGTAGGACAAATGAGAAGCCTTCTGGACAGGCCCGTTCCTGGTGATGGGATGACACATTAAGACAGCAGCAAACACTGAGTATCAGACTAGTAAGAGCAACAGACCTGCGGCCCCAGGTGAGTATGTAGGAAAGAGACTTCCTTGCACTGTTGATAGGAATATAGCTGATCACTGCCAAGAGCAGGCTATGGACCTAATAAAACCAGAAGCATGCCCACTGTGCTAGAGAAGCTGTGTTTGTGTGCAGGCTGAGGCTTACTCACAGCAGAAGCTAGTAACCCTCATGAACATCAATGTGGGAATAAGTGATTTGGTGGGGAGTTGGCTCAGTGTGTAAAGAGCTTATAAAACTGAGTTCTGATCCCCATGTAAATGCTGCTTGTGGCAGTGCATGTCTGTAGCTCCAGCTCCAGCTCCAGCTCCCTGAGGTTGCCAAACCATTTAGTGTAGCTGAATCAGTCAGTTTCAGGTTCAGTGAGAAACTTTGTCTTACATAAGGAGAAAAGCATTGAGGAAGACGTGTGATATTGACCTCTGACCTCTACAAGTGTATACCATGCACACCAAGAGAACATATGTAGACACATGCTGTATGTGTGTGTGCCTCATAGGAATAGATGTCAGGAATATAATATCAAAGAAGGGGGGTCAGTAGTAGAGTTAAACTGTGATGTCATGCCACCATATACTAACAAGTGTGTATACTACTCAGAAACACATACGTGCATGTAAATGCATAAAGCAGGACACAGTGAATTTATGAGGATAGTTACTGCAAGACAGTCAGGAGGGGGAAGAGGACTGGGATTTCAGTCAGCTCCTGGCAGAGGAACACAGGTGATATCACATCACTTGATTCTCTATGGTTTTGAATAGCTTTAATTTCTCTAAAACTAACTGGTTAGAATGGAGTGCCCCAAACTGACCTGCATTTTGCTCGCCAGCCCAACCTGGCCCATCAGGGAGGCCCTGGCATCCCCAGAGGCTCATGGCTGCCCTCACACAGAGCCCTGAGTTTGCCTGTGTGTGTGTGTGATGCGATTAAATGCATTCAGGGAGGAAAGTGTCTTATCTGTACACAGCCTTGCCGGAGAAGAGGGAGAAATAAGAGCAGCCAAATTGAAACCTTATTAAACAAAATTGGTTAGGTCTGATGAAGCCCAACCTAGACTGATCTTTAAAAGCTTATTTCATTTTTCCCCTCTAGTCTGAGCCTCTTTGAATTGAAGTAACTGATCCTGCTGTTGTAAGCTCATTAGCGTCAGACCTGTGTGTCTCTTTTCTGCCCCGATTTACATTTTATTAAGTCACAGCAAAGTTGTGCTTGACCTCGGCCAAGGCACAGGCTCATTAACAGTGAGACTGGGTAAGGTCAGTCCAGTCTCCTCATAGCTGGTACCACCACTCCAGAAACTACTGCACGTCACAAAGTCTGTTCAGCTCAGGCTGTCAGCTTCACAAGCACTGGGGACTGTGCAGAAATCTGGGGTCTGCTCCTCAAAAGAACATGCTAAGTTGGACTCACCTGGCAAGGGCTACTAGGGCTCTGCTGCACTATCTTGAAGCCCTCTGTATGGCATTACACCTCATCCTAGTCATAGTTCTGGTACTAGTTTCTAACCTTGGCAGGCCTCAGGTTCCTGACCTATGTAGTGAGACCACCATTACCAAGCTGGAAGACTCTTCCATGAGAGCTGCATGAAATATATCTGAAGTTCCTTTATCTGCACACCAGAAAATGGTAAGTTTTCTGGACTGTTCCCCTGAAAAATAGTGCAGCAGAAGACTGGGGGTATATTAGTCAGGGTTCTCTAGAGGAACAGAACTGATAAAATGAATATATATATATATCATTAGTGGTTTATATGCTATGGTCTAACAGGCCAAATAATAGCTGTCTACCAATGGACAATTTAAGAATATAGTAGTTGTTCAGTCCACAAAGCTGTATGTCTCAGCTGGTCTTCAGTATATTCTGGAATCCTGAAGAAGTAGGCTCTAATGCCAGTGAAGGAATGAGCTTGCAGCAAGAGCAAGGCCAATCAGGCAAAGAGCAAAAGCTCTCTTCTTCCATGACCCTTATATAGGCTGCTACCAGAAAGTGTGGCCCAGATTAAAAGTATATCTTCCCACCTCAAAAAATCAGGATTAAAGGTAGGTCCTCCTACTTCAAATAATTTAATTAAGAAAAATTCCTTGCAGGTGTACCCAGCCGCTTGGATTGTAGTTAATTCCAGATGTACTGAAGTTAAACAACCAAGAGTAGCTATCCCAGGGCGTATAGCTCAGTTGGTAGAGTGTTTGCCTAATATTAATGAGGATCTGGGTTCAAGTCTCAGCACAATATGAACCAGATGTGGTGGGACACACACGCCAGGTAATCCTGACACTTGGGAATTAGAGGCAGGAACATTAGAAGTTCAAGGTCATTGTCCTCTACATAGTGAGTACAAAGTCAGACTGAGCTATACAAGACTTATCTAAAAAAATGAAAAATTAAAAAAAAAAAAAAAAAAAACAAGTAGTGAGAGACCCAACTAAATTGTTCCCGGCAGTGGCATTATGCACAACCTTCAGAAAACTAAGTTGCATGAGGATGTTGCCACATTTGTCAGGGCAGACAGCAAGGTGGTTCAAACTGAGATTTTAGGGGGAAGGTAGGGGGAGGTAGACCTGGCTGTATCTGCTAGCACTACTGAGGCTTTCAAGGCAAGTCTTTCCCATATCCTTCTTCACCCACAAATAGACCTTGGCAACAACTTGAGCGTGGTGTATAGGGATCACCTGTCTAGAACTTTGTCCACTTAGAATCTCTAGCCACCTATGGGTCAGCACCCCAGCAGCTTGGCAGGGAGGGTGATCTATGCTCAGCTCCAGTGGCCTGGGCTTCTGTTTCTGTTCAGCTGCTCAAGAAATGAGACTGTGAGTGTCAGGCCTGCCTTGCAGCCCTGGCATTTATTGTCCCAAGTCTCAATCTGTTTGCTTTGTGACCTTGGAGACATCACAAACCTCTGTTTCTTCATCCATAAAATTGAATGTAAAAATATTGACCTGCCTTGTAGGGTTTTTATGTAGAATAACTGACCCAAATGATGGTAAAGCTCTTTTGTTAATTGGAAAGGACCAAAGTGCTTAGCAAGCACAAACTTGAGTTTTAGAAAATTGTTTGCCTGCTTGACATATTCCTCCTCCCTCTGCATCCTCCCTGAGTTTGCACCTTCTTTCCTCAGTAGGGCTGAGATCAGGGCACAGCAATATCCTAGCCATGTTACCCAGCCTCTGGGCCATTCTGACTGCTCGCCAGAGAACCAGGGCAGGACCAACCATAGTAGGGGTCATGATAAGGCTATGCTGTGAAAGCAAGGCTTGTTGTTCTTGGGGACAGAGGTATAGCTGTGTGAACACAGGAGAAGGAAGTAGCCTACACATTTCATCAAGGTCTGGGAATTAGAGCTACCATTTTGAGACAGTGAAGCCTAAGAAGCTTTTTGGTTTTATTGAGGCCAGACCATTATGGGTGGGGTGGGGTGGGACTCTGTCATCTAATACATCTGGCCACTCTTCCCCAGGACTCTACTGCCAGGCCGTTGGCTATGTGATATTGAGACCTTTCCTGAGCTCAGACCCTCTGTCCCCACCCAACACAAGACAGGTCTTCCACTGGAGACCTGGAACATGTCATTGTCCCCATGTCTTCCTCATCCTAACATAGATTCTGAAGCTAGGCGTGATGGCACATACCTATCTACAATATTGGGAGATGGAGGCAAGAGAGTCAAGAGTTCAGAAGATGAGACCCTGTCTCAAAAATACACTAACAACAACAAAAATATAACCTCACTCTGAGGATCTTCTGTCCTGCTTCATTTCTCCTCCGTCTGTTTTCCACTCTCTAGCCAAAGTATTCTTTTAAAGATGCACCCAAGCCAGGCTTGGGGGAGGGGGGCACATCCATAATCCTTGCACTCAAGAGACTAAGGCAGGAAAACCTCAAGTTCAAGGCCACCCTGGGCTATATAACAAAATTCTGATTCAGAAAACAAACTCAAAGGCATTAATCATCCCAGACTCATCACTGGCTTGTCCCTTTTACAAGGTAGAGTTAGCTTCCCTTTGTCTACATTCTTATACCTCAACCAAACCCCCAGCAGCCTGTGCACTTCCAGCTTCTCAAAGGACCAGACTCTTCTTCCAGGGACCTTAGGTTTGCTCTGCCCCAACTGCTGCGTCTGCTGTGCATGGTGGTTCTTCCCCCCGTCCCAGCTCAGCGCTACCTCCTCAGGGATGCTGGCTAGCTCTCCTAAAGCCTACTTTGTTTCCTCTCACTGCACCTCCCTACAGTTGTGCAATTAACATTATTTGTAGATTGAGCTGTTACTCCCATCTCCAGATAGCAGACCCCATAGACCCAATGCTGCTGGTTTCTTGGGCCTGGACTTTCATGTGAGAGATACGTGACAGACTTGCTGAGTGACAGACATGTGCTGGCTCCGCCTGTCTGCATCTGTGACGAATGCTCAGTAGTCCTTGAGTGAGTGGATAGAGTCTCACAAAACTAGAAAATTAATGAATGGAAGGCAAGCCTAATTCTGTACTGTTAGTGTCTAGGTCAGCCCTCTGTTCTCAGCCTCCCTGGGTGGAATGCAAGCTCACTAACAACTGGTGATACTGTGTGCATGTGCCCTGGAGAGCCAGAGTAGCGGCATGCCGCCTGTTCCCATCTTTATCTGCTTCACAATTTCCTGTGTCAGCCCTTGGAATCTTGATCTTCAGTTATTTGCCTCTCTGCTCTTCTGCCCTTGCAAAGCATTCTTTATTATTTCAGTCCTGAGAACATGAGCCTGATGAAAGGAGAGCATGCTGTGAGGGAAGCCCGCCTGGCACTGGGTGGGAGCAGCAAGCCCCCAGCCATCTCTGTGAAGAAGCTCTAGTCAAGCCTAGACAGGTCTGGAATCTCAGCAAGGTGTGATGTGACTACAAGAGGCAGTCCATCTCTTCTGGTGGGGTGGATGCATGCTGAGCCTGTGGGGGTGTTAGGGTGCTGGCACTGAGGGTGCAGCAAGACCTTGAGTAGATCACAACTACAGCCCACATCTGAATTAGAAATGGAGACACCCAGATTTGACTAGCAAACACTAAGAAATCTGGCAATGCCAGACTATAAAGATGTATTGCAGCTAGGGTCACACCCTGATGGTAGAAGTATGTCTCTGTGCTTAGCAGAACTGAAACCTCACTTCTGAGACCTTTGAGTTCTGCTCCAGGGTCTGAGTCCTTGAGAGGTCACCTTGCATATAGGTGCCTGGTCAGATCCTTGTGAGAGGAGAGACTCATCTCAGCACTTCCAGCAACATTGCAAGCACTTCAGACACACTTAGCTCAGGCTAAGTGTGAGAAGCATGGCAGGCAGTCCCCAGCCAGTGACCTGCAGATACCTACTCCTCAGGTACCTGAGGGGTATGTAGGCATTCTCAGTAACCTATAGACCGAGCACTCCTTCAGAAAGCCCAGCCACTCACATAAGGCAGTGCAATCAGCAACTACTACCGCATGTATTGTATACCTGTATACAGTCATACGTGTGTGGAAAAAGAGGGAATGTAGAACACCAAATTCCAGATAGCGGAGTCCCTGCACCACGGCATGCAGCATGCTTGCAGGGAGTGTACAGTAGGATCAAGGACTGGTAACATTGGAATTCTGGAGGGACAGTCATTGATAGGCTTGCAGGTGGGTGCTTACTGTCTTGAGAGTTAAGCCCGCCTTGCAGAAGTGACGATTGCCCTGTAAAGCAGGAACAGGATCAGAGTATGTAACTTTGCTTGGGATGCATGTCAGAAAGCCGTTTCCATAGTGCCCTGGGTGCTCAGGTCAAAATATCAAGACTTTGTCAAGAGGAAGAAACCTAAGCAGGAGGTGAATCCTGGCAAACCACAGGGACATTCAGAATCACTATGTCGGGGGACTTATTTCAGAGGCCTCTAGATGTGGCTTATGGCTTAAAGGGTGTTGAGTACATGGAATGTGGAGGCTGTACAACTGGGCTGTATGGAGAGCTTCATTGAAGGTAGGGGGAGGGGCACCTCCAGAGTGCTTATCAGTCTAAGGACTTTGGCAGCCTACCCACGTAAAAGGGTCCTTAGTTGACTAAAGGCCCTTCCTAGTGCTGAAAGCTGAAAAGGGTAGGAAAGTCATAAGCCATAAACCCAGAGCCCAGGTGAGGCTGTGACATACTTTCCTCCTGGGATCTGCAGGATAGAGCACTGCCCCAGGGACGGGAGAGATGTTCTGTGAGCTTACAACCTCAGCACCCATCACCCACCGCCTCCTAGGCCACCTCTGAGAAGGCTTGCATTTGCCTTTGGTTGATCTGGGCTGCAGCTTTTGACACTGCTTCTCACTTTCTCTGCCCTCTGACCCTGTGGGTGGGGAGTTAATGATCTTTAAACAAACACTTGAGTTTGATACTCTGGTGAAAGACTCTGGGCCAGAATGCCACCAGCACAGCATTCACCCTCTGTCCAGGAGGAAAGTGTGGACACCCACCTCCAGCACTAGTGACAGGGATGCTGGTAGCTGAATCATAAAAATTCAGGCTCATTCCATTCCGATTGCTGGGTTTTCTGCAGTGGGTTCCATGTACTCTGCTTTGTTCAACAGAAAGTGTTTGATGGCACCTCATGAGTGGGGCTTAGGAGGCATGCCCATCATCTTGGGCTCTGCCCTGTCTGCTCCTGATTTGTAGGCTATGAAGGCAAAAGTCTGCTCTGTTTGGAGTCAGTGTTACTTTTCAGAAACTGAGATAAGATCATATTGCCCCTTCCGGTGACTCCAGACAGGCCCACGTGTATACATGTCGCCTAGGCCTTGACCTCTGGCCTCCAGGTGCCCTCCTGCCTCTTTATTGACTGCTTAGCCTCACAGACAGTGCCATCTCTGGGCCTGGCCCTGACTGATGTCTCTGCCTAAAGCTATTTTGCTCTGGATCTGTACAGGCCTCACTCGGCATAGGGGCTGCTTCTGCCTGCCTCTGCAAAAGCCAGAGCTTGCCCAACCCTAGGCCTTGTCATGTGTCTCATGTCTCATGCACCTACATTGTAGAATTGTGTTTCAGTAAATATTGACACATTTTTATATACTAGTTTATGCTATATAAAATAGCATCGATATAGCTATGTGTCCTGTGTAGATTATTTTTCTTATGTCTAGATATTGAGCTCTTTGAAACAGAGTTAGCTCTAGTCCTTCTCCTGAAATAGAGGCTGGCACATAGAAGGCACAGAGACCGTGTGGAATAACTGTAGGAAGACCCTTCTTAGAGAGCCCTCAGCCTTGGCAGGCAGACACAAGCTAGACAGTGGGGATTTCATGGGTGAGGAGATGTAGAGAGACAGGCCCCTCAGGAATCAAGAACAAGTCCTGCTCTTAGTCACAGACTCTATAGCCTGGCATCTAACCCAAGCTTTCAAAGCAAGTGGCACACTGGTAGGCTGAGGATGTCAAGGCTATGCAGAGGTCTAGAATGAGCTGGAATGGCTGATAAAAAAGAAGAAGCCGGAGGGTGTAGAACCTGGGCAATCAGCTTCTACAGGACAGAGGGGACTGAGGTGACTCACCACTGTTCTTGTGATGATACAGGGATGAGATTTGAAAAGTGGTCTAGCGTTGCATCCTGGGCCTTGGCTTTTTGGGATGCTTCTTTTTTTAACCACAGAGGTCTGACTGAACCCTGGCCTCCTTTCTGCTGTTTGCCTGGACCTCCACTATGACTGGGGGTAGGTGGGTGTTGGGAGTACAGAGGAAGAGTGACCTAAGCCCCAGCTGCAAGACTTATGGGTTCTCATGTTCTCCCTCTTGCTCCTGATCAGGTGGTGAAGAAAGTGAAGTCCATGCAGATGTTCCATACACCTGTCACCTCTGCCATGCAAGGAGACCGACTGGGCATCTGTGTCACCCAGTTTGACCCTAAGCTGTTGGAGCGTGGGCTGGTATGTGCACCTGAGTCTCTGCACACCATTCACGCAGCCCTCATCTCTGTGGAAAAGATTCCTTACTTCCGGGGGCCCCTGCAGACCAAGGCCAAGTTCCATATCACAGTGGGCCACGAGACAGTCATGGGTCGAATGCTGTTCTTCAGCCCTGCTCCTGACAACTTTGATTTGGAGCCCATGCTAGATTCCTTCGACCTTTCCCGAGAATACCTCTTCCAAGAGCAGTACCTGTGCAAGGATTCCATGCCCACAGTCACAGAAGGTGATGATGAGGCAGACACAAAAGCAGGCCATGCCCCAGGGGGCCACTGCCCCCGGCAGCAGTGGGCCCTGGTTGAATTTGAGAAGCCAGTAACCTGCCCCCGACTCTGCTTGGTGATTGGCTCCAGACTAGATGCCGACATTCACACCAACACATGCCGGCTGGCCTTCCACGGTGTCTTGCTACAAGGGCTGGAGGACAAGAACTACACAGAGAGCTTCCTGCCAGCACTGAGGGTTTACAAGCTGAAACACAAGCATGGCCTTGTGGAGCGGGTAAGCACAGCCCTTGGGTTTTTTTCTCTCCCTGCTCAGTACTAGGCCCACAGTCTGGGCTGGGACCAGAGTCAAATATCCTCAGGTTTCAGACTAGAGAGTTAAGGCCAGGGTACAAAGCAGCCTGAGTCTTTCCCATCATGTACTCATAAAGTTGGACTATAGCCAGATCCTCCAGGTTAGCAGACTGGCCTCCCCCAAGGCTTCCTGCCTTTGCTAGGCCCCGTGTTTCATGCCACTGGATCCTGCAAGGCCCAGACCAGGTGCTCATGACCAGTGGGGGTACCTGGGACAGTCCAGGTCCACTTTGCCTACAGGGTAGGAAAGGGCTTGTGGGTTCAGAGACACAAGGAATAAGGAAAGAAAAACCAGAAAATTCACTGGCTACCTGGGCACATTGGAGTCACTATGACTGGATAAAGCTCTGGGATACAGACCTGTCACTGGAGTCTGCACAACGTGGTACCTTTCCTAAAGTGTTGACACATCTTTTTGTTGAATGGCAGTCCAGACCTAGAATGAAGGATTCCTCAATGTCCAGGCCTCACTGTCTCTTCTGACTGACCCTCTGACTATACCATGGGGCTTAGTAGCTGTGTGTGGTCCCAGGATGCAGCTGGGCTCCCACCAGAGCAGTACAAAGATAGCTCCTCCTCCCCATCTTGGTGTAGCTGCTAGTACAAGACCCAGTGGGACATACAGGCACACACTCCTAGGACTATCTTTTTCTAATTCACGGGTATTCGCTAGAGCTCTATGCCTTCCCTGCCTCTCCTCCTCCATCCAGACCCGCAGCTCAGGACCTTGGCCTGGGTGAGTTCCATCCACCTCAGCACAGCAGAGATGCTTCTGCAGATGGGGTGACACAGTGGGCGTCACCATTTACCCAACTTGATTTATTAGCAGCATTATAGGGTGTAATTATTCTGTAGTAAAGCATCTATCGGAGAATAATGTCTTCTTGGTATTAATCCAGGTCTAATTGTTCTCTCTCAGGCCTGTCACTTCCTTAGAGAACTGGGAGGCACTAGTGAGGAGCAAGGAAACACACTGTGAAGTGACTCAGGCCTCCCAAGAACAACAGAAAAGGTCTGGAAACATGCTGATCTGTGTCCTACCACTAGTCTGAGGCAGCCCAGGACCACCAGCCTTTTCATACTTAGTCCAGAGAGTTATCAGACCATAGACTTGCAGTCAAAAGGGTTAGTCCCCACATTGGCAGCCCTGACTTCTCCAGCCACCAGGGATGGCTATTTGGTCTTAGTAAGGCACATCCATTTGAATGCAGACAGTCTTGACCTCATGGCATGAAGCATGTACATTCACACTTGAGAACTAGTTCTCATCAGGTGAGGCTAGAACATAGCACAGTTCCCAAGTGAACAGCAAAGTTCTGAGAGGCAGCTATGTTAGGCAAGTTCTCTAAGGAAATTGAACACAGAGTAATAGGGAGAAGGGGTGTGTGAGAGAGAGAGAGAGAGAGAGAGAGAGAGAGAGAGAGAGAGAGAGAGTGTGTGTGTGTGTGTGTGTGTATGTGTGTGTGTGTGTGTGTGTGTGTGTGTGTGCGTGTGTGTGTGTTGGACTGGCTTGCAATATTCCAGTCTGGAGAGTCCAACAGTGACCATATTCATGCTGGAGAGCTACAAAACTTTGTAGCTGCTGGAAGCCTAAGTACTCAGGGGACCAATGATATAGCACAGCTCAAGGATGAAGGCCTAAAAGGTCTCTAGAAGGAGGGAGTCCATGTTGAACAGCTGAAGAAACTGGAGTCTCATATCTAAAGCAGGAGGACATTGATAGACTCTCTGACTCAAAAGAGTGGAGCTTGTGCACACAGGTGGTCTTTGCAAAGGAGAAAAGTGTCCTGAGCCCCCATCCTTGGTTGTGCTGGCTGACTCCAAACACTCCTTAGTGCGCCTCTGCCAAAGAAGTTTCTGGGTGGTCAAGTCATCTTACAGAGGTTAAATCTGATATTCTAGGCAGATCTTTACCCCATGCCCTATTATACTGGGTAGACTCAGTGCCTTGGTTCTCTCTTAGGAACACTCAGCTCAGGCACCTGAGGTGTCCCTAAGCTGCTAGTAAAGAGAAGCCCCACTTTCATAGACATGTGTGAGTGGATACTTCCCATCTGGGCATGTACTAAGGCACCTTAGCCTTCTGTTTCTGCTCCCTATAAAGGCATCCTCTTTCATGGTCAGCTCTACTGAGTTCCTGTGTGTATTCTAGCCCTGGATATATAGAAGGTGGCCCAAGATCATCCTCACAGTAGCGTCTAAGACTGAAATAGTAACATGGTCCAAAATGGTGTTAATCTAGGTTCTGCAGGCAGTGCTTGGGACCCAGAGATACTAACTCTGAGATCACATAGTCTCTTCCGTGCTCTTCTTGCTCTGCTGTGCAGGTCAGGTGCCTATAGATGTGCCTGAACACATGGGTGTTTCTGAGCATAAGTGGTACCTGAGCCAGCCTGAGCTCTTAGTCCAATTCTAGTCATCTTAAATAAGCCTATTTTCTCGGGATACTTTTATTTTTTTCAACCGGTGCAATCAAAAACATTTTAATTAACTCACCTTTGGTAAATGACTTTCCTTGCTTGACTAACAAATGAACCACCCAGAAACTTTGGAACCAGCTTCATTCCCATTTTTAATTATTTTGTGTCTACAGTGATGAAACATACTATTTAAAATTTTCTCATTTTTCTAATCATTGTTTTTCTGTGAGTTAGGAGTATTGTAATGTCAGGGTATGTTGAGTTAACACATAAATAATAACAAACACAAGGCTTTGCCAGTGGGGCTCAATAAGATGATGTCCCATAACCTGCTGAGCCTCCATGGTGTGCCATTTGAAGCCCATTTTGTCTTGTTTTCACATGAGAAGTCCACACTGCTACCAGAAATCATTAGCACTTTCAGAGGCAGAGACAGGAGGATCTCTGTGAGTTCAAGGCTAGCCTGGAATACATAGCAAGTTCCAGGCCAGCCAGGACTACATAGAAAATTTACAAAGTTTCAATGAAGTGTCATTTTCCACTCAAGTATAAATTGCACATGTGCTCCTTCCAAAGAGGATGGAAAGTGAAAGGCTGAGAAACCCTGCAAATCTGTCTCTAAAAAGCAAGAATAAACAAATTTCTAGGTGAGTGTGGGATGTGGTGGGCTGTTGGCCATCAGTGTTCCTGCAATTGCAATTCCCTGAATGCCTTGTTCAGTCTCTGTCTTAATTGCTTTCTTGACAGTAAAGCCCAGAAACAGTTGTGAGCTGCACAATGGCTGATTTCAAATAAAACTTTCCATTAGTGAATGCTAAAGTTTGGCTTTGACTTAGATTTCATGTATCATGAAATATTCTTTTTAAAAATGTTTTTCAGCTCATTAGACAGACAGCTAGTCTTAACTCAGAAGCCATCTAAGAACAACAGATCTAGGCAGAGTCTGACTCTCTGGCCAGTTTGCTGTTCCTGGTCATAGCTAAAGCTGACCAGTTCTGCTTGCTCCACAGCTCAGGAATTGGGCCATGGGGTAGGGCCTCACAGAGGTCATTCAAGAAGAGTAGAAGGAGGAGTCTGAAGGGCCGGAAGCTCCCTGGAAATGCTTCACAGCTGTCCCATCTGGGAGAGAACGAGGACATGGGGCCGGGGCACCATTTAAAGGTGCTGTTTGAAAGGATAACAGCACGTGAGTTAGATTTTGATCACAGCGGAACAGTGAGTGGGATGGAGGGTTGGAGGAAGTGCTTATTCACAAAACTGGAGTGAGCTTGATAAATCAACACAAATAAGAAAACCAAGAATAATGCTAAAAATGATAACAGTGATCGGGGGACAAAATTAAGAAGTACTTACCATACTAAATAAATGCCAGCTATAAAGACAGACTCATAGATTGGGTTAAAACATAAACTCCACTTATACGCTATGTCTAAGAAGCAAAAGTAAAGAATAAAAGATGTTAGGAGACTAAGCAGGAAGACCACACGAGTGACAGTCACCTCTAACAGCTGTGGGGCAGTGGCAGAGATGAAACAGAGGGTGGCATGTAGCGGCAGGCACAGGTACAGCCAGAACCAAGCACGTTACAAGTAAAGCCCCAAGGAATCTAGGGCGACGGCTATTGGTTTTCAGATGAAATGCTCCACTTAGGTACATAATAGTGTGGATTGTAAAGATCTGACAGAAACTATGAGTTACCCACGGTCTGTCAGACTGGGCAGACCACTGGGCCTGTCCTCAACAAGCTACTAAGGCATCAGACTTACACACAGATGATTTGAGCCAGGGGCCAGAAAAGTGTGTCTTCCTGTGATCCAACAGGGACAAAAGCCCATGGAGGGGGTGGGAAACTGAGAGGCAGGAAAGGAGAAACAGAATTCCACCTAAGATGGAGGAAGCACAGAAGAGTGGGGCCTTTGGGGGTTCCAGGTCCAGGAGCTGCTCTGGGACAGAGGCCAATCAGTGCCTGACTCTGAACCACTGTAGAAGCCCTCAGCCAAGCACCCAGCCAGCAGCCAGTCACAGAGTCAGGGCCTTTTCTTGGAATAGTGGGTTGGAGGGCTTAGAAAGAGAGTTGTTTTGTTTCCCAGTGCTGGAATCACCTCAGAGCTAGAAGTTGTCCTGTGGAGACTTCAGCCATCCTCTCACCTGCTCTGCCACATCCTGTCACTCAAGGCTTCCTGACCCAGTCAGTCATCTGGATCGCTAGAACTCCCAGGTCAAACTGCACCTGCTCCATAGAGCCACATTTCTCCCCTGTAGCAGTTCCATCAAGCAAGAGGTGACTGCATGCCCAATGCATCCTGACTGTTGCTGCACTCAGAACACTGTCTTCCAGCACCCACCTCCTCCAACCTTACTGTGCTCCTCAACACCTGTCAGTTCACACAGCCACACATGATACATGGGAGAAAGACCCTGCCAGCTCCTACTACACCACCTCTTTAGATTGAGAACCTTTACAGAACCAGGCAATGCTGTGCACAGCACTAAAGTGGGCCCCAGGGTGTGGCAAGTAGATAAACAAACATGGAAAGTGCTGGTGCTTTGCCAGTCACAAGGCGGCCCTTGTTAAGCCCTGTGCATCGTGACCATAGTTCACATGAGCATTGTTCATGGCACACATCCCTGGGTTCAAGCTGAGTAGTGGCAAGAAGCTGTCCCTACTATGGAGGGGGAAGGTCAAACCAGGCATATTGGCTACCGCAGGTCTGGCCCCATGGCGCCAACCAGAAAGGCCTCAGGCTGGACTTCAGGAGCCTGAGGCATGGACCCAACCAAGTGTAAACATGCAGACGCCACCAGGAGCACTGGCCAGCTTTGAAGTCTGACCAGCACTGCCTCGGGCTCCTGGCTCTACTTAACTCTACTGCTGATGATTTGTTAAGCCTGCTCAGGGCCCCAGGGAGCCTACCACCTGCTTCTTTCTGAGCAGGGCCAACCCAGGTTGGGGGTGGGGGGGTGCTGCGCAGGTCAACTGTAGCACCCTAACCCCTAGAGGGGGCCATTCTGTCTGTCTAGCTATTCTTGTCCATAGGCTCCCAGCCACAGTTTAGAGGCTGTGGACCCCTTGAACAGAATGGTCCCAGGAGGCAGAGATCCACTTTGACAGGTTGCTTTCCTCATGCTCCAACCTGACCATAGCCCAGCATCTCTCCTGGTTTCTTCCAGAGTCAGAGTCTGATAGCTGGAGCTCAGCTTCGCTGCTTTGGAGACTACACTCATGTCCAGAGGAAGATGCAGGGTCTGGTGGGTGGACATAATAGAAAGCTAACTCTGGAAGCTAGGACTGAGTTAGGCACAGTCTAGCATGGCTGTGTCATGTCACTCCTCAAACCCGACTCTCCTGTAAGAGTGCTGTGGTGGAGAGTTAAGACTACATGTAAGAAGGGCCAAGTGGCTGGCATGTGGTCAGCGCTCGCTTTTCTCTGTGGAGGGCAGCTGGCAGGGAGCTATCACTTAGGACCTCTTTAGCCCTAGCAGGTGCTTTCTTTACCCAGGAGGGACTCAGGTGATGGCTGCACACATGGAACAGGTGAGGAGTGCTCAGGGAGGAAGGGGGCCTGGCCTGAGGGAAGCCTGAGGGTCTGTAGTGGGCAGAGGTGTAGGGCAGCTATCCCAGGCAGTAGGCTGTTGTGAGGCACCTCAGTGACTGACACCAGCCCTGCCTTTGAGCCTCTGGAGTATGTTTGCTGAGATGAGACCATTGTAGGCTAACTTACTTTCCCTAGGTTTACACAGAGCTTACAGGGAAGTTGCATGTTGCTTGTAGGCTTCCGTGCCAGGAACCTTGTCTTATCCCTTAAAAAGCAGAAACCTGTGTCTTGTGATACAGAAGCAGAGCCTGGGGTGCAGCAGAGTGAATTGGCTTGTCCAGGTGCTACAGTGGTGAAGCAAGAACCAGCCCTGTCCCACGGGTTAGCCTGGAGCCTCTGCCTTTCCACCAGGCCAAGCTGGTAGGGGGGAGGAGCGAGAAGACAGTATTTTCTGGTGATGTGCAAAAAGCACAGCATTATGATTGTCACCATCCATGACTTCAGGTGAACTGAAAGAGGTGTCACCTCAATAGCAGGGGTTCCTTTCTTCCTCCTGTGATTGCTGGTTCCTGTCTTCTCCCAGGATACTGCCCAGAAGGGAAGTGGAAGGGAGAAGTAGAGACTAGGGTACCCTGCTGGTTGTGAGTACTGAGTGTGGGTCCTGCCCTCCTTCCTACCTAGAAGTCCTAATCACTGCATCTGGGGTTTCTGGGTATGCTAGAAGATCACCTGCTGCATGTGGCCTCAGTCCCCCACTTCAGCTTGACAGTCACTAATAAGAGTCTGTTCTAATAGTCATTCTCCTGCCAAGTCTTAGTGTCCTGGCCAGTATCAATGTGCTAATCCTAACAACCTATGGCATGAAAATACTGAAGTTTGGAGAAGTCCCCTGCCCCAGGCCATGACGCTAGAAAAGACAGAGCCAGAACTCAAGCAACTAAAACCATTTCCCTTCTGGGAACCCAGAGCCCTCCCTCCTCACTATAGTGGAGAGCCTAGCTCAGCTCTCTTCACAGTGACTTCCCTTTCTGCACGGTGAACTAGTCGAAGCTTCAGAACTTGGGAAATTCCCAAGCCTCATCCTGGGAACCAAGCCCTGGAAGAGAGACACATGTAATGACATAATTATGTGCACCAACAGCCAAGTCCCTGCTCAAAACCTGGGGACAATGGGGACTCTCCTGGCATGGCAGTAAGAGCTGGACTTGGATACACAGCTGTAACTGCTGAAGGAGCTTGATCCCTCCAGCAACCACAGGCGGGCAGATGAAGCAAATTACTCATGCAAGCAGTGAAAGTCCCCACTTGAGCTATTGTGACCACTGGCCTGTGTTCAGCATTGTCCCCAGGAACAGGGCCACCAGCAAACCCCACAGGCATTGACATTAGTGATTGATTCAGAATACAAGCCCTCCAACTGCTCTGGCAGGGCTCTCCTTGTGATGTGCTGGTGTCTGCTCTCTGTAGTCTCCTCTCAGTGCAAGAGTCTCTGAGTTGTGTCCCTGGGCTTCTTTGACGTGTCTTATATCTAGGTTGAGTGATACACCATGGTTAGCTAGACAGGGCAGCATCCAAGGGTGCTAGGCACCAGGTCCTACCATGTTACCAGCTCTACCTTCTCTCCCTGCCGCCTCCCTCTAGACCACTTTTGGGAAGTAGCATCCCTGACTATAGGGACTGTCTTCTCTCTGACGGGGTTTTCCCTGAGCTGGGTTAAGCAGGGTTGAGGCTGCTCAACACCCCTGGGCTGGGCCTCCAGAACCACTGAGTCAGCCAATTAACATTGGCCCAGGGGAACCCAGACACCAGAGAAAGCCATGGTGGGCTCATTTACAGAAGTATCATTTCCCTTACTCTTAGGTCTTATGAGGACTAGCCAGAACAACTCCATTTGGCCTCTGCACAACAAGAAGGGCACCCACCTGACAGTCTATGGGCTTAATGGTCTCCTCTATTCCCCAGCACTGTCCCCAGGAGTAGCCACACTCATAATCCCACCCTAGGTCACCCTCAGTCTCCTAGGTAGATCTGATACAGTGCAATGACCACTCACTTAGTTATGTAAAGTGATAGTAGGAGCTGTAAGCAGACAGGGCCACCAGTATTCAGGGAATGCACAGGGACCTGGAGGCTATATTCCATCCCCACCCTTCCTGGGCCTAACCTATACTTAGAAAAGAAGACACAGCAGAGGTTAATGGAGGACACAGTGAATATACTTGGTGCTAGTATATCTTCTGGCCAAGGCATAAAACAAGAAAGTAGAAATGACAGAGATACTTCCTTTAGGAATGGAGCCCCTGTAACTTCTCCTGAGAAGGTCACAAGAAGCCCACTAACTCCATACCTTAACCTGGATATTTAAAACAATATTGTGGTACTGGGTGTGGTGGTGCTTACCTTTAATTGGAGCACTCAAGAGGGTCTCTGAATTTGAGGCCAGCCTATTCTACATAGTGAGCTCCAGGACAGCCAGGGGTACACAGAGAGACCCTGTCTCAAAAAACAAACACCCTAAGGGGATAGGAACTCCAAAGGAAGTCGAAGACCAACAGTATCAACTAACCTGTACCCTTGGGGCTCTCAGAGACTGAACCATCAACCAAAGAACATACATGGGCTGAACTTAGGCCTCCCCGTACATATGTAGCAGATGTACAGCTTGGTCTTCATGTGGGTCCCAAACAACTGGAGCGGCACGAGGGCTATCCCAAAAGCTGTTGGCTGCATGTGGGATATATTCTTCTAGCTAGGCTGCCTTGTCTGGCCAGAGTGGGAGAGGAAGCACCTAGCCTCGCAGAGACTTGAAGTGCCAGGGTGGGAGAAACCCAGGAGACCCCCACCAACTCAGAGAAGGAGGGGAGAGGAGATGAGAAAGGATTGTGGGAGGAGTGACTGGAAGGGGGCAGTGAGCAAGATGTAAAATGAATAAGTAAAAACTTTTTAAAAAATGAAAAGAGATGGTAATGTAGGTCTGTGAACAGGGCTTCGCACATGCCAGCAGCCCCACAGTACTGACTGCCCACCGCTGGTCAGCCAGGGGGCGCACAGCAGGGTGCAGCCCCAGACCTTCACTTTCCACCTGGTTAGGTATCACTAAAACTGACTTCAGGGACTCCTCTGGCATGAAAGTGATGAAGCTTTTTGACATTATCCTGATGTTAACAGAATTACCCTACTCTTTGGCAAAGACCTGGTTTAGGAAAGAGGGAAGCTCCACTGTCTTTATGGCATTAAGGGGAGAGTATCGACAGGAGATAAAGCCAACCAGCCATGTGAGTTTTCAGTTGGAGTGGCCAATGACCACTCTATCCAATTATGCCTTGGATGGCAGGGGAACTTTAGGAGTGTCCAGTCATTGAGTTTAAATAGATATTTTAAGATTAACTGGCATATATGTGTGCTGATTTTTATCTGTAGATCCAAGGGAATCTGGGTGAGGGCTGGTAGCATGGGGTTCACCTGGAGCTTAAGGTGGGGTAGCAAAACCTACACACATTTTATAGCCAAAAGTTGGGAAATGGGTCAGTAAGGAGACTTCTGAAGGTTTTTGCTAATGGATAGCATGCCTGCCACCGGCTCTATGTCCAGGAAGCCAAGCCGTAGGCTCACTGGACAGCTAGCTCTGGCCACCAAGCTGTAGCATTGGGTAGGCAACATCTAGGCTGGAATTTGCCCTGCTATCTTCTGAAGAGGAAACAAAACAAAACCACATTGCCCAGTGCTGGCAGTTGGCCCTCTCGTAGGCAAGTCGTGTCTCCCTAGACTTATCAACACGAATGATAAAGTTTTGTCTCCAAGAAGCAACTCTTTGCTACCTAGCTCCCCACCCTTTCTTTCTTCCTCAGTTCTACACATGGATGGCTGTTTCTCATCCTGTCTAAACATGACTTACCAAACTCTGTGAGGTGTGGCATATAAAAAATAACCCCTTTCCTTGAGGGACATTTAATTCTCTGTAGGATTAAGTAGACAAACTATATTGGGTTTTAAGACAGAGTAGCCAGGCTCAGAATTGAGGTTTCCACCTCAACCCTGGGAGTAGGGAAAAGCTACCTGAAACAAGGTGCAGAGAGAAACCAAGGTGGGTTGGGAGGACTCCCCCAGTGGACAGAGGAAGCAGGTGAGAGGCATGGCAGAGGGGCCTGGAGGCTGAGGGGTAACAGATAACAACGCTTTGCCTGATGGTGGCGAAGGCCTCACAGTTCTGTGTGCCCATCTAGATGTACAAGTGGTTTTTTGTTTTTTTCTTGATTTCTTCTTTGACCCAATCATCATTCAGTAATAAGTTGTTCAATCCCCGTGAGTTTGTATGTTCACTAGAAGTTTGTGCTCTCTCAATTTTAAGTTCTATTGCATTATGGTCAGATATAATACATGGAGTTATTGTAATCTTTCTGACTTTTTTGTAAAGATATGTTTTTTTCCATTAATTTATTTATTCACTTTACATCCTGATCACAGCCCCCCTCCCAAAGCCCCTCCCTCTGCCTGCTCCCCTTCTCCTCTCAGAAGGAGGAGATCACACCCCCCCCCAGTACCAGCCCACCCTGGAACATCAAGCCACTGCAAGACTAGTCACATCCTAGTCCACTGAGGCCAGACACGGGAGCCCAGTTAAGGGAAGAGGATCCACAGGCAGGCAGCAGACAGCCCCCCTCCAGTTGTTATAGGATCCATAAGAAGACCAAGCTCATGTCAGCTACATGGGGGGGGGGGCTAGTCTAGCACATGTATGCTTGTAAAGATATGTTTTATGTGGTCTATTTTTAGAAAAGCTTCCACGTGCTGCTGAGAATATGTATTCTTTGGTGTTTGATAAAATATTCTGTAGATATCAGTTAATCCATTTGATATGATGTCATTTAATTCTGATGTTTCTCTGTTTAATATTTTTGTACAGATAATTTGTCTGTTGGAGAAAGTAGAGTATTGAAATTGATGTACAAGTATTTAACTGCAGAGTGTGTGTGTGTGTGTGTGTGTGTGTGTGTGTGTGTGTGTGTGTGTGTGTGTGTGCGCGCGCGCGCGTGCCCATGTGTGTGTGTGATTGTGTAGCAGGTGTATGATACTGAGGCTGGTAATAATGAAAGACCCCAGGTGAGTGGCACAGGCTGGGAGCAGTGCTGTGGAGGGCAGGGGCCCATGTGGGAAATGACCCTGCTCTGATTTAAATAGTGACCAAAGGGATAAGGATATGACATAAGGTCAAGTTATAACCTGAGGACACACAGACAGAGTGAAGGCCGCAGGGTCATGGAGGCCTGAGATCCCATCCAGGCCTATTCTGGCTGGTCATGCATCCCCACAGATGCCAACTAGGTGTCTGCCTTGATGTCACTAGTGGTGCTTAGGAACAATGCAGGTCCTTGTGGAAAGAGTGAATAGGACGAGTTTGTTATTGGTTTGGTCCCAGTAATGAACTTTTTTTTTTTTAAAGACAGGGTCTTACTAGCAGTATATAGCCTGGGCTGACCATGAACTTTCTAAGTATCCCAGATTCTCCTTGAACACATTGATTAGCCTCCTGCCTTGACCTTCTGAGACCTGGAATCATAGGCATGTGCCACCAGGTCCTACTGGTAATGTTTTTTAAAGATGCTTTCAAAGTTAGCTATGAGCTCTTGGTCCAAGGACTACCTTTCTTATTCTTGGACATAGTGATGCTGGAGGAAGTCTAAGCCTCAGGTGTATCTGCCCCCAGTGAGTCTCAGCACCATGGGCAGTATCTAGCCACTGCTTCAGTATGCAAGGGAACTACAGCATGCTGACCACTGGTTGGAGTTTCAGCATAGGCTTTCCAAAGGGCCTGACAGGCCTGGGCTGGATCCCTGTGTGCTGCTCCTCAAATCTGACTCTTCTTAAGTAGGATGAAGTCCCTGAAGGTGTGGAGGAGGCAGAAGAGATATAATAGACAGCCCATGGCAACAAGGACTGATCATGACTTGAACACTTTCAGTCATGAGGTCATGGATGGGCTGCTCAAGCCGGACCCATTAGGCCAGTTAAGCTAAATATGCAAGTCACACCAGGCTGGGCTGGAGAGGTAAACAGTAACGGGTCCTGAGCTGCTAGTTAGGGAGCCCAGCTCTGCACAGTGATCCTAACATGGTTGTGGAAATGGGTCTCTCTGAAGCAACAGGCTCCACCATGTACCATTTGTAATCGGGGATATAAAGTCTGATCAGTGGAACTTCTTGGTGCCAGTGAGCAGAAGTCTGGCAGTGCTGTCTCAGAGGCCCATGTAGACATGCCCACCCTCCAAGAGCAGGGACTGCCCTGGGAGAATGTGCTGGAGCCATCTTGCAGGGAAAGGAGGAGTTGCTCTATTGGAAAGAGGCTTGTGAGTTACAGAGGGCTGCACAAGTGGAGATTGTAATTCTTATCATTGTTTGTATCCAATTCACCAATCACCGGGAGAGAAGGAATGTGCTGCCTTTTATCTACTGCTATGAATCAAGGAAAATAGGATATGTTTTCCAAAAGATTTTTAGGGTAAATGAGACAGTTTCTAGTTTTCAAAACAATTCATCCAGTCATCTTTAATAGCATTGAGATGTTTCTGCACCTTAGCAGAAGATAGCCCAGTGGCCCAGGATATGCACCTCAGAAGGGGACAGCCATTAAAAGTGTCTGGAAGAAACTGTCCTCTACTTGTGGCTATCACGAAAGAATAGGTTTGCCTTTTAAGAGTGAAAGACAAATAATTTGCTATTTATTTTAAAATTTTTATTTTAATTTTGAACAGATAATTTCATTCAAAGACCAGAACATAGGAAAGATGAATAGTGAAAAATTCTCCAGGTTCCCCATGCCCTTCCCCTGAGGCAGCAGCTTCTCCTGATTCCATGCACCCCCTACTGCACACAGATCTGCTGATGCCCACCCAGTGCCCCGGGGCCTTCATACCTGTCCCCCTCTGGGGTCTCAGGGTGGCCAATGGAGTCACGCACAGCTTTTCTATACTCAACCTGGGACTTTGGATTGTTCTGCCTTTGTAGAGGATGGGATGTTACTCTCAGCTGTGATGAAGCTCTTGTTGACAAGACCCTGACAGGCTAGCTACAGATACAGCCAGGCTGGGTTCAGGGACATGCATGGGAGAAGAGAGTTCATGGTAGAATCCATTCAGGCTGCCCCCAGCCAACAGCTTTACTCACATGTGCCCACATGTACCCACAAAGAGGTAAAGGGACAACCATGGTCCCCAGCAGAGATGTGAACCTTAAAGAAATAGGCCTAGCAAGGCAGCAGGGGCCATGGACCATAAGGAAACCTGCCTGGAACTTGACTGACAGAGGACATCATAGAGGGCAGATGGCTGGCTGAGAAATAGTAGTTGGTACAACGCAGTGTGCAGAGAGGAGCTTCAACCAAGGCAAGATGGTAAGGTGGGGCTGCTCCTTAGAGCCAGGACTGCTGCTGCACAGAGTCACTGAAGCCCCTGAAGGCAGAGGCAGCTGAGAGGATAGCTGATGTAGGGAATATGACCCAAGACCACCTCTGCTCCTCGGGTTCTCCGACCCTGGCACACTTGTATGTTGACTCTGGTATGGGCCCATGAGGTTGCCATGAATGTTGACCTTTCTTAGTGCCTGTGTTGATGGAGTATGGTGAATGTGTAGTAGATCATTCAGACCTTCTCCCTACTCTGCATACATCATTATGTAGGAGGTGGGCACAACATTTCTCAGCATGCACTACTAATGCCTCCTCTCCTGTGTGGGGACAGGTAATGGATGACTACAGCGTGATTGGACGTTCCCTGTTCAAAAAGGAGACCAACATCCAGCTCTTTGTGGGGCTTAAGGTGCAGCTGTCCACAGGGGAGCAGGGTATCATCGACAGTGCCTTTGGCCAAAGTGGCAAGTTCAAGATCCACATCCCTGGTGAGTGCAGCTGCATCTCTGCAGAGTGTGGGAGAGATGGAGGGCCTGAGCATAGTCAAGACAGCATGCTAGCCTTGACCTCTGGCTAGGAAGCAAGCATGGGTTCTGAGCAAGGACTAGACAGGGACAAGGTCAGGGTTGAATTTCATCCCACTGTTTAATATCTGAGACACATCCTAGCTTCCTTATGAAGTAGTATTGATCTTGCAGAGCATGCTCAGAGGAGGAGGGGAAAGGAGAGCCTGCCAGGGCTGGCATAGCACCATGATGCCCAGTAAGTTCAAGCAAATTGCAGAGACCAGCAGGCTCAGGGCCATGTGCACAGCTGGGCCAGGGTGTGGTGTGCACCTGCTTCTGAAAGTGTAGCCTGTGTTTTTTTCATGTAGTCATCCCTTAGGTCGTGTGTGTGTGTGTGTGTGTGTGTGTGTGTGTGTGTGTGTACCAATTACATTTTATTGAAGCTGACTGGGTAGTAGACCAATGCCTGGTACTAGAGGTGTGCAGGTTGTCATGGGAGAGGACAGATAGTGAGCTGTGAATATTTATTACATACCCACAGGCATTGCCAGACAAGTGCACAGGACTGCACTGGGATATGTAAGATGTGTGAAGTCTTGAGGTGGAAATTAGCTGGGTGTGGGAGGGATGGCCATCCCAGGTGGGGACAAGCTGGTGTGGGAGTGATGGGGGTGTGAGGTAGGCATGTGCTGAGTGCCGGAGGTCGGGATGGGGGTGGGGCCATGCACTGGGTGTGTGAGGGCTGCTTATCTGAGTCAACATGCTGAGTATGCAAGAGCTGGAGGTCATTGGTGGGAGTATTCTTAGGGGATGGGCAGGTAATGCACAGGTTGCAGGTAGGACTTGTGCATAGTTTCTTGTGGCACAGGAAGGACTGAGGGACCTGTTTGTAGTAATGCATTATGATCCCCAATCTTTGATAATTTTCAATTGAGTGAAGTTGAAATATTTACAGGGAACCATATCTGATATCACACAAACTCATAGAGTCCTCTGGGGCTCCAGAATCCCAGGTTGGAAAAGGAGGTTAGATGTGAAGGGAGGCTTAGAGGAGGTGAGCAAGGTCGTCATCACCTTGGTTTATAATTTCTTGGCTAGATCGTCCCTGACTCAATCCAGGAATAAGGCTCCTTGGCTCCTCCTCAGGTAAGGCTAGGGGACCCACACGGCCACAGATAATATTGCCCTCACAAAGGAAGGCAGTAGTCACCAGAGACCCTCTCTGTCATCTCTGTTTGAGGCAAGGAAACAGCAGGTATGCCCGCAGCAGAGACAAGGACCACTCATTGTCTTGTATAGCCAGCTGCATACCAGCTGGGCACACAGCTCAACTAGAACACAGTGTCTGCACTCAAAGAATTCACAGCCAGTTCTGCATCTTCTCTGCAGTGCTTTTGAGTCTCCACTGTGACACCCCTATGCCAGGCCCTGGGACTAACAATGTGAACACAGTTGAGATGACTTTGTGTCACTGGGGCTTACCATGTCATCTGGCACCACAGGAGTTCCACAATATCAGTGGGTGAACTGTTCACAACTCTGGAAGTCTGGAGGCTGGAAATCCAAGATCAGAGAGTGGGCAAAGCTAGTCTCTCCTTGGCTTACAAATGTCCTTTCTCTTTGTGTCCTCTCCTAGTCATCTCTGTATATCTGTCTTGATCTTGTGTGGACACCAGTCATATTTTATTAGAACTAACATTAACAATCTCATTGTAACTGATATCTTTAAAAGCTGTCTCCAAAGCAGTCTCAAGCTGAGGGACCTCGGTCTCTCTCTCTCTGTCTCTCTCTCTCTCTCTCTCTCTGTGTGTGTGTGTGTGTGTGTAGGGGTACTTGGTCAGCCTGCAGCAGGTATGAAGATTGACCATGCATAGGTCCTCTCAATGTTTGCATGTCACTAGCCATGCTAATGCTGGATGGGAAGGTGTATGGTGTTGTGACATCTCACAGCAAAGCCCCTCACTGCATCTGGGGTTTGGAAGATGTCCCAAAAAGGAGTCATGGCTCCCAAGACTGTGCCCAGAACACACACAAGCCAGTGGGCATCCTGTCATGGCATCAGTGCCCATGAGTGGTGGAGAGAGGAATGGTTGAACAGGTAGAGTCAGAGCCTGAGACCCAGTCTCACTATGGGCAAGAGCCAAGTTCATGCTCACTGGGTGGCTCCCAGGTCATTAGTGAGCCACAGGCGTGTGTGTAGAGGAGCATCTGTGATACCTATGGAAGTCAGAGCCAAAGCCTGGGCCAGCAGCATGAGGCAGAGCTTAACTTGAGATGCCTTGGCCCTCCTTGTGCTCGTGGAGTTAAGCAAAGAGGGAGGAACTGCTCTCTCAAAACTTTCTGTACACATCCCCTCCTGTGTTCCAGCTGTGGCCTGTGTCTTAGTGACACCTGAACCCAGGATGCTGGTTTTAGCTCCTTCCCAGGAGCAATCTGGTATAGAAGACTTCAGAACTAGCTCCTTAGGGAAGCCCTAAGGGAAGGGGTGATGGGAGAGCATATGACCCTCCCCTTCCAGAGGAGAATGGGAGGTGACGAGGAAGTTCCCCAGGCAACAGAAGGAAGAAAATCATCCAGGATGGAAGGGACAGAGAGTGCTAAGTTGTCACAGACTGGACAGAGTGTAACACAACTTGAGACTCTTGAATAATAGCAGAGTGTAATAGGCATTGAACATTGTGCTGTGTGGGACATTGTTCTAAGTGCTTTATGTGGTGTAGCTGTTTACTTTGGTGTGTCCAGAATGCTACTCTGGGAACAGTTTTTAAGCAATGGTACTTCTGTCCCCCCAGCAAGGTCTTATAGGACTGTAGCAGAGGCCCCAGCATACTCCCTGGTGCTCACCCTCTGTCCCTTCACAGAGGCTTGCCCTTGGATGGTGAAAAGAAGTGAGGACTTTACTCCTGGAGGCCTTGAACATGTACCTGTCTTGACTTTGGGTTCTGTCCTTCTGTTGTGGGAATGGACTGTACACTGAGAGTGCTTTCCAGTATCCCCAGCCTCTTCTCCCTGCACAGTGCTGAGCCGTGGCTTTCCACCTGATATTTCAGGGCACATTCAAAAATGGATTTTCCTGTGCAAGCTCTGTACTCAACAAGTTAACACACATTTGACTCACTCACAGAGGCTCCATGGTTCAGTTATTGACCAGGAGGGTGGTGGTAGCACACGCCTTTAACCCAGCACTCAGAAAGCAGAGGCAGATGAATCTCTGTGAATTGGAGGACAGCCTGGTCTACAGAGAGACAGCCAGGGCTACACAGTGAAGCCTGTCTCAAACAAACAAACAAAAAATAGTTATTGACCAGGAAGGGTGTTACTAGCCAGAGTCAACCTCTGCCAGGTCACATGCCAGGAGTGCAGAAGAGGTCTAGAAGGGACAGAAAAGCTCTGTATCAACCACTGCTAGTGCTGGGCACTAGCTTCTGCCCAAGAGGTGTTGCAGAAATCAGTTTTCCATCTTGTAGCAGCCCTTTGTGGTAAGCTCTCAGGGAGGCTGTCACTCACTGCAGATCTGAAAATAAGACAGTGTTCCCATCGTGGAGGCTAGACAAGTGCTAGGCCTTCCCTGCTAAAGTAGAGTTCGCAACATGGTGTCTATAACGACAGTGACAGTCAATATATGGCATGTTAGCAGTAGCTGACGCACCTATAAATGTCATCTTCATCATTTCTGGGGCTCCTTCCTGGTGGGGTGCCTGAGAAAGCCAAAGATAAAATGGTCACATTGGCAGCAGTCCCCAGGCTGAGTGAGCCTTTTGCCTACAACTCTTACAGAGTCTGCAGTTGTGACAAGATGAACTGTCCAGGTCAAATGCCTTACCAAGTTACATGGCTGAAAAGGGATGTCATTGGGCCCAGCGTGTCTGCCTGCAGAGCACATTTTGGTGCTGAGAACTGGGCTGCAATGGGAGATGACTCTTAGGCTGAGAACCAAGTGGCTGGTGTGTGTAAGGACCTAGTGCCTGCCATGTAGCTACCAGATTCACCACATTCTTGCCGTCATCCTCCAATTGAATTTAGATTGGCCCCTGGTCTACTACAGGTGTCTCTGGGGAGCACCTGTGACCTAAAGAGGATCCACTCTGAACTAAACTTGGTTACCACTGCCCAACAATGAATTAGTCAGGTCCTCAGGTTTCTGTGGGTCCAGGCTGAGGGGCCATGCTGTTCTTTTCCAGTTCGGAGGATAGACCATTACATGACTGTGGCAGAGAGCTCTTCCATCCCTGGCACAGCTGCCTGTAGCACAGGCTGCTGCTCCAACCCCAGATTCTCCACCGAGGGTCCACCCACTCAGTCCCCCATCTGTCTGTGTAAGATATGTGTAAGGAACCAGGATCCAGGTGTCCTGGTCTTAAATCAGATTTCACTGGACTCACAGATTACATTAGCCTGAAAAGCTGGGAAGTTGCTCCTAGTCTCCTCATCTCAGGGTCTTAGGCTTGGTCGGTTGGTTAGTTGGTGGGTTTGGGTTTGGGTTTGTTAAGACTGGCTTTCTCATCTGTAACTCAGTAGGCCAGCAAGCCCCCAGCTTTCACCAGTGCTGGGACTGCAAGCACAGGAAGCCACCACACTGGATTTTTTACATTGTCCTGGAGATTGCTCTCAGGTCCTCATGCTATGTATGCAGCAAGTATTTCACCAGCTTGGCTATCTCCCAGCCTTCCTCTGGCACTTTTCACATATAAGTGCACTTTTCACATATACTGCAATGTCCACAGACTGTAGTATCCCAATGTGAGTGCCACGTCATCAGATTACACAGGTGGGATTGGAAGGCCAGCCCCTCCACCTGTTGAAAATGTCAATGACGGGTTCCCTTGGGAAATGTAATTTCATTCCTTGTGAGCAGCCCTGGTACCTTTGTCTGGCATCTGTGAAACAGGGACATTCTTGTGAGAGCTCAGGGTTGATTGACTGTGTGCCACCTAAGGCCCTCACCAGAGAGCTCATTGGCCTCTGCCCTAGGGAAGAGGCTTCTGGCTGGCCTCTTTCTGACTTCTCTCACAGGGGTTAGGGCTTGTCCTGTGTCTATCTCCAAATGGGAAAATAGGAAAGAAAAGAGTTTCTCTACATGTAACCTAAAAGCAATAGCTCATTGTGTCTCGGCTGTGAGCCAGCTCGGGGCAGGAGGAGGCTCTCTGTTCTCGCAGTCCTCGATTGGCCTTCTTTATCATCTTACTTCAGAAGAGGCTTCTCTGCATGCCCCCGGCCAGCTCTAGTTCACACCCCACATGAGTACCTGCACTCCTCTCCATAGTGGTGTGTACTGTGAATTTTCATGGTAGCCCTCCTTGGTGGAGTGCCACAGTAGCCAACCACCTGAGCTGAGGCTGGACCTGGAGACCCAGGGCTCCATCCATGCTCAGTGTTTCCAGTACCTGAGAGATGAACAGCAGTGGTGGAGCATCTTCCTAAGCTCTCTGAGATATGAACTGTTTGGTTAAGATTGGTTCTTAGAAGTTAAATTGTTCTTATTTTCACAAAGAAAGCACCACATGTTTAGACGTTTCCTACCAACTTCTGCATTAAGTCACCTCACCTCATGCTCCTTTCAGTCATGTAGTGGAGTGGATTTCAGCTTTCCTATCCTATGCAATCCATTCTCTGTAGTCAGGGCTTATTTACATTTCTTTGGTGATGACTAAAGTCACTCCACCCCCATCTCACACACACACACACACACACACACACACACACACACACACACACACACACACACACACACGTACGTATGTATGTACGTACATACGTACGTACATGTGTGTGTGTATATAGTAGTTCTGTAGTTCTCAACCTGGACCAAGCCAACTGCGCAGTTCCCGCTTTTGGACTTGCACTTAGGCTGACCTTTCCTTATTCTAACCATACACCACGTAGTATAAGCACATCACCCCAGTAACCCATGCATGTTTGGGGTGCTGCTGCCTATATGGCCCTTGGTCCTCCATAGCACCTATACCTGCACAGTGCTATGCCCTGAACCCAGAGCCAGGTCCTGTGATGGCAGTTCTGCCACTCCACGCACCCTTGAGCTTTCAGAAGTTGTGGCTCACGGCAGTGGCAGAAGGGCTTCTCAGAGCTTCAAGGTATAATCCTGTCCTAGTCTAGGTAGCCTAGAGGCCACCAGACCAGGGCTTCCCTACCTGCCCTGGCCAGACCTTGTTTCCAGGGGCTGTTCTCCTCTGAGGGTGCCTGGCAGAGGAGGTCAGTGTCACAGGATGGTGGGTGCTAATGGTGGAGGAGCCTGGTAACTACCTGTGGAGACCTGGAAGCTTCTGGTGAGAACATAAGACCATGTTGGGGAGAGACCTAGATGCGAATTCATCCAAAGACATCCTTACAAAGGGCCCCTAGCCAACTTGGGGAGAGACAGCTGGGTCTCACTCATGATACCCAAGATGAAACAACACTCCTGAGCAGCAGTTCATTCCACTGGGTTCTGCCCCACAGTTAGCTGCCAACTCCTACAGGGAGGCAGGAAAACAGCTCTCTGGGAGAAGAGAGCTGAATAGGGGTGAGGGGTGAAAGTTGAGGTTTCAGAAAATCCTATAAAAATGAAAACAAACCATCCATCTTTCTCCCGGCGTCTTACCCCGACAGTGCCCTTTCTGGATCTTGCCCTGACATCGATAGAAACAACAACTCAGAAATCTTACCCAGCCCCCATACACTGCTGCCACCCCAGCCCTAGGGCTGCCCTGGACAGAGACAACCTGGTACCCAGAACAGGGAGCACTTTGGGGTATCTTCTCCCCCTAAATGAATAGCCTCCTCTAGCTTTGGCCATTGAGGCATTTCAAAGCAATTGTAAAAATTATATGAACCCCATCGAAGAACTGTTACAACAATGTTTATTCCCAGCATTTGAAACAAGGACAATGATATTATAAATAATTGTAGATGATGAAGATAGGCAAGAAAAAATAACATAATTAAAAGAATTTTACAAGACGGCCCGTTCACAAAGATGGATGGAGTAACACAATACGATGAAAATATCTGCAATTAACATAAACCAGAGCAGTGGACAGAAACCAGCTGCTGGTCAACCTTCCCACAAGATCCCGTCATCCACATGGGCAGTGCTGGGGCTTTTTAGAGTGGTCATCATGGCTCTGGGGCTTCAGGAAGAGGCAATCCGAGGGTTCTTTTCTGGTAGCAGTTGGAGGCTGGAATCCAGGACCTTTAACAGAATTTGCACAAACCAAGGAAAACCCAGGATTCAGAAAGTCACAGGGCTTGCTACAGAACTTCCCTCAGGAACCCCTCCTTAGCCCAGGATAACATTAACCCCTCAGAGTTCCTCATGGAAGCATACCACCAAGCCTTCCATAGCTAAACTTCCTAACAACTTCTCCCTAAGGACTGTCTCCCCTCCCTACACAACCCCACCTCAGGATTGGCACATGCCAGGTGTTTGTTTACTCTGGGTTGGTCAACTAATCGGTAGCCTCAGGCCATGTGTGGTGTAGGGAGCAGAGTGAGGTGGCTATGCCTATGCAGTTAGAAAGAAATCAGAGTATCGGGTGTTCGCTGCTGGACCCGCATCCTTGCCTCCTGTCTGACATCCTAGAAGCAGTGGGTCACTTTATGCCTCCTGTGTGTCTGTCTCCTCTTCATCACGATTTGATTTTCTAAAATAATATAATATAATAATAATTAAACTTGTTTTCACTGAAAACATATCCCAGACAGTACAGAGTTAGGTGGTTCTGTTGCCAACAAATCAAGGAGATGGAACTTTGTTTGGATCTTTCCCACAGCCTCACCTAGATGTGGTGGTCCCTGCTTATAATCCCTCGCATTTAGAGGGCAGAGCCAAGAGTTCGAGGCCAGCCAGAGCTACATGGAGGAACCCTGGTTTGGAGGGGGTTATTTTGGATTTCTTGCATATTTTTGTATTGTTTTAAAGAGGTATAGATAAAGCTGAAGTTCAGCCCTCCCTGGAGGTAAATGTCACTCTCTTCAGCCGGCCTTGTGCCCCAGCGAGTCAGCTCCCTGTTTGATGGCTCTCTGTTAGTCCACAAACTAAGCATCCCTTATCCAAATGCTTAAAACCAAAAGTACTAACTTGGTCATTTTTCAGATTTTATAGTATTTAGAGATAAGCATCCCTAATGCAGAATCAAAAATGCCCTAAAATCTGAGACTTTCTGAGCAGCACATAAGCACTCAAAGAATTTTTGAGTTTGGAACCTCCTGGGTTTTGCCTATGTTGTTTTTGAGTTTATGGACATGGCTGTAGGTTGTTTCTGTTCCAAGGATCCCTGTCCTACAGCCATTGCAACTTACCCTGTCTAACCACAGCTGTCTCATGATTTGAATGGCATGTAATCGCCTGTCACCTGTCTGAGGTTTCCAGAGCATCCCACCTCTCCACAGAGACACGTGAGCAGCTCTGGGTAAGTGCCAAAAGCAGAGCTGCCCCAGTATCACAGGTGACAGAGGCCTGCCAGCACATCATCCAGTTTGCATACCTGCCATCACCTGCAGTGTGGTCTCTGATTGGCCATTTCTTGCCAGTTCCAGATGCAGAAGGTGGATTTCAGAGCTGCTGTGCTCTCCTGGTTTCTCAGACGTTTCGGGTTGGGCTTCTCTGAGCAAAGGGGGCTTGGGTTTTCTGGTGGACTTGTGCTGTGGAGGTGTCAAGAAGCCTTCGTTTTTAGTTAGAAATCAGGCTCCTATGTGTGCCACCTGGTTTCCTGCTAGCTTTGACTTCCTGTCAGTAACTGAGAATCAAAAAACCTTGGCTTTGTGGGAGTCGACCCTTTGCTGAACCCTCAGGCAGTGTCTTTGGGAAGGGACACACAAGCAGAAGTGCTTTGGCTGCAGTTCATGGGAAGGGAGAAGTGATGGCTCTAGAGGTGAAGGATCGGGTGGCAGGAATTCTTCTAAGGCAGGGAGGCCCTGGTTCAAGAAAAAACAAGCCCAGCCCTGGAGCTGGGTGGGGTTCCTCAGATGAGCAGCTGCGCAAAGGCCCCAGACGAGACCCAAGGTAGTGGGGTAGTAGGAAGCAGAGGCTGTGGGGAGGACGGAGAGGGATACAGTGAGGGAGCACAGCATGGATAACCAGTGAGTGATGTGGGGAACTGAGGGGGAGGTAGTGGGCCTGGAAGCCGGGAGAGGGCTCAACACATGTGAAACCACTTTCTTGGTGGCTTCAAGCAAAGCTCTAGGTCTCTTAAAACTGGAGTTCAGCCACCTCCTATTCCTCTAAACGATAAAGTCTGTGGTCTCTACCTGCCCAAAGGCCTCCAAGACTCCAAAAAAGTCATCTGTGGCTGCCCTCAGACTCTTGGGCCACCTGGGCAAATAGGCTGAGGCAGCCTCCCTACCTAAAGCTGGGCACAGAAGCGAGTGGAGGAGGAGCACAGAGCAGAGGACTCCAGGCACTGGGCTTCAGTCATGTCTTCGTGCGTCCCACCTGTGTGTGCCGTCCTCTGACAAGAGGGAGGTGAGGGAGAGGCCAGCTTCCTGACGGGGCAGTTGTGAGACATTCATAAAACTTTTATTGGACTTGCCACCCTTCCAGATAAATATTTTTCAATTTTATGAGCTCGTTTTAGGGCCTAGGCTTAATCCTGGCTTTGTAGCTGCCTTAAAAAAATTAAATATTGTTTTGGCAAAAGGAGCCCCTCCCCCATGCCGCCAAAGGCAGCTCATAAATCCCTGTGTTCAACTCTTGCCCTTGCCCTCCTCACCCGGCTTTCTTCCCTCCCACACCTTGTCCTAGAACAAGATGGGATCCAGTGCATGACCACAAAAGAAAGTCCACAGCAGCGCCCAGTGGGGTTCACACAGGTACTGCTGCCCCATGTGTCCCGGGCCCTCAGTAAAGCCCCTCACATCCCGCCCTCTCTCTGCTGTCTTGAGGACTGTCCTCTCAGGCCATCAAGCCCACGGGTGCTCCTAACTTAGGGCGCTGCCTCTTCCCTGATGACTCTGGTGCTGTCAGAAACTTTCTGCTGTATGTCCTTATTGGGCATGAGTCTGTCCCTCTTGGAAATTTGACACTTTCTTCCCCATGTATGGCCTCAGATCTGAGCCCCTATCAGCACCCAGCAAGCACAGGTGACAAGTGCTTGAGTGGGTGGTATGTGGTGGCTCTGGTAGACGAATGAGTTGACATAGCTTAGACTTTGTTTTTAGACAGTGTTTAGAACAGTGTCATGTTAATTCACAGCCTCATCAGAACCCTGTACAATAAATGTTTTAAGTATCCCATTTCTCAGATAAGGAGATTGAGGCAGGGACAACATCCCATATGAAGCTGCACAGTGATTGGCTCCTGGGCCAGAGTCTGGGTCTTGGTGGTAAGCAAGGAGCCTCTTCTCTGGCCTCTATGTCGATGCCTAACTCTGAGAGACAATGGCCCACTGAAGAGCTTGGCTTGGGTTTCAGAGGTGATTTGGACATTCAAACTCAGAGAATGGAGTGACCCAAAATGGAAGGGAGTAAAGAGCGATGGTGAACACATTGGGAGCAGTGGGGCACTTAGACTCCACCACAGTGCCTGTGATATTGCCAAGTCCTTCAGGCCTCACAGCAGTCTGTGACACAAGCAGGGCTGTTCTCCTCGACTGTCCCCTGGCACTCACATATACAAGGCATGAGTGTGGCTGAGGTTGGGGAGGGTCCATGTTCAGAGTAAAGAGCATGGCACCAGCTTTCTCATTCGTCTGCTGCTTCCTGACCGTCCGCTGGGCCAGGTGGCTGAAGATTTCCTCACTGACATCTTCCTGTGCCCACCAAAGAGCAGGCATTGTCCCATATCACAGAAGAGATACTTGTGGGTCAGTGGCACAAGGACTAATCAAAGCATCTGCTTGGCTGGGAAGAACAGCATCCTGCCCGGCTACTGCGCTCCCTTCTGACCATCAGCCCACAGAGAGAAGAGGTAAACAGCATGGGCCTGCTGTTCCTGTTCCTGCCTTGTCCTGCTTCTGCTCTAAGACCCCAGATAATCACCCAGGGTATAACTGGCAATCAGGATGCCTATAGACTCCAGAGGTACATCGCTCAACTGTCTCAAGGGAGGTTGTCCCTGTGACAATACCTGTAGCTCTGTAGATAACTGAGATGGCTACCAGGCAGGCAGGGAGCACAGGAAAGTTTCTTTTCTGGGGCCATCATAGAAAGCAGTGACCAGGTGTTGCCCTGGGAATGTAGGCTCACTATTTATAAAGTGCATGTACCCAGGGGCCAAGGTTGGCCTGTGACAGCCAAATCTGCCTGTATCTATAGGCCATGTGGGACAGCTCCACAAGCACAGGCATAGGAAGTCTGCTCCATGCTGGTTTCTTGTACACAGTCACTTTGAGAACTTCCAAGCCTCATTCCCACCTCCCAAGCAGCTTGGACAATATAATTGCCTTCCCACAGCCAGCCATGGCCCTCAAGGTCACACAGACTCCTGTTGCTTACCCAAAAGGGCAGAGGAGGCCGAACCTGTGGCATTGCAGGCAGAATAGTACCAGATAGGCCTGAGTGGATTGGTGCTGTAGAGGAGCAGACACAGCCATCCCTAATAGGCTGCTTGTACTGCTTCTGGCATCCCAGCCCTCTCAGCACTCAGACCCACAGCATCACAGTGGCCTGTTTATGTCACTAGATGTGCTGTTTGTGACAAGAGGCCAGGTTTCCAAGCACAGTAACACACAGTGCTCTGGGAAGTGAATTGATCTGAAGAAGACTTTCTTGAAGAATAGAGGGAGCTGCAAGGGACACCACAAAACAGTGTTGCTACAAAGTGGATGTGTGAGCTAGGCAGATGATGGGTGATGAGGGACCATAGCTTGTCCCCAGTTAAAGATGCAACAAGCCAGCCACACCTTGACAGCCATCCCTGCAAACATAACTCAGAGTCTCGAAAAGCAGGGTTCCCTGGTCACAATTGGCATGTTCCCTCCTGACCCTTGGACACCAGAGCCCACTTCTTCCTTGGGTATGTGGGCAACTGTGTTGGAACCCTGGCATCAGGCACAGTGCATGCAGGGACAGGTAACCCCACAGCCAGCTTGTGCAAACGCTGCTTACCACTGCCCTTACAAATTGTCTTGTAGTATGTCACAGAGCAATAAAGTGTAGGCCTTCACAGGAGCTCTCCTGGGCCCCCTGCTTTCCCACCAATGCTGGAGCTGACTAGGAGAGCCAGGGAAGTTGTAAGGAGTAGTGCAGGTCATAGGGTTTCTGTGTGGTTTGGTTCTCTAAGAACAAAGGCTTACAGCACTATCAGCTCACCCTTCTCCCACTGTGGGCAGTTTACTTTAGCGATATCCCCTGTTTGGCTCTTCTCATGGGTCTGGTTTCCCTTTTAAAAGAAAAGCAGAACTCCTCAGAGTGAGTAAAAACTGTAGTGTAAAAGGTGGTGCAGTTCTCCCCACTGAGGGCCCTGACAGCCTTTGCTGAGACAAGTTCTGGCTTCTCCTCAGTTTGCTGTGCTGTTAATGGCAGAGGCTGGAGATAGGGCCACAGATAGTCTATGTCATTTGGGCATAGCACTGGCCACAAGTCCCTGATAGAGTACCCACTGCCTGCCATGGAATCCTTTTCTTCAGTTACAGGTGGGACTGGAGAAGGAGCATGCCTAAGGACACCCACCCTTAGCACCAGGGACCAGCCCTAGCTGTCTCTGACACCACACTGTTGGACAGCCTGGCATCCTGGTCATATATATAAAGATGGTTCAGATTCAGGAAAGGGGTTTTGGTTTTCACTGGACACAGTTATTTTATGGATGCACCCTGACTGGATGGGGGTGTTGCATTAATCCTCAGAACCCACCTCCTACTGTCTTCATGATGTGGTCAGGAGTGGGCCTGTGTTCTACTTCCTGCAAGAGCAGGAAGCAGTCTTCTAGTGCAGGGCTGGGGCTGACACAGCCAAGTCAAGTTGCCCTTCAGAAGCCAGAGAGGTAGCCAGTACTCTGTACTAGCGGAGCCATGGGACACCAGCATAGGACATTTAAGGTCCCTACCATAGACTAGAGCCATGAGGACACAAACATGTTTATTGAGAGCAGGCTGTGCAGCTGCTGGGCAGTAGCATCTAGTAGGTTGCAGTGACCCCTGACAGGGCTATCACAGAGAAGAGAGAAATCAGTGCTGTTTCTATGTGCCATGCCTCTACCCAACATCCCTCAGTACCTCAGTCCTCATACCCAGATCACAGAAGATGGTGCAAGCACACTGGGAAGCCACTGTGGTGCTCTGCAGTGAGCACTAGTAAGGATCTGGTTTCCTGTGTTTGGACCTCAAGGCCAAGAAATCTGATGTGAAAGGTCACAGGCTCCAAATGCCTCTTTCTTTGTGTGTGCCCTAGCATGTGATAGCATATGACCTCCTAAATATGTAGCCAGCCTTTCCTCCTAGATATAATCCATACTGTCCTGACAATTCAAGATTATAGCGAAGGCGTGCTCTTTGGGATTTAGAGAATCACTGAGTGAAGGGGACCACATTGCCCACAGCAGACTTAGAGGGGTTACTCTGGGCCACATGGCATCTGCACAGCGTATGGGGAGGCAGTGTCAGGAGCACTTATCTGAGGCACCTATGTCTATGGCTCTACTTCTAACCACTCCATCCTGGGAAATGGAGGGACCTCAAGCCTGATGACTAAAACAAGGGCTTCAGCAGAGGTGGCACATTTTGTCAGCAGAGGAAGCCATGTCCCATGACAGGAGCCACCCTCTCACTCCACTTCCTTACTGTATGATGGCAGGCAAGTGCCCAGGCCAACCTTAGCCCAGGACACCAGTCACTATCCTTGGGGCCTCACAAGGTGTCAGAGAAAAATGGAGGTAAGGGGGGACACACATGGGATACCCAGGCTGCTGTAGTTGGATCAAGAAGTGATAGACCCACCTCCTTCCAGAGTACACTGGCTGCTGTCCCTGATTCCTCTGGCCCCTCACCAGTCCTAAGCATGTGGCACCTGCAGGGAAGGCTTCTGAGTAGAAAGGAGAGGCATTGCTTGCTGTTGGAGGCAGAGCTGCCTGTTGCTCTCCAGGACCTTGCCAGGATAGCACTCTATCCCTAAGACTCTGTAGATGCTCCCAGAGATGACCCCATGTCCCTTCAAAGCTAGCCTTCTCATAGCACTGGCCAGGCCTCGAAAGTCCAGGCTGGAATCCAGATCTTGACAATGGCTATTCTTTTGGTGCTGTGCTAGACTGGAACTCTTACACTTAAGATGCCACAGAGCACACCCAGGACTCAGGTCCCCAGTGAGGGGCCCAACCATCTGTGGCCCTTAAGCTCCCAAGCTTTCATAGAGACTCGTCATGGGAGGTATTCCAAATCAGAGGCCTGCCTAAGGGCCTCCCATATTTGTGAATAACTCCACTAGCTATGATGAACCACAACTTGGAGCCATAGGGACAAATCTCAGCCTGGGTCAGAGCACAGTGTGGTATTTTGGAAACTGTTACATATCAGTAGACAAGAGCCATTATAGACCATCAGCCACTATGCTGCATGGTGCTGTAAGAGGTAGAGATAGCTGCTACAAAGGCGGGGGGGATTGGAACAAAGGGGCCAGCTTGGGGAGAAGACCCAAGACATGGTCACTGAGAGGTACTGCCCTCTAGACCTGCTTTGGAAACAAGGGCCCATGTGCTCTCAGTATGAGAAGACCTAGCTGAAGTGGAAACTAAAGGGTTCTTGGGAGAGTCAGTTGTGTTGGAAGGTGTGTTACTGGGGCAAACACAAGAAAGTGTTTTCCTGAAGTAGACACAGGTGAAAGACTAAGGCAGATTTGTAAAGGAATATTTCACTGAAGCAGACACAGGAGAGAGGATGTTCTGTTAAAGCAAACATGTGAAAGGACACGTGATGAAGGAGTCTTTGCTAACAATATGCCGTGTATCAGTCCAATTTACAGTGAGTAGTTGAACTCCATTTGTCAGGACTCTGTAAACTTGGGCTGATTGGGTGCACGTGCTGAGGCGAGGCGTGTGGAGGACACAAGATGTTTGGAGGGCGTAAATGGGGCTCCACGGAGTGGTGGAGACAGAGCTTGGCTTGTTGGTTGGTACAGCTAGCTATACAATGCTTATGGTCTCGCGTCTTTGTGGATCTTCTCTTCCCTAAGAGAGGCACAGCTAAGAACTTCTCCTGGTGTCCCTCTGGGTCCCTCCTGCTGACTTGAGCCAGAGATGAGGCCTAGATGTCTCTGCTAGGTTATATCACCACTGTTGCTGACTCCACTCTACTGAACTAGACTGCTGACATATCCATGAAGTGTTTGTGAATGGATCAAGCTGCCACTGCCAACCTGTGAACTGAACTGCCAATTTCCAGGCAACACAGACAGGAGTTACTCCAAAGAACCTTTCTAAACAGGTCCCTTTCCCCCATATTCTTTCTTTCCCACTACCTCTGGTGGGTGATGGGCTACAAGGGAGGTTAAAGTGCTAAGAACCATCATTAAAAATAAGGTTTGAGAAAATTAAAGTTAGACATAGTTTTCCTTGGCAGATATATCAGGAAGGCAGGCTGGAGTGCCAGTGTTCCAATGAGGCTTGCCTCTTCCAGCTACGGGCCAGGTCTGAGATATTCCCTAGAGGCTGCACAGAGGACAGCCAATCATCTCTCACAGAGCATCCACTGTGGGCTTCAACACCCTGGGTGGCAGGCAAGTGAGGGATAGGCTGTCATAGCCTGCAAATTCAGGAGCATGGATGGGGACCGTGCTGCCACACCACCCCTGCCCTTCTTCTGCCAGCCACAGAGGACAGTGGTATATCGGTCACCTGTGCTTGCTTCTCCCTCTGCTCTGGCAGCAGAGCTGATACAGTAATCAGGATGCCACATATGGGCCCTGGAAAATGACTGCTCCTGATCCTTTGTTCAGTCTCATTATTCTCTATGGCTTTTTCCCCAAGTCATAAAAATGACGTTTTTAATATGTGGGGTTTTTTTTTTAAAGAAAAAGCAATATGAAGGTAATATGAATACAACTTTTATTGTCAATAGCTCTACCTTTTAAACCAGTTATCTTAGTTTCTGCTCTAGGTATTTTAATTGAAGATTAACTTATGTTAAAGAATGTACATGTGCAGGGTGAGAGCATTAAAATGCTGCCTCTCTGAGTGGTGGGGAAAATACTTCTTGGGAAGCCACCAGGACCCTGCCCCCAACCCCTCTGGCTTCAGGGCTGCCTTTCTTTAATCTTTCCCACTTACTAGGAAAATCTAGGTCCTCAGTCCCTGTAGACTGGAGCAGACCGCACCACAGCCAGCACTGCCCTGAGCACAAGGGAGGGAAGGTGGGAAGGGGTGTGCGGAGTGTTGAAGGCATTGGTCCAAGTGAGGGAGTCCTCACTGTGGCCCTGGGCAAGTTACTGAGTGTCTCTGTCCCTCAGCTTCCTGGCATATGAGTGGCCTGGAAGTGGCTGCACTTAAGGTATGACTGTCTGGAACATAGTCACCATGCAATGAGAATTTTCTCTGACTGGCCCAGAGATCTATTTACAGTGGGGCACTAGTTAAACTTTCTGTGGCCATTAAGTTGGTTTTCCTTCAAGGTCCCTCTAGATAGCACTTAGATAATTTCAAGGCCATTTTCCCCACATGTGGACATCCAGCCAAACAACATTTCCCCATGGTGACCCAGAGTGCAAAGGTCTAATTCCCAGAAGTCTCTGAAGAGATGTCCTGGAGCCTGGACCTCCCTGGTGATGGTAAAGCGGTAAAGGATCTGGCCTGTCTTGAGCACCAGGCTGCAGTAGGTACTTCATAAGCACAGCCCTGGATATAAGTCCTGCTCCTTGACCATAGCTGTGAGCTCTTACCTGCCTGGATAGTGACTCACCTGTGGGATACCTATGTGGCACTGGCTAGGTAAGAGAGCATGCGAGGGAATGCTGCCAATGGCAGTATCAGAAATGACCTGAGCTTGTCATCCCTTGGACCCACTGAACAGAAGGGAGAGAAGGCGTTCAGCCAGCAACACACTGCCTTGCAACCATGCCCTGCAAAGGTGGCTCCCTTTTCGATTCTCACTACCCACCCACCCCGCTTAGCTTTGTCATGGTACTATCCCCACTCCCGACACACCTCAGCTCTATCCCCATGCTGTCCCTACTGCTCTCTCACCCCATTCATCCAGCACCATGGCCTACTGCCTAAAAGGTGTGGGCATCCACCTGGCAACTGTGATTGAGCCTGAGAGGAGGGAACAGATAGATCCAGGACTCCCTCCTTATCCTCACCCCAAAGCTCCAAGTCTGGGTGGATGTGGCGAGTGGGGTTGGAAGGGCTCTAGTTTTCTAGGACTCCCCCTCCCTTGTCTGCTTGCTGCAATCAGAAGATGTACTCCTTGCCCCCCAGCTTATGTGGGCTTAGAGGCTATCTGGAACAGAACCATACTCAGGAACCCTTCTGCTGGTTCCAGGCAAGCTGAAAGGGCCAATATGACCCTTGCTGGAGTCTCTGAGGAAGGGTCAGTGCCTTGATCCCAGGAGGAAGACTACCAGGGTACAACACACCTCTTATTGAAAGTCTAGCCAGAAGGCACTATGGCAGTTGCCATAATCCACTGAGGGAGTCCAGCAGAAACTGGAGCTGAGACAGCTGAAGCATGAGAAAGGTCTGTAGCAGGCAGGCAACTGGGGTACCTAGGGACTATAGACCATCTGAGCACATGTGGGTAGGGATCTGGAGATTTCTTCAGGAGAGGCTGAACTGGGAGAGGTGGTCAAAAGGATTTTGGACAGCACAGAGGTGAGTAAGCAGAGAGAGGCTTGCAACAGTGGCTGGGAAGTTCACACATAGACTGAACCATGGCCCAATCAACAGGACCTGCACTGAAGAGGCCCTGGGACCTTTAAGGAGCATGTGTTAATTCTCAGTGTGCACGGGCACTTAGGGTAGGATTGCCAGAAAGTCCAAGGTTCTATGTTGCACATGAAATGATACCTTGTCAGTGGGGGACCTGGACCTGAGCATGTCTCAGTGCCAACACTGCTTCAAGGAGCTACAGTTACCTTATGGGGTGGCAACCTCACAGGATCGAGTAGTAGGAAGCTAGCCTCAAGTGGTTGACAGCTCATCAATGGCTGACAGCTAATGTCTTCCCTAGGCTGCTCCTCCAATGGCGAAGCCTCCATCTGAGTCTCAAAACCAAGTCATTTTCCTGTCTGGATCAGAGTGATTTGGGTTTTCTTTTTTAAAACGCTTACACATATTGCACCATTTTTCCTCCCCACACACCCCAATCTCCAAAGTACCTCAATCTGCAAAGCTCGGCTGCATTGCGACTTCAGTTAACTTGGTGCGGGAATATCTCTGCAAAGGGTCCTTTTTTGTTTTTGAAGAATTCATTGTTGTTGCTAAGAAGCTTAATATAAATTAAAGAAGGAATTAGGCAACATTAAGACATCAAAATGGGCATGCAGGGCCCATTGCCTCTGTTTCCTCCCAATCAAAGAAGTATGTGAGCCATCAAGTGTGCTCCAGAGCCTCAGAAGGGACTTGGTTCTGTGGTTACACAGGCCTGTCTGCCACCCCCTCCCCTAATTCCTTTTGTTACTGGGACAGCAGAATACAGTTCTGCTTCTTTCTTTAAAAAAATTAATCACCTTATCTCTTTAAAGCAAATTGCATCTTTGTTTACATACCTGACTGTTGCAGAGAAGGAAAGAGGGAAAGCAGGGAGCTGGTGCCCACAGCTGGAGGGTAGGCATGTGAGGCAGGGAGCACAGGGCCTCACCTACCAATACAGGGCAGGAGGACCCAGTCACTCCCACACAAGTTCGGAAGGAGCCTAGGAGGAACTGGCTTTTTCTCCCTAGATCTTCAAGATCCGTCCTGGCCTGTCCCTAGTCAGGTGAGGAGCTGATGACAGGTCAGCTGTGGTAGACAGGAATACCACATTCAGACCCCAGCTTCATCACACAGCTCGATGGAGAACATACACCTTGGCTCACCTCATCTGGACCCCAGCAAATCCTGTGTAACGAAAGCCTCCTGTGTATCAGATGTGACTGCCAGACCTGCATTAAGGTCTCTTCCACCTTACTAACTCACTCATTTCTGTCATGCCAGCCCAAGCCTTATAGCTTGACTTACCCAAGGTAGCTTCTACCTTTGCCAGCAGCAGCAGCAGCAGGCCCCGTGCAGAAGCAGGTCACTTCCACTCAGAGTTCTGTTGAGCATGGCTCCATGTCTTGTCCAGCTGCAAACCTGTTGAACTTAGACCCTGTGGCCACCCAGCTGCCAGTCCAGCAGTCCTTATCAGGATGCTGCCCCAGGAAAATCCCTAAGCCCATTTCCCCTCTGCCCTGCTTCTACAGCCCCCTGATAGCTTCTGTGGCTTCAGTGAGCCCCTGAGAGGGCTACTGACCCTAAGATGCTTACAAGGGATCCGTTCCCACTGGGGGTGCCAGCTGCCTACCAGGGTGAAGGCCCCTCTTCTAGTCTGGCCCCTGACATGAAAGCGACGCCAGCAATTGGAGGCAATTTGCTGGCCTTTGATGGCCACTGCCGGGCGGCACCACACTGGGCTTGAATAACTTCACTTCCCACATTCTTCCCTGATTGCCCAGCAGAGCCAAGACCCAGCAGCCTGCAGCCCATTGTGCCTTTGTGTGGGGCTGGCGCACAGTGAGAAAGGCCAGCCAGGCCCTGGGAGAGGTCCTCATGGGAAGCCATGAGCAGTGGTGTCACATGGGGTCACTGCCACCCGCACTATGTCCTGGGGTCTGGGCTCAAAGGAGAGTAGAGCAGGCTCCAGGACTGCTCTAGGACATGGTGTCTAGGGAGAGTGGGCCTCCTGCACAGAGGCTATCATAGTCTTCCTCAGCCCAACACCCACCCTGCCAGGGAGAGGACCAGTCCAGCCTGATGTCTGAGCCAGACTGCTGTCTGAACCACTTGAGGGTAGGCATGTTTTTCCAGGCCTCACCACTGCCCTGTTCATCTGGGTGGGACACATGCAGGTGTGTGTGGCATGGAGGGCGGCATGTGGAGGGACATGTAGAGGTGCTGCATACAGCAGGGGGTGCCTCCATCACATTCACATTTCCCAGAAAACCTAGAGGGCTCTGTGCCCAGCAGAAAGACCACCGTTCACCAGCCTCTGAGAGGTACACACTACAGAACCACAGTGAAAATAAGTGCTCAGTGAGGCTCCTAGGAGGAACTCTGTTTAGTCTGGGGCAGTTGGCTGACATGCTCCAAGGAGCAGTGGCGAGTCTGAGTTTAGTAGGTGGAAAAGAACGCAGCTCCTAGACGTGAATGATCAGGACCCTTGCTTGGTTTCCTGTGCCTCGATTTGGTGCTCAGAGTGAGACAGGAGCATCAGGGAGTGGAGAGGCAGAGGAGGCAGACATGGGCCCTGAGTGAGGACACATTCCTGCCAGTGTAACCAGGTCCCAGCATCACATAGGCCTTAGAAGATTCTCTGTGGTGGCGAGAGAGTAGAGCAGGTGGCTGCAGGAATGGCCAGTGGGAGCTAAGGAGCTGGGAGAGCCCGGCCCTGAGGTTACCCCGTGAAATCTCTGCTCTAGCTGAGAGCAGCTGAGTCACACACTTTGACTTTGGTGCCCATAAAGGAGTCCTACCCAAGTGCCAGCCTGTTTCTTGATCACAACTCCCCTGAGCCCCAGCAGGCCATGGGGATCAGCCTGGACCTCCTTTCCCTGCTTGCCGGTGTGCTAGACTATACTGCGACACATAGTCCCTTGTCTGGGCTCAGGAGTGGGCACACTGTGGGGCCTCTGGTAGACGTACCTCTGTGCCTAGCCCAGGGTTCCCCAGAGCCCTTAGGCAGGAAAGTAGAAGAAAGGCATGTCATCCCTTGTGATCCCTGCTGGCAGGGCCCATAGCCTTCTGGTCTTTTCTCTGCAGCTCAGAGCTGGTAGGGTTCTTCTGAAAGTTCTGCCTGCTGCATTTTTTTTTTTTTTAACTAAATTTAGAATACATCTTTTGTATAGAGGACAAAGGTCAACTTTGGGTGTCTTCCTCTGTTACTGATCCTAATTTTTTTATTTTTTTTGAGACACTCTCTCACAGAACCTGGAGTTCACAAAACTCAGCTGGACTGGCTGTCCAGGAAGCCCCAGGAATCTCCTTTCTTTACCCCCTAAGATGCTAAGATTACAGATGCACACCACTTTACCCAGCTTCTTGCCTGGCTGCTGGGGATCTGAACTCGGATCCTCAGGCTTGCAAGTTTATTACTGAGTAAGCCATCTCTAGCTCCTTGCCCCTAGCATAAGTCTGTTTTTAAATGCTCATTGATTATACTCAGTCCCACTGAACATCACTTTACTACAGCAAGGGGATTTGTCTCATCTTCTCTTGGTCTTGGGTCCCCTCTAACTGATGCTAGATTTGTGGCTTTCTGGTGCTCAAACACAGATGGGGATCAGACAACCTTAGTCACCAGGTCTGCCCCCTCCCTCCACCGCAAGACGTTGGGCAAGTCTGAAGCTCTTCGGTATCTCAGTTCCTCCATCCCTGACCAGTGAGGTCTGCTCAGCTCCTCATGGAGGCACCTCTACACATGTGCCTACATGGCACATGCTTGTCTCATCTGCATCCCTGGGAGTAGACTTCTTGGTTGACATTGACTTGCAGGAACTATCTCACAATGCATGCTCTCTGGATTCTTGGACTAGGAATTTGCCTCCAGCCCTGTAGGATCCCACCAGCACTGACAGGTGGGAGCCAGAGTCCTCAGTGCAGATCACATGAGTGCAGACAGAAACCTCACTTGGTGGGACTAGTCACAGAAAGACAACAGATACTAACCATGGAGATAATAGTCTGCCAGAGGAGATGGAATTACAGGAAAGAAGTAATGCAGGTGAGGACCAGAGAGGCTGGGTACAGTGGCCAGGTCTCGAGCAGGTCTGAAAAGTAACACATGAACAGGGACTGGAAGGTAGTAAGATAAATGCTCTTAGAACTCTTGGGATTATACCGTCTTAGCTGAGAGGCGACAGAGCCAGATGCAGGACAGGGAAGCTGGTGTTTGCCCATGTACATAGGAAAAGCCAGTGGAATAGGGTAGCAGGGTGGGAAACTGTCCTGCCTGAGGGCCCCTGGTCTAAAGATGCAGGTACCCTAAGCTACCTGCTGACTCCGCTGACCCAGTCAGCACCTTTCTCCTACAGAACCAAACATACACTTCATGAACTTGGCCGTATCACAGATTCCTCTGTTTATACAGCCTGCCAGTGATTTCTGTGGTAGGCCCAATCATCTGGCCATGAATCCAGCAGTCTTTTTCAGAGAGCCCTGCATTAGGCACATCAAAGCTGTTACCACCACTCTCCCAGGGACACAGGATCGTTTCCTTAAGGATCATACTATCTGGGGCTATCTGCTTCCAAGCCTGTTGACTGTCAGTCCTTCTGAATCTAGAATCTCCAGGGGACCTGGCTTAGACTGTGTGCCTGCTTCCAATTGTCCACTGATCCTGCAGTGCCAAGTATCTTTAAAAGGAAAGCCCTGGGGAGTTGAGAGACATTGGCAGTCTGAGCTGGGCCAGGCTCCTGTGGTGGGTACAGCTCCAATTCCTCAGCGTATGCCACCTGGCCGAAGGAAAAGGGACCACTAAAGAAACTGTGATATCTGCCACATTGTCCCAGGAGCTGTTGGCACATGGTTTTTGGTAGACCCTTAGTGTTGTTCCCAGATCCCTAAGACGCCACGGAGACCAAGCTGCTGAATGGCCACAGTATTGCCAATGCCAGACTTGCTCTTGCATCCCTGCCTGCTCTGAGCTGATGTGGTATGCACTGTGTGTAACCAGAGCCATCGCAGATGAGATGGACTGCTGATTGGGCCACACCTGTCTCCCTAGCATGGCATAGACGCTCTGGAGCCCTGCACCTCTCCAGCGATCAGACCTCCTGGCACCAGAGAGAGACAGGTCCTTACCATTTGTCAGGGTCTGGTGCCAGCAGGAGGAAAGCCCAGCTCTGATTCAGGGACTCAGATACCTGCAGTCCTGGCACCAGCCCAGGGCCCTCTTCTCACTCCAGGGCCTAGGCACCATCTGAGAAGAGGCAAAGCCACAAGTATGGGGCTAAAGATCAGGCCGCTGCAGGAAGATACCTTTCCCTATGTGCACTCAGGCAGGGGGGAAAGTGGGCAAACTCACTCCAGGGACCTGTTAGCAGCTTCAAGTCCTTGGCTTTCTCAACGCATCCAGGTTTTGAGGTGGTTCACAGTCTCACTTTTGCATGTCAGAGTAAGCCCAGACTCTTCATATAGAGACAAGCCATTCCTAACCTGAATGCGGTTATCTAGGGGTGTACTACTTTTTAAATCCAGAGATTAGGGGCCAGTGCAAGGTGCTTAGAAAGGTGGTAGGCTTCTTCAAGATCATTGTCAGAGGCAGTGGTAGCATATGCCTGTAATCACAGCACTCGGGAGGCAAAGCAAGAATATCTCTGAGTTCAAGGCCAGCCTGGTGTACATAGTGAGTTCCAGGACAGCCAGAGCTATATAGAGAAACTCTGTCTCAAAAAAAAGAAAAGAGAAGAGAAAAGAAAAGAAAAGAAAAGAAAAGAAAAGAAAAGAAAAGAAAAGAAAAGAAAAGAAAAGAAAAGAAAAGAAAAAGAAGGAAGGAAGGAAGGAAGGAAGGAAGGAAGGAAGAAAGAAAGAAAGAAAGAAAGAAAGAAAGAAAGAAAGAAAGAAAGAAAGAAAGAAAGAAAGAGAAAAAGAAAGCATTGTCAGAGGCCCACATGCAGGTGGATCTTGCCCCTCAGAATTAGGGGATGTCAGGTGATTCCCACAGGCACTAGTAGATACTAACAGACACGGCCTGAGCCTCTGCCCAGCATCTCAGCTGCAAACCTAAGACAGACAGTTGAATATCTCAGCACAAGACTAAATAAGCATGTAGGATGCTGTACTCAGTAACCACCACATGGAGCCTGCAGCTGCCAGACGCTGTCAGAGTGCAGCTTAACTAAAAAACGGCTGAGCTGTGATGCACAGCCTTTCACTGAAGGACCCTGGGACATCTTCCACTGTGGAAGTAGAAAGAGAAAAGGGAGTTGCAGGTGAAGAAAGATCATGTTGAGCTCTTGAGAATGGCCAGGAGCCCAGCCTTATTCTGGGTTGGTGGTAAGGATGGAGGAGCCAGCTAGAGATAGGTGATAGACAGTGTGTCCCAGAGCTTGAGTGAGATCCCCACAAGAGCTCTGACCCAGGAGAGCTGATTAAACCTCCCAGCTGCTCCCCTGACCACCTCTGGTCTGTTGAGGCTCCCCTCCTCTGAACCCACCTGGAGGCAGAAGACACTAAAGCCTGCTACAGAGTCAGAATCCCAATATAGGGGTAAGAGAGTATCTCCATGGTGGCCAGGAACTTTAAGTGACATATCTGGCAGGTAGAACAGTGTTCTCAGAGAGCATTTGGACCTTAGGGACCAGATGAGCAGCCAGAAGATCAGAGAGTTATGCTTCAAAAGTGACTGGCTGGTAGTGAATTGGCAGAGACGGTGATGCTGAGTTGGGGGAGGGCATGGAGCTGGAAGACAAGGACAGCTTTGCCTACAATGAGTCAGTGACACTTTTATCCCTTGTAGGTGGCCTCAGCCTTGAGTCCAAGAAGATCTTGACACCTACACTCAAGAAGCGGAGCCGAGCTGGCCGTGGGGAGACCACCAAGCAAGAGGAGGGCACTGAACGGCCAGAGCCCATACAGCCTGTGACACTCAGCCTGTCTTTCAAGCGCTATGTGTTTGATACCCAGAAGCGCATGGTACAGACTCCTTGAATGAACCATCCTGCCCAGCTGCAAGCCAGACCATAGTGCCAGATGCCCCCAGACGTGCCTCAACCTCCTCAGTCCTGTAGGCAGCCCTATCCCACTGCCATCTGCACTGTTATTGAGCCCCATTGAGAAAACCTGGGGAAAGTAAGGAACAGTGCCAAGAGGGCCTGCCACTCCATCCCTGCACCCACCCAGGATAGCAACTAGGCCCACTAGAAAAGGGCCTTAGTGGAGCCAGCAACCTGGATCTTCCCCAGTTAGAATGTGTGCAGCCACTCAGCCCTGTCCCAATTAGCTGGCACCCTCCAACTGGAAATAAACATCCCATATGTGACCTAGTCTACCCATAGTCTGCCTGTCTCCCAGGGGAATACCAGGCATCACAGGGTATTGTGTGCATTGGGTTTAGGACTAAAGAGCTGCCAGGTTCAACCAAGTGGCTCCTGGAATGTCGTGGATAGACCTTGAAGAATGGAGGGTCTCTGACCAGCTGAGTTTACTGGGGTCCTCTGGTCAGGGGTTAGTACCCTGATGTTGCACTAGAGGTCAATAGGTCCTAGCCTCCAGTTTTAGAAACATGGACTCCCAAGGGTGCTAGACCACGGATGGACCCTCTCCATGCTCATCTTCAGCCCCAGCACCCTCAGGCCTAGCATAGAGATTGAGATGGGGACAAGAGGGTAGACCTGACCAATGAGGGAAATCAGAGCTTTTCCAGACACCTGTAAGGGGAGCAGATGTCCCAACATTTCCCGGTTTGGCCTCCAGACAGACGTGAAGGCCTCCCTTTATCCCAGTAATCAGTGCATTATGCTTTAATTTTCAAAAATGGCATTAAAAATATTAACAGGGGCAGGTTGTGATCAAATGACTTGGGTCTGTTAAGCCCTAGAGCTGAGGGCAGAGGAAAAGGAGCCAGACCACAGAACACAGCGTCCCTGTAAGTCATGGCCCCTAATCAATTACATCATCAGCCCACCAAGCCCCTCATGCCTCCAAGAGGACAGGATGGCAGTGGCTGCCCTTCACTGTCCTTGGCCAGGCCCCAGGCAGCCATAGTCAGGACAACCTATAGCTGAAGGGCTGGGTCCCTACCAGGCCGCTAGGGACCAGCTTCCCCCAACTGTAGGACTCCATGGTACACTTAGCCTGTCAGTCCCTTGGCCTGTGTGTGACCCAGGGGACAACAAATGTAGTGAGTGTGGCCACCGGCACTCCAAGTGCTCCTTTCCCAGTAGAGTTGAGATCCTGCTTCAAGGAACCCCACTGTTGCCACCTGCATGGGCACCTCAGGGGTGGCTGCCTTCTGCTTGGTCCTGCGCCTTCTGTGCCCTCATTTAGCCCCAACCAGCCCTAAAGACTACCATGCCTGAAAGACAGGGCCACTGGCTGAGCTACACCATGCTCCACCTCACCATATTTACTTATTAGGATGCCTGGGGGAGCAGCCAGTTAGAGCCAGTGAGGCCCAGGCTTGGACATGGACCTCAGAGCAGGTAGCCAACCGGGCTAAGATCCCATAGTCCCCTACATCTCTTCTGGGAGCAGAAGAATCCTTCCAGGACTGTGGCCTCTTAAGTGTCGGTGAGTAGACAGGCAGGTCTGAATCTTCATAGATAAAGAAGCCATTCTGCTCAGCACAGGGCCTGGACCAAGATCCTCCCCTGGACAGGGGCCCTTAAGCTTACTCCTCAGAGTCCCTTCGAGTTGGGGCATATTAGCCCTGTCTTCCCTGATTGGGCATTATGACCTTGGGCAAGTCCCTAGCCTGTACCCCAGGGTCCCCATTATATGAGAAAAGCCACTGCTCTATAGGGTAGATCTGAGGACTCTGCTGAACATAGAGCTGCCATTACATTCTGCAGCCTCCGAGAAAGCCAACAGATATGCACACAGTGAAGGATAGAGGCCTGTAAACCCATAAGAGGGACTGCAGCCAACCCCAGCCCTAGCACAGCTCCCATTCAGCCATTTTCTCCAGGACTGTACATGGCCGTGTCTCCATGGCCGTGCCCCAGCATCTCCCCTGCCTTCCTTAAAGCCCAGAGCTCAAATTGAGGGAAGTGGAACACAGAGAAGAACCTAGCCAGGGTTGAGCACTGGGAGGGACTGCTCAGCGTGTAATCCCTGAAAGCTTCTAGGACTCTGAGAATGTGTATAAGGCAGGCCTGCCCAGTGTGGCCTCAGAACACAACTGAGCCCCCAGAAGAGGCCTCTCTCAGGCATGATATTGATGGAAACCTGAATACCCATTAGTGAGTCAAAGCTAGGGTGCAGAGTCTGCAGGGGCGGCCCAGCCAAGGCAGCAGTGGGAGGGGAGCAGTGTGCACTGCTGACCAGGAGTGGCTATAGACAGGACTCTCAGCTCCAGGACCCTCCACCCCTCACACACAGTCCCAGGCTCCAGTGTTTTAGGGAAGACACAGCTCCAGGGGCCAGGCTCATTGCAGCCATAGCCCACAGGAACTTGCTTGGGATCTGTGCCAAGGGTTAGGGCTCTCAACAATCCCAAACTCCTTGCCATAGTGCCTGGGGTGTGTCTTTGGAAAAGAGGCACCCTCTGGTCTACTGGCTAGCCTGCCTACACAATATGAAGTCACAGCCAGTGTCACAACACAGGCTGGGTGGGGGCAGCATGATTGGCAGGCCCTGGAGCATAGGCCTAATGCACCAGCCCAGAGATAAGGCTTATCTGGAACCGTCCCTGGAATCGAGACTCTGATGGAAACAGGCTCAGGGTTAATATATTTTTGATAGATAACGACTGGTAAATGGGAAGCCCTGGGGGCCTGGGGCAGAAGGGGCAGTCTCTGCCCTTCCAGCCAGGCACATGTGCACCTGGGTCCATGCGTGTACAGAGCCTCTGGACAGGGCCAGTGTCTGGACACCATGTGCTCAGGGTTTGTCTGCCTACTGCATGTGTGACATCTGCACAGAAGTGGAATAAAGGAGAGTGGGGCCTGGCAGATGCGGGGATGCAGGGTGGTGACCCTCAGTGCACAGAGCACAAATGTGAATGAGCATCTTCTCTAGGACCTGGCAAGACTGACAGTAGGGGGCTACCAGAAGTACCAAACCCAGGCCCTGAGCCAGGTAGAATTCCTTCCAGGGAGGGTGATCCCAGCCCAGGCTTCCTGACCTGGAAAGCCTCCACATTGCCCAGTTTCCTGAACACCACTCATGGATGCCCAATTCTAGCTGGGCCCTTTCTTGAGGGTCATCTATGACCCTTCTGCCAAAAGACCACAGAGGCTCCATGAACAAGATCTTGAAGAGAGAATAGGAGTTTGCCAGGGGAGGAAGGGCATGCTGGTGAGGGACCAGAAGTTTAGGCTCTAACTGTATCTAATAGATAGCCAGAGGAAAATGAATTAAGGGCTCCCCAAATCCCATCCCGACAGGAGCCCCCACAGAAGCAGCCCTCATTAAGACGAGTAATCACTATACCCCTGATAGTAGAGTTAGCCATTAATTAGCTCACCTCAGCTAGCAACAGGCTTGCCTGCTGGGAGTAGGTGGGCAGCATAGTACTGGAGTGAGGCTGACAGAGACTGGGGTGGAGTCCTGAGGAAGCCTGAAGAACAGCAACAGGGGTAGATTCCAGGGGACCCTTCTTGTACCAATCAGAAGCCTAGGAAAAGGGTCTCTATGGGTTAGCTGGCTCCAGGATAGGGAGGTTTCTGGCTGTGGGAGGGGAAGCAGTTCAGGATGACTGTAGGAGGTGGAGTTTATGGAAGGTTTGGGAATTCAACACAGGTGGTGGAACTGGATATAGGGACAGAATTGTGTAGGGCAGCAAAGATGCATCTTTGGACACTGGGGTCCCTTTGTTCTGCCCCAGCACGAGGACACAGACCTACCTATCCTGTCCTCACTAGACGTAGGGAAAGCAGATTAGACCTTTCTGCCATGGCCTGTACCCTTCCTTCCACCTCAGCCTGCATGCTCAGGTCCAGCTGGTAAACCTGTAGGTCAGAGGTCCCTCAGCCAGGCTTAGGTGTTGCTCAATACACTATGATCCCCTGACGTTATCATGGGCCTAGAGGGGAGACCAGCAGCAAAACAGTGACTTCCTGCGGCCACAGCTGGGGCCCCAGATAAAGACGACTGGAGCCTGGTGACCCTTCTAGGGACGCCCTGTGGGCACACATCCCACATGACCACTTCTGGGCCCAGGCTTTGCACAGCTGCAAAGGACAAAGGTGGGGTGGGGATTTCTTCCTTTATATGGTTCCCATCAGTCCCCACCCTCCCCTGAGCCATAGGGTTCCCTAAGTCTCATGGAGGCAGGGATGGAGGTAGCCAGAACCTTCTTCCACAACAGGGCCCCAGGAGGAGACACATGTGTTGCTCACCCTCCAGCTTCAGGACTCTGCCCTTTACATCTGTCTCTTTCTGTCTGTCTTGTCCCTCATAGGCTGGGCTCTGCACTTGTCATACCCTGAGCCCACAATTCCAGCTCTTGCACCAGGACAGTGGATGACCAGGTGGGAGGAAGAAGTGTTAGCCTCACCAGCCACGCCCACAGGGTCTTCTGGCTCTCTTTCCGACTCCTTCCCTCTGCATTTTGCATCCTGTAGGCTAGACCCTAGCAGCCATAGTGCCCAGGCTCTACTTCAAGAACCAGAGGGATCCCCAGTTGGGGGTCTAGAAAAGCAGGAGGGGACAGGCTTCCCAGAGGCCCAGGAAAAGGTCCCAGAAACCCGGGTTTCTTGAAGGCCTCATGAGTTGAGCTTAGAGCAGATTACAGAGACCTGATTTCTTAATCCTACTCCACCCTTAAACCCACTACCCACACAAAACCCTGGACCCCATCACTCCTGACTTCCATCATAAACCTCCAGCATAATTTCACCACTGTTATGGCCATCAGTAAGTCCGCATCATTGTCACCAACACCATTGTCACTAGCAACAGCATCTCCAGCACTACCCATGATGCACCAGACCTGTGAAGAAACCCTGTCTTCAGGACAGGAGTACACCCTGCCACCCCACCCAAGTCCCAGTAGGACCAAGAAAACTCACTGGCCTCAGGCCCCAGTAAAGATGGGGACTCATCTCTCTTGTTCCTTATAGTGGTAACTCAAGCTGCCCCCGCATCTTAGTCTGTCCTCCTACACAGATGTAGAGATCCATTCTCAGTATGGTACCCATCAGGGTGGCTGCCAGCATCCTGTATCTACACATTTTATTAACCAGGTTGTAAACGCCTATAACCCCAACACTTGATGGTGAAGGCAGAGAGATCAGAAATTTAAGGTCGTCGCTCTCCCTGTGGACTACTGGAGAAAGGCAGAGATGAGTAGTGCTGGGCTTGGGTCAGAAGCAGTGGTAGAAGTGATTTGAGCTGATTCTGGAGCTGTTAGTGGGGACCCAGGGACAGCCTTGGTAGAGGTAGGTGGCTCAGCAGAGGTGAGTACCCTGAGAGGAGCAAGCTAAGCCAGATGCCTTCAGTGCTGGATTCCTGAGAAAATGACTAGGCTGCTTTAGATTTGGTGCTGGGAAGGGGCCTGGGCTAGACACATGGAGGGGAGAGCCTCAGGCAGCTCCTCGCAGGTGCAGGCTGGCGCCACTGGAGGCAGGTGGTGTGGGTGGGTGCTAAACAAAATTGTGCAAAGGCAGAGAAAGATGGAGCAATGCCTCTCTAATCAGATGTGAGTGGAGATGGCTGGGCGATAGCCAGTAATCCTTGCATCTCCCAATTCTTGGTACTTGCCTGGAGGGAAGGAACCATCAGTATGCTGTCTGACCCTGCCCATCACTATTCCCAACAACCCTGAGGGGATATGGCCTTCTCCAGGCCTGGCGTCAGCTAGGTTCAGAGATCACCTACAGATATGGGCTAGGTCTCCTCTCTGGGATGCAGGTGGTTTGCTAGCCTCCATGAGATGGAGAGAGGCTTCATCTTAGACTCTGTATAGCCCTAAGGACAACACATCGGAGGCCACAGAGTGAGCCTGTGGCATGGACAGGCAGTGGGCCACCGATAAGAGAGACAGTTGTCAGAGTCATGGGGACCACTGATAAAGCAGACAAGCATCTCCCGGTGGCCGGAAGGTGCTGGGAGGGCTAGTAGGGGTACCCACATGGGTAGACATGCTGAGGCTGCTGGTTAGGGCAGGGCCTATCCCACCTCAGCAGGCAGCTGCTGAGTAAACCCAGCCTGGAAAGGAAACCTTGCTGGGGTTGTTACCAACCTCCAAATGGGTCCCCAGGGCTCCCCAGCATTCCAGATCCTCACTACAGCCCCAGTGCCAGCAGCAGGGAAGGTTCTTCGCGGGAGCAGTCCTCCTCCATGTCCATCCACTCGTCCAGTTAAGGACGAGTAGCCAATACAGAGAGGACCTAGGAAGTTTGAGCTGCTAGGACAGTAGGGCCCTGTATCACATGTGACAAGCCTGGTGTGGGTGTGGCACATACTCTCACTCACAAACTCATGATATCCTGCAAGATGTCCTCCCCTCGATTCCCTCCTTGCCAAGTCCCAAAAAGGCCAAGTGACAGACCTGTGATACATTGTCTAGTGAGGGTCAAGGGTCCTCAAGCACCCTTGAGTATGCAGGTGGGCAGTGGGCCCCTTGGGAGCCACCTGCCAGCCATAAGGTCTGAGGTATTAAGGCTGATGGGTTGTTTCAGACTTTGTTCTAGGTAGGGCTTGCTGGTCACCATTCCAGTTTCAACCAGGAACATACATAGTTGAGGCTCAGAGATAGAGGAGACCCTCACAAGGCCATCTGAGATTGTGTGGCCTGGGGACTCTGCACCCAGTCTGAATGAGTCCAGAGTCCACACCCTTCCCATAAAGTGCCGTCTTCGTATGTTTTGTCACCTTGCCTAAGTATGCATAGGGAGCATCCTGCTTCACACTGGACAACAGTTCCTCTCACTGGCACTCTTCATGTGGGGTGGGGTGTCGGTCCTCTCACAGACCCAGCCACACTCCTACCTTGTTTATTCCACACTCACAGTGAGGGAGGACCCAGCACATCACTGTCCTGCTGGAATATGGGACAGGATCTTTGGCTGGGGCTGCAGAGCTGCTGAATATCATTGTGAAGCTGTAGCAGCCACTCGCTCACCACAAAGGGAAGCATCCATCAGGGAAGAGTGGCACCTACCCAGAAAAGACAGTGAAGTGGGGAGCACTCCCTGGAGCCCTGGACCCAGCTGTCTGTGGATGCAATGCCATGGTCCCCTACCAGAGCCGGTTGGAGCCATCTCTCCTCTGTGATGCAGTATGTGCAGTGGTCAGTGTGCATCTTAACCAGTCTGGGACCTGTAAACACGTGACCAGCGAGAGCACCTTACCTAGACCAACACTCTTATTCCTGCCTTGGGTCCTCCACCATCCTACCCAATGCTTGCTCTCTGTACCTCTCTGAGCTGGAGTGCCTACCTGGGGCCACTTATGGCCCATCCTGCCCGCTGCTTAGCCTCTTGAGACCAGTCCTCAAGCCAGTGCCCATCCTACCCCAGACTGCCACAGAGCCACCATCCTACAGCTGGGCATACAGGACCAGCTAAACAGTGCCTGTTGGCTCTATTGCACCCTTAAATATCTGTATAATTTTATTTATGTGTATGAGTGTTTGGTCTGCATGTATGTCTGTGTACCACATGCATAACTGGTGTCCACAGAAGAGGGAATCAGATCTCCTGAGACTAGAATTACACATAGTTGGGAGCGACCATGTGGGTGCTGAGAATCTGTCCCAGGTCCTCTACAAGTGCAGCCAGTGCTCTTAACCACTAGGCCATCTCTCCAGCCCCCCCTTAAGTATTTTGGGTTGTGTTGCCAGCCCCCCCCCCCCCACACACACACAGCAGGCATGTTTTAGGACTGTATTGTAGCCCTAGCTAAAGTACACACTCCCAGCTGTAAATAAGTAACAAAACGTGACCTTGACCTCTTGCTGCCTCTCTGTCCACCATTGTCCCCAGCCCAGCATCGCACCTCACGGACCACATCCTCGTAATTCCATTGCTTCTCTGCTGCTCAACATCTAGGTCCCATTCTAGGATGTGACGGAGCCCACTAACCTGCCGAGACCACCACTCTCCCACTGCTGTACTTGATCCTTGCCAGACTCTCCCATCCCCTCCCTGCTGTACCCACAGAGAGCAGCCCCAGCTGCCCAGTGTCCCTCATATGCCACACCACTTCTTCCTGCCTGCTCTGGATCCAGAGAAAGAGCAGCTAGCTAACTGACTCAGCCGAGACATGACCAGGACTGAGGCCCAAAGCAGCTAAATTAATTTTCTCCTCACCACTACCTCACCTAGCCCCTCCCCAACAGTCATAAAATTGAGCCAAGTGTTCCCAGTTCTACCCAACACCCCAACTTGACCCAACACCTCAACCCTGCCCAACAGCATAATGGCCCAACATTCCAACTCTACCCAATCCCCTAACTCTACCTAATACCCCAATTCTACCCAATACTCCACCTCTACCTGGCACCCAACTCTTTGTGGCACCCCAACTCTATCCAATATTTCACCCACCACCCCAAATTTGCCCAGAACCCCAGCTCTACTCAGCACCTCAACTCTGTTCAGCACACCAAACTCTGCCTAGCACTATGTACTCCCTCCTCAGTGGGAGGCTAAGACACTCACAAAGTGCCTGGGATGGACCCTTCAGAAACTATGGGACAAGGACCTACTGAGGGTCACTGAGGACACCCAGAAGCCAGCGGGGAGGGACTAGGGCTGGGGGAAGCTGTTGAGAGCATTGCCTGTCACCAGAAGAGCAGGCACTGTGATAAAAGACAAGTAGGTGGGTGAGGGAGGGACAGGAGGGTGCAGGGGTCCTCCACTCCCAGGCACATGTGGCTGTCCCCTCTCAGAGTCCCCAAGTGGGTCTCACAGTGGGAGAGCCCGCCCCCTTGACAGTTCTCTCTTGCAGCCGCCATGCCTAGCTTTGTCCTGCAGGCTCCTGACTCCACCAGGCTCGTTCTTCCTTGAGGAAAAGACCCTCAGCGAGCTCCCAATTTCTTGGCATCCTTGCCATCTCCCTTGCAGCCCTGGTCTCTGTCTTCAAACCTTTGATCTAACTGGTTTTTTTAAAGGTCGACAATGTCATGTGTTGGTTAGGAAGTAGAGAAACCTGAAGAAAGGCAGGTAAGAAATGATCCACTGCAAGGCAGCCAGGACTGCCACTCAAAAATGTCTAGAAATGGCGAGGGGAGGGGGTATTCAGACTGCATTCGAAGTGTTACCCAGGTAACGTAGGGAACAGAGATGTCTGTGCATCACAGAGGTGTGCGTCATGGGAATCCATGCTCACAGCTACGTCGTTCCCATTTCTTGATGGACATGTTCCATTCAGTCCAGAGTGTGGGAACCGAGATGTGTACAGTGAGGCCCTGGCTCCTTCCTATGGCTGCCTTTGGCCCTTCATCCTCCCCCTCATGCTGCACCTCTGGACCTGGGGCTTCATTCCTGTGCCCAGACCTGGCTGAAGAAAAGGAGAGAGAATCAGAGAGAGAGAATCGGGGGGGGGGGGGAGCAAAGCAAAACAAAGAGAACTGATAGATCAGGACCCACAAGGCAGGGAGAGACCAGGCCACTCTGATTGCCCGGACTGACTGCAATTAAAGCCTGTAATTGATTCCCTCGATGGGGACCATTTCAATGCAGAGAATTAAGGTTTTCTTCCAAGATAGAAATAAAGATTAATTTGCAATTTCCTTCCTCACTACACTTGTGAGAACAGCCCCTGCCCAGAGGAGCTCAGTCCTGCAGGAGAGTAGCAGACCTGGCCTCATGGACAGGGCCACAGAGCAGCCTGGAGGGCTCAGATGAGAGGCCCACCTATGCCATATCCCAAGGCCTCTGAGGGTTTGAGCTTTAGCTTTTGACTACCCAGTGGTCTCAGGGGAGCAGAAGGCTTGGGGAAGAATCAGAATCAGCAGGGACCCCACAGGAGAGTCAACTCCTCTGCCAGAAATGGCCAACAGGAGTAAGCAGAGAGCTGCATGCTTTCTCACCTTCCTCTGGGCCCTTCCAACAGAGCCAACTGGGCCCTGGAAAGGGTGCCAAGGAATGCACATAAGAGCCACAGAGGGGCCCCCATCCAGCCTGGACCGCCACAGCCCCTTACGGTAGTCCTCTCCTGAAGAATTTAGGCTAGGCTCCCTGTGTGCCTCCCAGAAATCTCAGCCCCATACCTCCCACCACCTTAGCCCAACCCCTCGAGATCAGCATGGTCCTCCATCCCTCAGAATCTCTGCTCCATTATGGGGCCTTGCAGAGTCCCTGGACTTCATTCTTTCTCCTTATGTTACTCAAGATCCGCCTTGCTCAAGCATGAGTACAAGGGGTTCTACCCAGGGGCTTGGCTCTCCTGACTGTTTTGGGGTGACTTGTGACTAGGTGGTAGAAACAGATTTATAAGAAGGTCTCACATCCCTCTGCAGCCTGGCCTGTCCCCCCTCGGCAGGTCAGAGGCCCACTGCCCTCCTGAAACCCTCTCTGGCCCTCCTATGACCCCACATGGCACATCTGGGGAACCCATCCAAGTGTTCCTTCTTGCTCTGCCTTCGGCTCTTCCTTGGAGGGTACTAAAGCCATCATAGAAATGAGAAAATGTCAGCACAGCATGAGGACAGGCCCAGACCAGGCTGACAAGCCCTGCTGGGTCCTAACCCTGCCTCTGTGCCTGAAGAGACACCTGGCCCCGTGTCCCTGGGCTGCACTGAGCCTTTTCCTCCAGGCCAGTGCCTCAGCTAACCCTGACTCCCTCAGAACTCTGGGCTACAGAGGGCAGGGAGCCAGGTCCCAGCCTCAGGATAACTATACAGGAGGCTGTATAGGGTGGTGCCTCAGTTTCCCTGAAGAGCACCAGAGTCAGAAGGGTTCTAGCCTGAGGTGGGCTGGATGCTGCAGGCCTCTGAGTTCGGGTAGAAAGCTAGTGGTCCCTAGCAACAGAAAGGGTAGTAGGGGTTTAATTAACATGGGACAGCATGGCCAGCCACATTTCACAGAGATGGACCTTGGAACCTGTCCACCATGGATGGAGGTCGGCCCAGCCCCACACTCTTTTATTCTTTTTACTGAGAATTAGACTGAAGTTTCCTGAGCTTTTGCCTGGAGTGGGTTCAGCTTGCCCTAAGTAGCCCCTGTGTGAGCATTGGTCACTCCCAGGGAGAGGAGGCTGGGTCATCCCCATATGGAGTCCCAACATACAAAACTTCCTATATGTTCAGTCTCATCAGTCCTTCTGAGGATTGGGAATCTGTGCTGCCCCCCAGCAGCCAGCAGCCCCTAGTTCCCTTGAGACTCGGTGGCTGGCTTTCACCTCTACATCTACCATGGCTTCCCTGCGGATGCAGTGAGGCCTGCCTGGAGCAAGTGTTCACCGTCTCTGGGCCCTAGCAACTGGAATTACTAATGGACCCTGCCCCAGTAGGTAGAGATGTAAGTGAATGGGGCCCACAGCAGACACTCAACAACTCTCCCACGCCCAGGGCTGCAAAGCTGATGATGTTTTACAAAGAGGTATTGCCCCCAAATGGAAGCAGCCCACTTTATTGACTGATGTCTATCAGCTGATGGATAGATGACCAAATGAGGCCTGCCCAGTTGGCAGAAAGCCCCAGGAACAGAATAATGCCCATACAGCACAGGTGGCCCATTAAAGTACCACAGCCTGGAACATCATGCAGTGTGTATGTGAACTGTCCAGAACGCGCGGGGAGATCAGAAGGAAATGGTGGAGGTAGTGGAAGAGGATGCTAGGAGGGGACCTGGGGTTCTTTTCAGGGTGACAAAAATGTGTTAGAATTTACTGAGGTAGTGCGCACTCAACCCTGTGAATACATAGGACCCAGAGATTGGGCACTCTGAAAATTTTCATTGTAGTGTGTGTGTGTGTGTGTGTGTGTGTGTGTGTGTGTGTGTGTGTGTGTGTGTTTGTCCACACCCAACAATGTGCCATGGGGTAGGTATATGGAGGTTAGAAGACAACTTACAATTATTTATTCTTTCCTTACAATGTAGGTCCCAGAGATCAAACTCACGCTGTCAGACTTGGCAGCAAGCGCCTTTACCTACTGAGTCATCTTGCTGGCCCTGAAAAGTACTATGAGAATAGTGTCTCAATAAAGCTTTGAAAAAACAAAAACAGGGCTGGAGTGTAGCTCGCTGACATAGCAAGGTTCTGGGTTCCTTCCCCGGCACTGAAGAAAATTAAATAAGAACCAGGCATGGTGTATACCTATGATCCCTGGGCTGAGGAGGCTGAGACAGGAGGAGCCCTGTGAGTTTGAAGCCAGCCTGGGCTATAGAGTGAGACATTGTTTCAATAATAATAATAATAATAATAATAATAATAACAACAACAACATAGAACCTAACACTCCTACTCCTAGGTATTTGCCCAAGAGAACTGAAAACATATCCACATACAAACTCACATGTGGATATCACAGCAATGTTGTTCACTGCCAGTTCCAGAGACCAGCCCCCATATATCCATCAACAGGCAGATGGATATATGAAATATAATCTATCCATACAATGGAATATTACTTAACCATAAAGATATGGTGTGGAGAAATGACTTAGTCAGTAAAGTGCTTGCTGTGAAATTTTGAGTACCTAAGTTCTGATTCCTAGCACCCAGGTAAACAGATGGGCAGGCAGGGTGCACCTGTAACGCCAGCACTGGGTAGGGCAGAGAGAGAGAAGGACCCTAATCCTAATGAAGTAAGTATATAAAGTGGAGCTCGGATGAACTTTGAGAACACCGTGAAAGAAGCCAGACTCAGAAGCCCATGGCTTGTGCAGTTCTCTCTCTAGAGCTGGCTGAGCTGGGGTGCATTGGTGGTACCCAGGCTGGGGGCTCAGGTGGCAGTGGCTGCAGGTGGAGGCAGTCAAAGCCTGTGCTGGACTGCTACACCACAGTGCTGTACCCACCCACAGTACCACGTGGTTCTGGGCCACACAGTCCTGGCACCTGAGGCTGCACAGCACCCTGCTCCCAGAGATGTGGCCTCAGGCATCTATGATGAAATGCTGTTGTTTTGTGTTTATTTAAATCTGTATCCTTAGCCAGGCAGTGGTGGCACATGCCTTTAATCCCAGCACTTGGGAGGCAGAGACAGGCGGATTTCTGAGTTTGAGGCCAGCCTGGTCTACAGAGTGAGCTCCAGGACAGCCAGGGCTATACAGAGAAACCCTGTCTCAAAAAAAAAAAAAAAAAAAACAAAAAAAAAACTCTATCATTCTTACTGAGAAAATGGCACAACTGTTCAAAAATGCAGAGGGACTCCCACCTGCACAGGCCTGCAGTTCTCCCAGATACATAGAGACACACAGCTGGCCACAGAGAATCCCCTGGGCCTCCCAGACATTGGTGTCACCCCTGTGCCCACCACTCAACCCCTCCTATGGCACTCCCCACCTCACCCCCATCCTCTTGGGGATGACTATAGAGACTGTTTTGTCAGTCTTGGGCAGGGTAGAAGAAGCCACCCAATCCTGGCCCCAAGCTGTCTAATTCTCGAAGCAACCCCAGACAGGACAGGACCACTCAGGACAGAACAAGAAGGAAAGAGCCAGGGTTTGGACCCCATAAGGCTCAGAGAAGTGCACCAGATTTGTGTGCTCCCTCCCTTGTTCCCTCCTTGAGAACCCTTTTGTGTCCCTGTCCTGGTCACTGGCTCTCTTTGAGCTGGCACAAGCCACTTTCTGTTGGGTAAGAGCTAGTGAGCTGAAGCACAGGAAGTGTCTGAGCACAGCGGTGACTGCAAGTCATAGCTAGCTGCTGGATTCTGTGGAGCACCAGAGCTGGCAGTCTGGGAGTGGGGGGTGAGCGTGTGCACTGTCCTGCCTCTGGACTCCAACAGAGGGCAGGCACGGCCCAGCCTCCGAATTATTAAGTGGGACACAGAGAGCTGAGCACTGGGCTATGGGCCCAAGGATGTCTCTGAGACTTTGGGTAAAGACCCAGGGACATGAGCCAGAGTGTGAAAGAACAGGAGGGACTCAAGGTACCAAGCTTCTCCCAGCAGCCCGGGACCTGCTGGGTCCCCATGGAATCACAAGTGCTAGGGTCCAATATAGGCTAGTAACAGAGGCCAGTAGAAAGAGAAGGTATACAAACGCAGGAGTGTGTGTGTGTGTGTGTGTGTGTGTGTGTGTGTGTGTGTGTGTGTGTGTGTGTCCTGTGCTAAAATCCACCCTCTGTTTGTTTAAAATGTAGCTATTTACATTTTAAAATTCCACTCTGACTCATTCCTGGGTCATCCATCTCTGAGACCGTTTTCATCCCATGGAATTGTCCCACCAAGGCCAGCTGTTGAGAAGCAGAGGCATGACCTGCCCACGGCACACAGGAGCACACAGCATCAGCCCAGGTCAGGTGAGCAGCACAAGGACATAGGTGACAAGGTGGGAAGCTGTGTCAGGAGTGCACAGGGGAGGGCTGCAGCAGAGGAGGAAGCCTGCACTCACATGCAGCTCGCAAACACCACCTGACCTGTGGTGGTCACGGCACGTGCCCACCCCACTACCCCATACCTGTGCACACTACCCGACTAACACCAGCTCACGTCTCTGCACATGCTCCTATATGCACCCCTATACACATATGCCCATGTATGTACCCCTGAGCTCATCTCTGCCCATGCCTCTGCCTGCACCCCTGCAAGTGTGCTAGCCTGCAAGGTGCAGGTCTGTGGCCACTTTTCCCAAAGAGGATTTTGGGAATTCTTTTTTTTTTTTTTTTTGATACTTTATTTACATTTCCGATGATTCCCCTTTTCTTTGGAAACCCCGTGTCCCCTCCCCGTCCCTGCCTCTGTGAGGGAATTCCTCCTCCCAGGGAATTCTTTTATGCTGGCCAGCTGACTGGCCCAATTACTACCTGAGGGTTTCCTGAGCACCCAAGGCTTGAAAATTAGGGATTTGCTGAGGTTCCATCTACCAGGAGCAAGAACTGAGTTGTGTAGCCTGTAGAATCCTGTCCCTCAACGTGTGCTGCCTGCCACCAGCTCCCCTGTGGGGCCTGCCTCACCCTCGGCGCCCAGCATTTGCGTAGGGCTCCCCAGGCCCGCGATCGCCTTACATGAGGCCGATGATAATCTCTGTTGAAATAATATTTAACACATGCTGCACTTTTAATTAACTATCTGAATAATCTCAAATTAATACCAGAGCTTTAAAATAAGTTTTCATTTTCACATTTGGTAACATAATAGCAGCCCGGCTGGCCCATTTCCCCCTCCTTTGATTTAATTAAAAGCCCTTTTGTGTGTCTCTTGTCACTTCAGAAAGGGACAAAGGCCCCCACTCCCCCACCCCACATGGGCAGCCTGGCTCCTGGCTCCGGGTCCAGGTTTGAGGCTCTGGACAGTCTGGCTAAAGACTTAGGTGAAGTCTTTCCAGGGGCCCAGGCCAGCCCTGGAGTGCCACCGAGTGGGCCAGCATGCCAGCACATCACACACACTCCATTGGGTCCTGAGGCATGGGTGTGGATGAGGCTCATTCTACAACCACAGCGCAGCCCTGGAGGCTAGTGGCAGCCATTTCCTTGTATCCACAGAATACACAGCCAGGCACACAGAGTGGAGAGCTCTTGGCAGCATCCTTTTCAGAGATGTCACAGGACATGCACACACACACGTGAGCTTGCGCTGGAACCATCCTGGCTTAGTGAAACATTCAGAGTCCAGGTCTGGGAGCACCACTGGGCATCTGTGAGATGTGTGTGGGCACATTTTGGAGGTCTCTAGCCTGTTTTTCTGTTTTGGTCTCCATTCCTACTTCTCTCTCTCTCTCTCTCTCTCTCTCTCTCTCTCTCTCTCTCTCTCTCTCTCTCCATCCATCCATTTGTCTGTCTCTGTTTACCTGGCCCCTATTTCCCAGGCTCCCATGTTCTGGAGATAACCTGGGCATAGGCTCACTAGGGCTGGGTTTGCTCTGAGCTGGTTTGGCTGTAACTGTGTCTGGAGACAGGACTATCCTCTTCTGGCCCAGAGGTCTGCTGCTTCTAGCAACCTTTGCTTGCTCCACTCTGGGGGACCACATCCTCCTTCAGAGATGGCTAAGGGGTGGCCTTCTCAGCCAGCAGCTCGGGAACCCGTCTAGCAAGTCCAAAGAAAGGGTGCAAGGTAGACCCCTCAGCCTGCAGTCTCACAGGGGAAAGCAGAGACTGTTTTAGATCTGATGTAAATTGGAGACTCAGGACAAAGAGGGCACAGCCAGGTGTAACTGGAAAGAGGTCCTAGGAGCTCCTGCCTCCCCTAGTAAGTCTTCAGAAAGCTTGGCCAGCTGTGGAGATTTTCACCTCCTCTCAGTCCCCTTGCTTAGATCATTTATTCAGTCAACAAATACCCAGGATCCAAACATGTTCCCGGGTTGACAACTGTGAGAGTTTTTCCCGCTGTCACACATCCATTCCAATGGGTACCAATGTAGGATCCCATGAGGAGGCTGGCCACCAGGAGACAAGCAGCAGGGGATTTAGATGGCATCTGTCAGGGGTCAGTAAAGCTCCTGGTGCTATGAAGACTGAAGAGAGGCAAGTCCTGGGAGCCATTACCCTGCAGTGCACGGAGCCCACCTCCCCTCACTACCCAGGTCTTTTCTGGTTCAGAGTGGCCACCAGCAGTCACTTACAACCAGCATCCCTGCCCAAGGGTTGCTGGAGGGATAGCCAGCCGGCTCCCACTTGCTACCCTGGCTGGGGAGCACCAGGTGGGTGACACCCCAAGTGTCACACACAGCCACACTGTCTCCACCTCACACAACATTCAGCTGTGGGGAAACAGTGACACAACTCCTGCCAGGCTCCAGGCTCCTTGAGCAGATGCTTACAGCCACGTGACACACCCAGTCACAGAGACACACGTAGTCATGGCCACATGTAGTCACTCAGAGCCACAGGCACACACGGCCACATGTGATCAGCCACAGGCACAGTCATGCATGGTAATTCAACCATGAGGATTCACACCAGTAGACACAAAGCCACTTATGCTCACTCAATTACACAGGAACACACACATTTGCATCCTGTTATCAGCCATGGACATTCACATGGGTACACATGTGTGACCATACATGGTGCCACAAACATGATCACAGACACCCACACTCATGTGATCATATGAAGTCACACATACAGGTGGACACACAGCATACAGTCCCTACTTAGACCAGCAGACAGCTGTCCTCCCACAGCCAAGGGGTCTGCATAAGTTCCCACGGCTGTCCTTCCATCTGGTCAGGTAGTCCGCATACAGAGTCAGGGTCCGTCTCCACACCTGGAAGCCAGGCATGAGCCCTGGTCTTCTACAAGTCCTAAGGGATAGTGATCTCACCAGAGAGGGAGACAGAGATTAAAACTCAATCACAACAAGGTGGTGGTGGCACACGCCTTTAATCCCAACACTTGGGAAGCAGAGGCAGGCGGGTGTCTGTGAGTTCGGGGGCTGCCTGCTCTACAGAGCGAATTTCAGGAGAGACAGGGCTACACAAAGAAACCCTGTCTCAAAAAGCTAAAAAGAAGAAAAGGAGGAGGAAGAAAAGGAGGAAGAAGGAGGAGGAGGAGAAAGAGGAGGAGGAGGAGGAAGAGGAAGAAGAGGAGGAAGAAGAAGACGAAGACAAAGAAGACGAAGAGGAGGAGGAGGAGGAGGAAGAGGAAGAAGAGGAGGAAGAAGAAGACGAAGACAAAGAAGACGAAGAGGAGGAGGAGGAGGAGGAGGAGGAGGAGGAGGAGGAGGAGGAGGAGGAGAAATTCATAGCAGTGCAAAACATGTGCAGTCCTTACACATACTGTATGCCCCCCTAGCCCTGGCAGAAGGTCATCTAATCCCCTGGTGCATGTTCTCTACTGGCCAGCCTCCTTGTGGAACCCCACTTGGTTCCTAATGTGTGTGTATTGGGGGACCCTCTCATGGTCACCAGCCTGGACCACAGGCTTAACATGTTTACTGAACATGTCTGGATCCTCTTGATTGAATAAATGAACTGACCGTAGGTAACTAGAGGAGGTGGCTATTTGCACTCTGATCGCTCCAGACTGAAGATCACCAGGACTGCTCTGGGGAGCTGGGGTTAGCTGGAAAGCTCACAGGTGGCTGGGCCCAGACTACATCTAGACCCACAAAGGGCCCTTAATTGATTTTGCTAACCCTAAGAACTTGCCCTCCAGGTCTGTGCTGAGGAGGTACAGACATTGGAGGGAAAGGGGGCCCACTGAGAGTCTAATGGCTGTCACAGGTGGGGGTGGGGAGCTGGGGCATGGACTCTTATCTCACTCCACCTGGTAGGACACAGGTGCTGTCCCAGACAGGTGCTGGAAGTAAGCACCTGGCTTCCATCCTCCTGGACAGGCTCTCCCAAGACTCAGAGTCCAGGCAGAGGACACGCCATGCCGTAGGTTCTGAACACACCATAATCATAGGTGTGAGTGAGAGGCTTCTCCTGAGGAGCCTGCGCTTGAGCTGAGCCCTGAGAAACAAGAACAGGCAGTAGAGCCGAGGAGCCTACTGACACAAAAGACCCCAGGCAAGGAGAGCTGGGCAAAGGCTGAGGGTGGGGGTGGGGAACCTGCAGGGCCTGTGGGAGGTGACAGTGAAGCCGCTCCAGCCTGTGGCTCATGTAGGTTAAAGTTAAGTATGGCCAGATGGTCCAGTGCAAGGAAACTTGGAAACCTGAATTTGTACAATTTCCTAGATCTCTTTTGTTTTTTAGATTTTTTCTTTTTAATTATGTGTAGTGTGTGTGTGTGTGTGTGTGTGTGTATGTGTGTGTGTGTATGTGTGTGTGTGTGTTCGCGTGTATGCCTGCATGTGTGGGCTACATGCCGGCGAGTGCAGTTTCCTCAGAGTCCACAGACTTCAGATCCCCTGGAGCTGGAGTTACAGAGAGCTGTGAGCCACCTGCATGGTTGCTGAGACCTAACCTGGGTTCTCTGCAGGAGCTGCAGTTCTTCCTTAACTGCTGACTCCACACTTACCTCATAGTTTTTAAGTGGCCATATTTTTGTTTGTTTGTAGTTTTGTTTTGTTTGCTGAGACGGGGTTTCACATAGTCCAAGGCTGTCCCAAGGTCCTGGCCTTCAATTTTTGATCCTCCTGCCTCCACCTGGAGTGCTAAGATTACAGGAGGAATGGGCCTGTGCACAAATCCTACGCCCCACACTGCACCACTGAGCCACAGGGGGCTAATTTCTTGTTCTCTCTCCACCTCAGTTTTGTCAAATGGAGAAAATGATGCTAATGTCACAGGGCTGAGCAGACAGAAGTGATTACATGGACTCATGTCTCCACTGAGTAAGTATTAAGACACCTCTATGTACCAGGGACCATGCCCCTGGGAAGTCACAGCCAATGAAAGAATGCGAGCAGGGCTGAATCTGAGCGAGAGAACTAAGCAACAAGATTTACTCAGTGCCTTGTAGAAACACCTAGAAGCCAGCACTACCAAGGAGAGCAAGTAGGAAGGTGGGGACCTAACATAAGATGCCGGCCTCACCAGAGGTGACATTTAGACAAGCCCAGAAGGCACTGAGAGAGCATGCAGCCACACTCAGGAGCCAGGCAGCACAGTGATGCCAGGTGTGAGAAGCACACCTGGGCCTTCTGGCTAAGGAGTAACAACGGGACAGTGGAGCTGCGCGGAGACCAGGGTGAGCAGAGTGGGCTGGGGTGGAGGCCCTGTGGGCACTGACCCATCCTCCATGTCAAATGGGATTGGAGGAGGAGCATGCCTGGTGTGGCTCTAGACCAGTGGTTCTCAACCCTCCACTAGTGACCCCCCAACCATAAAATTATCTTCGTTGCTACTTCCTACCTGTAATTTTGCTACTTTTATGAATCGTAATGTAAAAATCTGTGTTTTCTGGTGGTCTTAAGTGACCCCTGTGAAAGAGTTGTTGGATGGCCCCAAAGGGGTCACGACCCACAGTTTGAGAACCATGGCTTTAGAAACTCTGCTTGCTGCTGGAGAAGAAGTGACAGTTAGCCAGGAGGGAGGCTGTTGCAGGAGAGAGGTGGCAGATACGGAAGTTGTGTCCAGTTAGCTTAGAGGACAGACAGCAGTCAGGGACCAGAGTCTGGCCTGGGTGCATAGGAGGGCTGATCTTAGGATGGGGATGGTGGCAAGCTTGGGTCTGGAGAATTGCATTCTGGGAGAGAAACTGGAGAAGTTGTAGAACATGGCTTCAGGCCCACCCCACCACCTACCCCTATCCCCGGGTGGGCAAGCCACTAGAAGCAAGAATACATAAATAAGCAGAGTTTTCCTGGTACCCTGAGAAGTCAGGAAGTGCCCTCAGCCTTCGCTGAGCATTTTGAGTGCTAAGCATGGGGAGGGTCTCCAGGCCAAGTTCCCAGTGGCCTGAAGGCTACGGGACACTGGGAACTGTGCTTGAGCTTCGCACTGTGCTGGGCCTCCTCTCCCCTCCCCCTCACCACCTGCAGGTCAGTCAGATCTGGGCCTTTGTCCCACCACCCAGCCCCGTGCTCCGCATGGTGCCCCCGGAGCAAACACAGCTGAGTGCTGGGCTCGCGTGCCGCTCCCGCCCCCCAAATCTCCGGGGCTGCAGGGCGGGGGGCTTAGCAGGCAGCTGCCTAGCTGGCTAGGCAGGGCTCACCATGGCCCCTCGTGCCTCTCCACTGTGTGCCTTTGTCATGCAGATGACCCGCTGGCTGCTGCCTAGGGGCTGCTCACTTGGGCGACCTCCACTCACAGCTGACCTAGGAGTGGGGGCTTCAAGCTGCAGGGGAGAGTGGGGTTGAAGGGTTCCATGACTGTTGCCAGTGACCAGTCAAATCACTGGGCATCTCTGCCCCGTGCGCAGGTCCGAAGCTTTCCGTAGGTTGCAGGCACACAGGGAGAATAGCCCTGGTTCCCGATCCACAGGCACAGCTCAGACCTCAGACTTCTCATGGTAGACAACGGGGATCTAATCCCACCCCAGCTTAGCTGATGTCTTCCCAGTGTGCTTTGAGGGTAGAGCAGGATACAGGGAATCTGGGTCTGGAAGAGGGCTGCCTCCCATTCTTTCCTCTATAGCCTGACCACCTCCAGCTGCTGGGTATCTGAGATGAGAGTGTCAGAGAGTGTCAGCTAGAATGCCAAGGCTCCTTATCCTGCCCCAGCTGTGGGGTTCTCACTGGGACTATGCTGTCCCCAGCCCCACCTCCCAACCCTCCACCCCCAAGCAGAGAGTCTCTAAAACAGGCGATCTAGTGGAAACTTGCTGACAGCCCTATATAGGCATCAGATCTGAGCTGTCCTGTGGGAAGGGTGGTCCTGCCATGTCACCTGTTGGGGTCCTTCTCTCAGGCATTCTGCCCTGTTTGCAGGAAGCAGTGACCACCCAGATGGCTTTCCACACTGCAGATAATGGATGACAGAGCTTCAGGCCAGGAGGACAGAACAGACACAGACCCAGCACACTGAATTAACCCTGTGATGTTGTTATCTACCACAGGGAAAACCTTGGTGACTCAGAAGGGACAGGTGGGGAGCACCAGGCTGCTCAGAATTCCACAGTAGTTTCGATTGATATCTAGCCTTTAAAAGGAGCACATCAAGCCAGTGTGGTGGTGCATGCCTTTAATTCCAGCCTTCAGGAGACAGAGGCGGGCAGATCTCTGTGAGTTTGAGGCTGGCCTTATCTTCAAAGGGAGTCCAGAACATCCAGGGCTGTTACACAGAGAAACCTTATCTCAAAACAAACAAACAAACAAAAAACCAAAAAAAAAACAAAACAGAAAAAGAACATACCGGGGCTAGAGAGATAGATGACTGCACAGTGAGGAACATTTGCTGCTTTCAGAGGACCCAAATTCAAGTCTCAAGACCTACACCTTGTACCTCACAACTACCTGTAACTCTGGCCTCTGTAGGTACCTGCCTGCTCATGCATATAACCCAACCCCCTACACAGACACATGATAATAAAATAGAACTTTTAAAAACAACTAAATATATAGGAGGAGTGGGCAAAGAGACTACATAGCCAACTACTTGTACCACAGAGGCACAGAAAAATGTCCAGATGGGAGTCTCATCCCAGCTTAGCCAAGCCCTACTTGTGTGCTCCTGGGCGACTGACCTCAACCCTTCTGGACTTTGTTTTCTCATATATGTTTAAGGGGGGGGACAATAAATTAATCATATCAGGGCCAACTAGGGACCACATGAGGCCTCCCAGGTGGGAGGCACACCCTCATGAGTATACTAGCCTTGGGAGCCTACTGGTGGCACCTGGACCCCTAAGAGACTCCCCCCAGGCCCTCTCCCCTGTTGGCCCTGGCTGTGACTGGCTGAATCAAGCTGTCCCTCTGACTCAGGTTGAACAGTGGGTAGCATGGGGCATTGCTCCTCTGTCTACTGGACTGTGTTGCAAGCTCACCTAGAGTCAACCCTGTTCTTCATAGGAGAGGGGAAAGCAAGGCTCCCCAACTCCACCTGGGCCTGCAGCTCTGTGCTGTAGGGAAGGGGTAGGGGCTGTCTCTCACCCCAGGAGGGGCCTCACCTCAGCCAGATCTGGTTTCTGGTTGGACCGGTTTGTCCAGGTAGCCTTCGATGGACAGGGGAGATAAGGCCTGGGCAGATTGACCAGGCTGACTAGAGATATTGGGCAAAGACTGGGGCTAGTCCCTGTCTGGAGCAGAGTTGAACCATACCTTATTCAAGCTGCCACCATCAGCTTTGGGGGCTCCCCTTCCAATCCCCTCTTCCTGCCTTTGAGGAGAAGAATGGCAGAAGGTGACACTGGGGAGAGCCATGCAGGCTCAAGGATGTCCGCGCTGGGTCTTAACTGAGGGACTCCAAGGCTCCGGAGCACTGTAAGACAGAGGCTGTAAAGACTGAGGTTGTTGAAGAGTCTACATTCCAACAGGCACCACCTTGGCTGCCTCTGTGGCCTAGATGTTGACACAGTACTGAAGCCACTCGCTTGGCTGGTTGTGTATTCCCAGACTCTTGGGCCTGTAGAGTCTCCCTCATCAATAGGGTATGCTCTCCCCAGTTGCTTCTGCCAGGCTGAGGAGATCAGGGTCTCTTCCATGAGTGTCTTAGCCCAGCCCCCTAATAGGTTCTATGGCCTGCTGATACCCAGGTAGGCAACTACTAGCTGCCACTTGAGGGGTCCAACAGAGCTCTGCTCACCCTACCACATCACCTGCTCACAGGGGCCCTGGCCCCTCCCATCTGCCCACTCATCCTCTGATGAGTGTTTCCTTGGTCCTTGACCTTGGTTCTGTCCATGATAGGGGTATAATCTCAAGGTGGAAGGATGGGGGGAAAGACTGCCAGGTGGCAGCTGTGCCTCCTCTGGTCACTGCTCTATCAGGGAAAGCAGCAGAACTTGAGGGAGGGACTCATTGGCTGGAAACTTCTTTGGGAAGTAACCTCAGGGAAGAGCCAGCAGGAGGAGGTGACACAAATCACACAGGGACCAGAGGAGGACACAACAGGCAGAGGCTTCACCCAGGGGTAGCTGCTTTTCTTGGACTCCTAGTGTGCACTGTGGCAAATGGCTCTTGAAGGTGGTCTTTATAATATGCCTGTGGAGAGTAGGAGAGGGAACCACCTAGACTACCTACCATAGGCTTCAGTGCAGAGCTGGTCACATGATCTCTGTGCCCCATGATTGGTGGTGGCAGGTATGGAGAGTTTGGTATTGGGCAGGGATTCAATGCAGCCCTTGATAGGAATTATTGTATAACAGTGGAAATGTGGTTATAATGAGGCCAGGGCACAGCAGAGGGAGTGGGACAGCAGCCACCAGTTCTCCGAGGATGGACCATGTGTGACATTCGGGCCAGGAAGACATAGGATGGGCAAGTGGAAGGGCCTATGACAAAGGTGCTCACTGTGGTTCTATGAGAGGGGACAGAGAGAGAGTGAGAGAGAGAGCCATGTGAAGATGGCCCAGGGAATTTCAGGGAATTTCAGGAATCTGGGCTGTGGCTGCCCTGAGTGTCTCTCCTGGCCTGGAGTGGGTGACACTTAAAAGTAGGGCTGTGGAGTGTGTGTGAATGAAGTGGAGGGGTTGGTGTCGCTCTGGATTTGGTGGCTTGCACACGAGAGCTGCTCCCTGCGATTTGGGATTCCCTAGGAATTATCCATCCCAGGCCAGTATAGTCCCAAATGTCATAGCAACTAAACCCAGCCATCCCCGCCCAACTCCACCATAGGCTGTTGCTGAGCCTGTGTGTCCAGATCCCAACCTTGACCTCAGATGGTTCCTCACATGACAAAAAGTAGCATGAGCCCAACCCTCCTTTTAAACTGTGGCCCTACCCCCACACTCCCCTCGCTCCCTTGGTCTGTAAATAGTTACTCTGGGTGGTCAGCCAATCGGATGGCCAGGGCTTCATGGGATCAAGCCCCAGCTACCTCACCTTTCCCAGTCAAGGTGCCCACTTGTTACTGTCACTAAGTGGGAAGCTTGGGGCATCCGTGGGCTCTGGAAGTTGTCTTCCTCCCCCACAATGACAGTAGTCCTGTCCTGTCACAGTGGTAGGTCACATGCTGCCTGGATGTCTAGGCTGCCCCCACTATGGACCTCTCAAGACCCATTCAAGTCCAGATCTGAGTCCCTTTGCCACACATGACAAATGTTTTTGGTACTCACTGGCCTGCTGGCCACCTGCCGCCCACTGTAGGCCCCTAATGCTCAGGAGTTGCTAACCTTGGGCTGTGGACATTTACATTGCCATGACTGCCTGTGATGTCAGTGGGTTGTGTGCACTGTCTCACAGCCAGGTTTCTCCAGCATAACAGACAGCTAGAGCTTCCTGCAAAGACACCACTTCTCTGGTGCCCACCACAAAACTGACCGATCCTATTCCTCAGCAGGAGACATTTACTGTATCAACACTAGGCAGCCCTGAAGGCCAGGGCCTCTGCCTTCTGACAAGTGGAATAGAAGTGGCTTCTCCTCCCACAGGGCTTTCCCAGTGTGTCCTGCACTTCAGGGCCTCACAGTGTTCACCTAGAACATGACATGTGTTACAAGGGTGCCAAGGGCACGTGCTACAGCTGCTCCCGGGCCCAACTGGCATGCTATCATCGATAGAGTGGACAGTGACCCTCTTGCCCACAAGGATTCATGTTTCTCAGTGGCCCATGAAGCTCTCTGGTCCATGCCTTTGAGGCGGTCAGTGGAGATCACCTTCTCTCTCTAACCAGGTTCGCCCCACCCTCCTCCAGACATCTGCAGAGGGCAGACAGCTCAAAGCACAAACAGGAGGTGATTTATTGTCAATGTGTGATTAACAGTGGGATAAAACAACTTTAGATTGCCACACAAGGTTTAAGGTTGGAATTCTCAGCTGAGAGCTGACACTGGTCTGGCAAGGATTTTACTGCTCTAGGAAGGGTTACCTCACAAGTTCCTGGAGGGCTTGGATGACAAGAGCAGGCCTAAGCTTAGCCGTGGGACTCCTAAGATGTGGGCCTTGACATCTGAGGCAGGAGTCCAGATCTAGAGATGAGCCACCGTAGATTAACAATAGGCTTCTCAACAAATATGAGACAGCGGAAATGAACAAACCCTTCACCCATTCCTGTGTCCTTATCCCCAAAGTGGCCTTGGCCAGCAGGAAGAAGACCTATTTCATGCACAGCGTGTGGTGAGCAAAGTTGCTACCATGAAGCAAGGGCTGAAGAGACACTAACCTTGCTAGGGTCACAGCCAGGATCCTGGGACAAAGGATATTTTAGCTGCATATTAATGTCAGGCATAGTGGCGCACACCTTTAGTGCCAGCACTTGGGAGGTAGAGGCAGACGGATCTCTATGAGTTTGAGGCCAGCCGGGTGTCCATAGTGAGTCCCAGGATGTAAAGAGACCCTGCTTCAAAAACAAACAAAAGAGCATCACTGGTAGGAAGAAGAGCATTGCAGGGGCCTCACAGCAAGCAGATGACATCACCAGAGATGCCATGAGGTTTTCTGCATAGGGAACAGGTGGGACCAGGTGAAAGATGGGAACCAAGTGCCAGGGATTCTGTCTTCCAGCATGGCAAGGGGATTGTTGTTGTTATTTTGTTTTGTTTTATTTTTCTTGACTCATTGGAAAGCACTTAACCTGATTCACATTTGGATGCATGGGGGTCAGTAACAAAGGAGAAAGCAAAAGACCCACTAGGAAGAGTCTGTGTGGCACAGGTGAGAGGCCATGGCTGCCCACGCCCCGTGCCAAGGGCAGGCAGGGCCCCCTCCTAAACTGCATGGACTCATTGTCCCAGCCCGCTGTCTAACTAAGCCTGGTTCCTGGCCACAACTAGCTGCAAGGGAGTTTGGCAAATGTGACCTTGTTTGGGAGACCTTGTGCTGTGGAAGAACCTAGGATTCCATTTCTGAGGAAGAGAGAGACAGCACGCAGCAGCTCTACCATGCATTTGGTCTCCTCAATGATGTGCACCACACACATGGTGCACATACATACACGTAGACGAAACATACACAGAAATAAAATAAATACATCTAAAAATTATTTTTATCGTATGTATGAATACATGTGTGTGTGTGTGTGCATGCACATACATGTCACACACATGTGGAGGTCAGAAGACAAGTTGCAGGAATCTGTTCTCTCCTCCCACTGTGTGGGTCCTAGGGACCAAACTCACCTTGTCAGACTCAGGGCCCTAGGCTTTGCCCACTCGACCTGCTCCTGCTGTCTTCTTGGAGTCACAGTTATGTACACCAAGGGCATCTGGTTCTGAGTAAGAAATCCCCCCTTGAAAGTCAGCAGCTTAACAAAGTGGCAGTATATGTGCCTGATGTTGCTTCTTGGGTCAGGAACCCAGGAGCATTGTGTTACACTGGGTGTAACTGATGTTTCTGTTAGCTTCCCATTACTTTAACATAATACCGAGGCAGTGAACCTTAAAAAGAAGGAAGGTTTATCACCTCAGAATTTCAGATGTTTTGCTCTATGGTCATTGGGCCCTGTGCTTTGAGCCTGTTGAAGGCAGGATATCACAGGATAAAGACAGAGAAAGTTGCTCTCCCCTCATGACGGGAAAGCAGAAAATAAGAGGAACCAGAATTTCTACTCAGGACACACCAACAGTGAGCTGAAAGTACCTCCTCATGAAGGTTCCACTACCTCCCAGTAGCACCACACTGGAGAACAAATCTTTATCACACTGTGCCCTTCTGGAACATTCCAGAACCAACCGTAGTAAGGTTGCCTCCAAGACACCAACTTCCATTATTTTGAGGTGGGCTAGGGCTGGGGCCCTGTCTGAGGTGGCATGTTCACAGGCTGGCCCATGGAAGCAGACTGTCGGTAAATCCTCACCTCTCAGGCTTCCTCTGTTCTGTGTGACACAGAGGTCCTTGGTAATGGCACCACACCTTCTAGCCTAGCCTCCAAAGCTAAGCTCTGCCATTTCCAAAATACCCTGGTGTCAAAGTCCTCAGTCTCAGGCCCTATGAATGGAGATCACACAGAGACATGAATACAGCAGTCCCTGGAGGGGCTCCTACCTTCTTGTTGATCCCAGAGTGATGGAGGCCAGCAGGAGAAAGTCATGCCGAGGACAGACAAGCCTCTAAGTGAATTTGTCAATACTAACCAGCCTGGTCTCCGTGCCTGAGCTCAGACTTTCCATCCTCAGCAAAATGATCCCACCTCCAACTCTGTAGGAAAAAGAAAGACAATACAGAAGTACCTTATCCTCCTGTGACCAAGCACTGTGTGTATGTGTGTGTGTGTGTGTGTGTGTGTGTGTGTGTGTGTGTGTGTGTGTGTGTGTGTCCTCTTCCCTACATTGTAGGACAAGCGTTAGTGTTGTTAAACCAAAGACTAACAGCCTCTGGAGCTTGGACCTCCACCCTGTCTTCCAAAGACTTCCTCCCCACTGCTCCTCCAGCTGCCCATGCCCCCTCTCACGCATGCTCTTTTCCTGGAAATTTTCTTCTCGGTGCTTTGAGGCTCTCTAGCCTGCCACTCTCCAGCTGCCCTTCCTCTCCTCTGTGGTGGAAAGTTCAAGTCTTCCTCTAACTCCACATCCCATTAGGAGCAGGTCAGAGGTGGTACTCACTCACCAGGAGACAGGAGTGAGTCCTGTGCTGTGCCGTGGGTGGGAGGAGCTGCACAACAAATCCAAACCTATTGAGATGCCAGCCATCCCAACATCCCCAGCGGGGCTGTAACCCTCCACTAAACAATGCTGGACACAGCAGGGACTGCCTCATTGCGCAGGATTAAATAAAAGCAGACTGACCTGCCTTTAAGCCTGCATTGCCTAGGGACTGTTTCTTAGAGTGACCAGGTGACAGCAGCTGGGGACATCTTTTCTACCAAAATTCCAGACCATGACGTAGGAAGGATAGATGTTACTTCTGAGTGCGCTCCTGACCATGGAACTAGGCACAGTTATCAATGACTTCCAAGGACATGGGTGAAAAGCTGATGGATACATTGATGGGTGGGCCAGAGTGGGGGCTCTTGAGGCCAGTACTCAGCCTTCAATTAAAAGATGTGACCAGACACCAGGTGACCCTGTAGCACCACCCACTATGTGGACTCTGCCAGGTCCCAGCCCACCTCTGTCGGAGCCAATTCCTACAGAAGGTGTTGACATCACAGAACATGTAGAGATGGTTTCCATGGCATGGTCAGTCCCTGACCAGCAAAGACTGGGGCTGAGGCACAGGGTTGATGGCTGCTGAGTGACAGCTGAGCTCCGTGAGCACTGGGCAGCCTATAGCCAAACATCCCACACCAGTGAGTACACGGCTTGCCAGAGGAGAGCTGCCCATGCACAGTGAGGCCAGTAGCCTAACTGTGGTGGGAGCGGCTACCTGGGGCAGGCCACCGGTACAGAGGCTCTGTAGTGGGTAGCCATAAACCAGCCTTTCCCAGCCAGCAACGACGTTGGCTGACAAGTCTAATTAATAATTAACTTTTTAATTAAATATCAATTTAAAGCAACACACGTGCTGTCTCTTGCAGTTAATGTCTCGGCCTTCCTTTCCTAGAGAGTTCTGTTGAGGTCAAGGGGTGTGTGGCAGAGACCTTCCCCGTGGCCACAGGGATCTGGACTCAGCAACACATCCCCAGTCACACAGGGCGAGCTTTTTCTCTTTACCTCCAAGCCTCTCCTAGGCTCATGCTGGGCCAGGGAAGCTGGAGTCAGGATGAATCTATCTCTGCCCTCAGTGAGTAGACTGGGCCAAAACAGATGGAGAAGCCTCAGAACTCAGAGCCAGGGTAGATGGTCCCCAAAGGAGAAGACACAGGGATGGGGTTCTGGCTGGCCTGGGTGGGGAAGAGCAGGTCATAGATCTTGGGTGGGAGCCAAGAGGAGGAGGATCCCATGCAGCCCTGGTGTCTAGAGAACATGGCTGCACCCTAGCCACCAACCCAGATCCTACAAACTACTCCAGGGGTTTCCTGACTGGCTGCTTGGGTGACCGCAGGCGTAACCACGGCGCCTGGGGGCTTGAGAGGCTGGCTGTGCCAGGTTCCTGCTTTGGGGTGTGACAGCATAGTGTGGTCGGCGGGCAGGTGGCCCCGGCCAGCACTGCCCAGAGCCCATGCTACAGACCTTATGGAGCGGAACCTGTCCCAGGGACAAGCCAAGAGGAACCAGGGCCTGAGACTCGGGAGGCAGCTCAATGGGAGGGAGCTGCTCAGAGGGGCCTGAGGCCACTGTGAGTTTGGATGGTCTAGCCTGAGATATGTGGAGTTTGTGGTGGAATCTATGGCCTGTGGGAGGGACTCCAGAGACAGCCACATCCACCTGGCTGTCTGCTCCTATGGCAGACACTTTCCTGGGATGGCTGGTCTTTACTGTCTACGTTCACTGCTATGACCAAGGCCCTGAGACAAGGGTCTTGAGAGTGACCATCGGAGTGTTCCCAGAGCCAGGGAGAGAGAGAACAGGGAGAGGTGTAGGAAAGAGACCAGGGGGGAAGCGACAAGCCTGTGGTCTCCAGCAGTAAGACAAAGGCCTTCCATCAGAGGCTGTGTAGGCAGCTGGCATCAGCCTTTTCTGTGACACTCTTCTGTCTGAATGTTGCTGTCAGGTCCACACCACAAATAACCACCCTCCAGCCCTGCTCCCAGCCACCACCTTCTGGTCTCTCCTGTGCTTTGCATCCCAGATAGGACCCACCCTTAGATCCACTCAGGGGACCCACACTTGCCCAGGTCCAGGCCAGGCATTCAGTGTTCTCTCAGTGCCACCCGAAAAACGGGCCCCCTGGGCATGGAGCCACTGGAGAAGATGGTGATAAACTGGTCTCTCTGCCAGCTCTTCTGTGTGGTCCTGTGAGGAGGGGAGGGGTGTAATACCCCGCCCCCACTAAGATATCCCTCCCTGGTCCTTCACAGGACAAAGGAACTCTCAAGAAGGAATTGAATCAAGGACTCAGATGGGCAAATGGCTTTAGGTGATCTGAGTGGACCCTCACTGTCATCTCCAGGGCTTTGTGAGAGAGAAGCACAGAGTCACAGAGACCCAAGGATGCTGGATGCCTGCTCTGAAGCTGAGAGAGGCCAGGACAGACCCTTAGATCTCAGGAGAGCTAGGCTGAGAGTGTGCCGCAGACGGACAGAATAAGGTTGTGTCACATAAGCATCAAGCTCATCGTTGTCACAGAAGCAAGGGAAAGTAAGCAGTCAGCCTTGGCTCCCACAGCTCTGCAACAGGATTGCAGCCACCTGGAGCTCAGGCTTGCTTATCTCCTGGTTGCCTTTAGCCAGCCCCTTGGGAAGCTGACTGAGGCAGGAGGATCACTTGAGCCAGGAGCTCTAGACCAGTCCAGGCAACACAGCAAAACATTATCTCAAGATTTTTTTTAACCAAAAAAATAAAATGTTTTATAAAGGAAAAGTTGTGGATGTACATGAGTTTTCCACCCATTTGTTAGCCATCCTCAGCACAGCCCCTGGTGCAGAGTGGGGGGCACACACTGTGGCTGTTCTAGTTCATGCTCTTTTGTATGCTTTGATGTTGCCAGGAGTATGAGCGGGGACATTCCAGTCTCGCCATGGCTTCAACTCAGGAACCACCAAACATGGGAGGGGCTGTGACACCGCCCCACCACTAATGGGGACCAGTTCCAACTCTGCTTAGCCTGGGGAGGGGTCAGTATTCCCTGGTCACTGAAACTCATGATCCTCTGTGGCCCACAATTGGAAAGGAGAGGGAAGGCGAGGCCGGTCCTCCTGGTAACGAGAACAAAGGCCGTGGTTCCACCCAGCCACCAGATCCAGGTCCAGACAGGATGTGGGACGGTGGGTGCCAGGGGCCAGGGAGGGGACAGATTGATGTCTAATGAGACAGCATCAGTTTGGGAGGATGGAGACACTCTGGAGCTGGGTGGTGGGAACAGTGGTGGGACTCTTGATAGGTTTTAAGCCATTGACCTGCACCTTGAAAAATGGTCCAAGTGGTAGATTTTATGTTGCATGTACTTTTCCACAGTTAGATAATGAAGAGGGGAAAGAGGTGGCCCTGCGTGAGCTGGAGCCTGCCACAGGGAGCAGAAAGGATGCCCTGGAATCGCTGGGATGGAGCCGCCCCACTCCAGTTCCCGTGAGGAAAGAGTATCGTATATTAAGGTAGATGTTCTGGGCCTTTGGTTCAAGAGCAGACCTGAGGCAAGACTAGGTCTCCTCCTAGCACCTTCCTTTGCAGTGCCCTCAGAGGTGACAGTCATGGCTGCATGGGTGCTGGGACTCTCTGCTTCCATCTTTTCTGGGAGAGGACTGACAGCCCCACCCTCCAAGGTGGAGTTAGAGGTACCTGCATAGGGCTGTTTGGCACTCTGTAGTGTCTCTCAATTGGCAAGGTACAGTCTCTCAATTATGTACATTTTCATGGTGCACTAGAAGCTTCTGGAGGGAATCAGCTAGACTCCTGGCTGCGCTGAGCTGTCAGGGGTGTGTCAGACAGCTGACTGGAGATATCTGGCACTGCCTATCACCCTTCCCCAGTGGACAGAGAGGAGTCCCCAGACCATCAGGAATACCTCTGGGCCTGTGGCAGACTAGCTTCAGTCAGGCGAGAATGCTGGTCCCTAGTCACCCGTGTGGCAACCACTGGCCCTGCTAGAACCCTGCTCAGCTCTCCATTCTGCAGAGTCCTTCCTGTCTTTCTGCCTCCCCTCCATCTCCCGCTCTGCCCTGGCTCTCTCTGATCTCAGTCTCTCTGCAGTCCCAGCGCCCACACCCCCTTAGCCCACTCCCTTATCTGGGTCCCCGCACAATCCAGGGAGCCCATCCCCATGACAACAGGGCAGATGGCCCTGCGATAGTGGCTCTCCCTCCCACCATGGCTCAATCCGTCTTTGAAATTAAATCAGCTGTGATAACATCAAGGGCCAGAGGGAGGGGAGGCTGCCTGTGCCCCACCCACCCCTCCTGCTCAGAGGAGGAGACCAGGGCCAGACTTGCTCACGGTAGGGTCAGGTGACCTTAGCCAGGTCTCTTGCCCCTGGAGCCTCAGTCTCTCTATCTATAAAACAGGCTGATCATCCATCTTTATTGCTTAGCTCAGTGGAAAGCTTGGCAGCACTGGGCAGGCCTGATGCCCTTCAGCCCAGATGGACCTTAGCCCTCTGAAAGCCTACCTGGCCAGGCCTTGAGACACAGAGACCAGCTGCCCAGAACCGAGGCTGTAGACGGCTCTCATGAGGCTCACTGCCTAGGCCATGGTACCCTACATGTGATATACTCTACAATACCAATCTGTGTTATACATTTCCGCAGCAGGGTTAGGCCTCTGCAGGGCACAGCAGCTTGGGAATGGCGAGCACAGGAAGCAGCCTGAAGGGCCTCTGAGGCCCGGGAAGCTGGATGGATGAGTTGAGATGGAGAGTGCAAACAGAGTAGACTATACAGAAGCTAAGGTGGGAAGAGGGATAACACTGAGAGGGCTGGGCGGGGCTCGAGGTACCTGGGGAGGAAAGAGGCTGGGATGCTGGGCATAGTCCATGCAAATGCCCTGGGGCAGGACTCTGTGGGGTGCTGGTAAGGGCAGTGAAGAGTCCTGTGAGGCTGGAGCAGAACAAAGGGGAAGCCAGCCATTGTGGGGCAGGTGACACAAGGCCTTACAAGGCCACCACCGGGATGCCGGCTTTTACCAGTCTGAGTACTTCACAATGCCCTTGATTTTTCACTTTTAGGTTTCTACAAATTTATCTGGCCATGGAGCTCGAGGTTAAACAAACAGGGTCAGAGGAAAGGGTGGGGAATCCAGGTAGAGACAACAAGAGCAGTACAAGCATCAGGGTAAATGTGTACATTGTGACCAGACCCTCATGTACCAGAGGACAGAGTGGGCATGGTCTATGGTTGGCTAGTCTCCATGTGAGGGCCTTTCAGAAAGGTAAGACAGGGATGGGGCATGGGCAACCAGTCCCAGGTCTAGGAAATATTTGTCCTGGGTAGAATGTCCTACACAGAGGCTTGTTGAAACCACCCAGGAGACGACAGACCGTGGACTTTTCAGGAGGAATTTAGTGAGCTGGAAAGAGACTAATAGGTCTTAACTTCCCAACACAGGAGCACCTTGAGATGAGATTCCCACAGAAGAACCAGAGTGGATGCTGCCCAGGGCTCAGGAAGCGTGGCCCGGCAGAGAGGACAGTGTGACGGCAAGCAATACCATGGGGAGAGAGAACCAGTTTAAGATTCTAGCTTTATTCTCTGGAGCATCCCTCTAGCCTGTGGTATCGAAGCAGGTGCCCTAGCCTTCAGAGCCTCAGATCTTCCTTCTGCAAAATGGGCAAAGATATTGATGTTGGGACCCAAGTCGAGGACCTGAGGCAGCCCCAAGGGAGGGTTGGGAACACCATCGTCTGTGCTGGAGACAGAGAACACACAGCCTGAGACTAAGGGGGAAGCCAGTTGATCCCTGGCACCAGGATTCTTGGGATACTAGAATCCCTGAGTCTGGCAAGCACCCAGATTTCCTTTGGGCACCCAATTGGAGCGTGGGGCTGTTCAAGGCTGCTAGGCTGTAATTGGATTTGCCCAGCAGCTGGCTGCCCTAAGCAGGCCCACTTGAGGCTGCTGTAGCTGGTCAGTGATCAGGGACATTAGCAGGTCAACGGGGGGGGGCAGAGGTCAGGTGGTTAGTGTCATGGGGACTTTGATAAAGTTAGTCCCCAAGCAGGGCTGGAAGCTTGGGCTCTGCCTTCTGTGTTCTCCAGCTCCCTTGCCCTAACCAGTAACGTGGTTAGCTGCCTCCAGCTGCCGGCTGGCTGAGAACCTCTGAGGCGTGTTCCAGGGAGCTGTAGCCAGGAGCTCAGGGTCAACAGCTTCTGCGATCACACTTGCGGCACTTGACTGTCCCTGTCGATCTTGGGATACCTGGCCTCCTGGAGATAGAAGAAAGTTCTCTCAGTGGCCTGCACCCCTACCCAAATGGTCCTCTTCCTAGTATTGTGTGGAGAAATAGGGAGAAGTTCTTCCCTGGGTCTCTCAGTTAACCAGGCTCCCTTAGGGCCTCCTGACCTGTTGTTTCTCCACCATGAGCACCAAAACATCCCTGGGACCTGCTGTCCCCTGGGACTCTGTATTTTACTTCCTTTCTCTCTGCAACATGGGCTGGACCCCTTCCGATGCTAGGGTTTACATATGAGCAATCTCTGTTCAGATCATCAGCTCAGCCCATAGGACCTGTCCCCTCCCTGGGAGCCATACTCATTCACTAGCCAGTGTGAAGCCTGAAGCCTGGGGTCCTTAGTGTCTGCTGCAACACCCAGGAAGCAGGCACTATCCAAGCACACCTTCTCTCCCTCACTGAAGCAATGGTCACCATGGGCACTGTTTAAAGGTGAGTCCCTCCACACTAACATCTGGGATGGAACGCTGGCTCGGTTGTCTGCCAGTTGAGTAACCCTTCCCTTTGCCTCAGTTTCTCTTGCATAATGTGGAGTCAAGGACCTCACTAGGGAAAAACTGGGGCATTCCACGAAGTTCCTGATTCATTTCACTTGTCTCTTCCCGTTCTTCCTGCAGGGCTGCCTGCTCCTGCCCCAGGCCCTTTTCACATGCCGTCCCCATCACCCAGAATGTTTTTCTTGAGCTGTCAACCCCTCATAAGATCTCTCCAGACAACTTGGCCAATGACTATCTCTCAGCTGTGACACTGCTGTCCCCACCCCGTCCAATGGTTCCCAGGGTCAACCATGAGCATAATCATGGTGTGGACAGGAATTGTACCTGCTGCCCATGCAAGGGACCTGAAGTATTTGCAGAGAGAAGCATGATGGGAGAGTCACAGGGGGCAAGCTAGGGATACTGAGGCCTGGGATGTAGTTGTTAGGCTACAGAGCTTCATGGTGGAGATGAAGTCAGAGGACTTCATGATCAGAGCAGGAGAAGCCAGGAGGTTGAAAGCAAGGCAGGAAAGACAGACATCAGAGCCTGGGTCAGGATGGCTGCTACTTGGTTAATGAGGAAAAGTGGGAACTGAGCAGGTGAGCCTGTGAAGATGGAAGTCGTCCTGGAGAAAGGACATGAGAAGAGCAGGTAAGGTAAGACGTGAGAGTAAGGGGACGGTGCAGGTGACAGGGACTAACAACCACCTGGCTCTGGGCTTCCTGTGGGAAATGACTGGTGTGGGCATGGAGGCCACAAGTTCCTGAGTGTGTCTGTGGAGTTGTGGCAGCCACACAGTGGGCCTCCAGTGACACACCCCACCCCTATGGATGGGAGAGGACTCTACACGAACTCACTTGGCACATTTATTAACCACTAGGTTGCGATTACTGTGGCCCCCTAGGCTGGCCCAGGGATGGGTTAGGTGGCTAGGTGGCTGTCACTTGCTGTTCACCCGCAAGAGCTTCTCCTTGCCGTTGATAGTTACTGACCGGAGTTGTCCATCTTCCTCCACCTCCACGCGCTCTTGGCCGTTCTCGATGATGCGCTTCGTGGTTACCTTACGGCCGTTCACCATCTCAGTAGATGACATCACTGACTTGAACCCTGAGCTGTCAGAACCGGAGCCACCAAAGGAAGTAGATGAAAAGGTGGAGTGGCTGCCCCCACCACGGCCCAGAGTATCGAAAGATGAGAAGGCTTCCATGAATGCTGGCAGCTCACCGAAGCCCGAAGAGAAGGCTCCACGTAAACCACAGGACCGGCCTCGGTCACTGAACGGAGTGTCCCAGAATTCGAAGGAAAAAGGGTCCAGTCCCCCAAAGAACTCACGGAAGATATCCTCAGGATTTCGGAAGCGATAGCCAGCACCGAAGGGACTGCCGTGGGGGACACTGGCACCACCACCCGATCGCCAGCCTTCACAACTTGCCCGGTCGTACACGGAACGCTTCTTAGAGTCTGACAAAACTTCATAGGCTTCGGAAACCTGCTTAAACTTCTTTTCAGCCTCTTCTTTGTTGTCAGGGTTCTTGTCGGGGTGCCAACGCAAAGCTAGCTTTCGATAGGCCTTCTTGATGTCCTCAGGGGAGGCACTTGATTGTACACCCAGCACTTCATAGTAGTTGGCCATGGTAAGGGCAGTGGGGGACTGGATAGGATTGAGGACTGAGGAGGGCTGAGGCGAATGAGTGGCTGGGGTCCTCCCTTGGGTGGGGGACTTGCTGGAATCTGCTGGCTCTGGTTGGTGAGTTTAGCTTGCCATCCTCTCCGTTCTCAGGGACAGGTGGAGCCTCCACTGAGAGGGGCTTGGGGGTAGGGACAGTGCCGCTCTGGGCCAGGCCAAGGTAGCCCCTTCCAAGCTGGGGCCAGGGCCCTTTGTGACATAAGCACAGAGTAGCCAGTTCCCCCACCCCCTCAGCCAAGCGCCACACATCACAGAGCGGTGGTGAAGCTGATCATTGTGGTAGGCTTGGAGTGTGAGTTTGGCTAACACAGAAGCTGTTTGCTCCCTGGGAGCCAAAGAGGAGAAGCAGGGTCAGCCATGGGGTTGGGTCAGTGATGAGGTTGGGTCAGTGACACTGAAGTTACAGGGCAGTGGTCAACAAGAGGAGCAAGGGCTTCCTGGGATTCACCTCCCGAGTTGAGTCTGGGTTGCTGTGATGGATTGCAGAGGCCCCAAGTAACTTGGAGTCCATGAGGACAGTGGTCTGTATTATATGCGTGCCCTGTTATCTCTAGATTCTCAGAGGCATCAGGAAGGGGGGCACGTTTGTCAGCAGCTGGGACACAGCCAGCCCGCAGTGCATGATCAGTAAAGATTTGTTAAGTGAATGAGGCTCAGAGACATACAGCTCAGGGTCACACAGCAAATCAGTGAGGGAGAAGGAAACTGGGACCTGGGGCTATTTGAGTGGTGGTGGCCAGCAAGGAGAAGACATTCTGCTTAACTCAGAGATAAAAGATTACTACAAAGTACGGACAGTGAGGGCAGAGCTCCCAAAGACATGCTTCCTCTTAGTCCCTGGAGACCAAATGTCTCATTCATGGGAGGGAAAATGTAGAAACAAGCTCATTCTAGACCTGGAGGTCTGGGTCCTCTTGAGTAGGCAGTATGAAGGAGGGGACAGACCCTGGGACATAGCTCCAGGGAAAGACCGTACCATGGGTGGGAACACAGCACAGCGGGGTGCTAATGGACAAGAGGTTCTGTGGTGTCACTGGCCTGGCTGTCACAGCATCCCTGAGAAGTCTCCGGGTGCTTCAGGTTTGTAGTCTTCAGCTTGTGCTATGCTGTGGGGTCCGGTTTGGACCGGCACTGACCTCTTCCTGCTCCAGTACCCTTCCTCTCCATCTTTTATCTCCCAGTGCTCCTGGGTTCTCAGCTGCAGACAGCGTGCAGGGACCATGGAAGTTCTTTTGGGTCCCACAGGCCAGGAAGGATGACTGATTCTGGGGACACATGGGGTAACGGTCGTCAACACCCACATTCATCTCACCAAGGGTAGGACAGGCTCCATGCTCCACACCAGTGCTTGCTAACCCAGGCTGCTGCTGCTGGCTTCAGGTGAAGACTGCATTGGCTCCATGGTGGTTAGGGATGGAGATGATGGGAGGGGCAGGAGGTCGAGATCAGTGGTCCTACTAGCAGGGACAGAGGCCAAGGGGATAACGGTGACGAGGGTGGGGCTCCTATGAAGGTGGCAAGGGGCAGAAACCATGTGTGGCTCTGCTTGCTAAGGTAGTGACTTACACGTAGTATGTGCCCTCCTCATCTGCCCACCCTGCAGGGGTGACTGGAGCTCAGCCTCTCAGGCCTCACTAGTGGGGCCCCTGAAGAGAGGGGCCAGAGACACCAGGCTCCAGAGTCACTGCAGGCGGCTGTTGGTGTTGTTCTGTGGACACTCAGTCCTGTGAAGATTGGTGTCTGCTGGGTGGGGAAGATCCTTATATGATTCTGCAGGTCTCGAGGCAACTGCTGGCGAGGCATGAGACTGCTGGGCAGAGGGAAGGAGGGAGCAACTCCACACCAGTTTTAGGTGGCCACAGGGGGTGATGTGGAAGTAATGTTGGAGGTGGTGTGATGGAGGAGGAGAAGGTGGTGACGGAGGTGGTGGTGAAGGTGGTAGCAGTGGTGGTAGTGACTATGATAACCATGGAGGTGATGTGAGAGACAACATGGTGGTGGTGAATCTCAGTCTGGATGGGCGAGGTGGTGGTGAAGAAGTGGGCATGGGAAAGTCAAGGACGGTGTGACGCCATCAGAGGCGATGATGCTGGAGGCAGTGATGATGTAGAGAGGGTGGTTATAGCAACGATGACTGAGCAGGTAGAGACCGTGGCAGTAGTAGAGATGCAGGGTCAGAGGGTGTCTCTGATGCTAACTGGAACTGAGGAGGCTGGGAAGAATGATGGGTTTATGGAGATGCAGATAATGCAGGTAGGTGTTGGAGGAGTCTGGGGTCCACCTACCGATGTCATCAGGACAGTGGTGTGCTTAGTGTTGAGTCCAAGAGATTCAGGGTGATGGTGTGCCCTGAAGTCCCAACCAGGCTCCTCTCCTGTCTTGCTGGCATCTCTGGTGCTGTCCTGTTCATCTCCCAGGAGGAGCCTCCTGGCCTCTGCTATCTAGGTGAGTTTCCTTGCCTTCCTCATGCAGATGGAGTCTATCTGACCAAGGGAGACAACATGGAGACCCCATCACTGCCCAGGCTCAGCAATTGCCCAGGACAGAGAACACCACAATGACTTGGGGGCCTCAGTACATCCAAGGCAGATCCTAGCCTCACAGGACCAAAGAGGCCTTGAGCAATGGAGGCCCCCCAGGTGGGTCATAAAGGAAGATACAGAACTTAGAACTGGACAGCTCCTTGGTGCCAGCATGCTGAGGTGACTTCCTCTTCTACAAAGAGGTTCCAACTAACATCCTGAGGTCCCAAAATCTTAAAAGTGTTTGGGGTCCAAGTGGGAGAAGCATAGCATCTGAGGGACAGCATGATGAACAGGCATGCCCATCAGCCAGGAGGTCCTGTGCTCCTGATCCCACGACTCTGAGGTCACTTCAATTCTGTAAATCTCCGTCCTTGTTTACTAGTGGGATGGTGAGACCCCTTCTTCTTCCTCCTCTCTGGGGATTCGGCATCTGATGTCTCAATCCATAGTCTCAGAAAGGATTCTGGGAAGAGAAACGACCTCAGATAACTAGGTGATGTCAGCAGAGCCCAGCTCAGTACAGAAGCAGGCCCAGAGAGGGCAGGGCACGCCCAAGGTCACACAGCAGCCCCAGAAAGTCCTCCCCAGGCAAGCTGATGGAGGCTGATTAGACAGCCAGAGGCCCCTCTGTCTCTCTAATTAATGGAGTGGCTTTTTAAAAGGATTCTAATCACCCCGATGCTATCTGCTTATCGCCAGAGTTCCTAATTAGATGGTCCTGGCAGGAACTTGCCTAATTCCCTCCAGCCTCTGTAGTCCTGCCCAGGGGGGCAGCCCACCCATCCGTCCACCCCACCAGATGGGCAGCTGAGGGGGCTCCTCTCAGGGCCTGAGGTGGCCAACTACATTTCCTTCAGGATGGATGGGTGACAGGGATGGATGGATGGGCTGCTGGGTTGGCAGTGACAGGTGAGTGATGGGCCTGGATTACAGCTATGAGGATGGATAGATGAAAGAGTGAGCTGATAGACTGAGAGATAAGATTATACAGTGATTAAGAGTACAGACTGCCAAGTCAGATGACCTGAGTTCGAATCCCAGCTCTGCCACATCACAGCTGTATGTTCTGGGGGAAGTTGCCCAACTTTGCTGTGACTCAGTTTCCTCTTTTCACCTGTAAAATGGGGAAAATATCTCCTCTCCCAGGGGTATTTGGCAGTGACTGAGGGGAGCTGCTGCAGGCATCCCCATTACAGGTAGCCATGTCACCCTGCACAATGACTCAACCCCAGTGTTCAGCAGTGCCAAGGCTGAGAGCTTGTTCCAAGCCCTAGACCAATCAGCCATTAAATGCAGTTCTGCACTGTCGCTCTGTGCCAGAGGCAATGGCGTCTTCACTGTGGGCAGTCTGATGACACACAAGATCTGGGGACAGCTCATTCCTCAGTTGAAGGGAAGACTGGAAGTGTGAGTGTTCCCAACAGAGAGGCAAGAACAGGTACCTGAGGAGACCAGGAGGCACAGAGGCTGAGAGCAGGGGGTAGGGCCAGGTCTCGGCTTGGAGAGTGTAGGGTGCCTGGGAGGCCTTTGGAAGATGGGGAGCAGGGAGTCAGTCAGTTGTAGGTTCTAGGAGATTCTACAACGACCATACTGAGTGTGAGACTGAGGTAGCAGATATGTAAAGGCTGGACATGACCAAGTGCAGATGGAGTTTGGCACCTGGTGTCCCCATTCTCTGGTGGCTAATATGAAACAAAACTATTCAAGTGTTTCAAGACCGTTGTTTCAGTAAACCTCTAAGTTTTTATCCCACAGGGTGTAGAGACACCAACACTTCTTGATACCCTGTGTATAGCAGTAAATAGAACAGATTGCTTAAGACCTTTTCAAAAAACAGATTAATTGATTTTATTTATGCTTATGGGGGGTTTGCCTGAATGTGTGTCTGGGCACCACATGTGTGTGGTGCCTAAAGAGACCAGAAGAAGGCATCAGATTCCCTAGAATAGGAGTTAGAGATAGTGGTGAGCCACCATGTGGGTGCTGGAAATCAAACCTGAGTCCTCTGCAAGAGCAGCCTGTGCTCTTCACCACTGTCCCATCTCTCCAGCCCGCTCATGTAAGCATCTTAAGAAAAATGAGCAACTATACCATATTAATTTTATACCATGAACTATTATATCGCAGCAAAAATGAATGAACCAGAACTTTATATGTCAATGTGAATAAATACCTCAACTGTGATGGTAAGAAAGAACGGGGTTTCTTAGTATCTAATGCTGCAACCACACACCCCACTTACCTGATGTTTTGGTTGGAAAATATTAAATGGAAAATTCCAAAAATAAACAAATCATAGATTCTAAACTATGCACCATTCTGATTTGCTTGATATCATCACCCCCAACTCCCATTCTTCCCAGAACATAAAGCATCCTTCATCCAGTGATCCAGTGTGTGTGCTGCCCACCTGTCAGTCACTCACATCCTTCATGCAGTGACCCAGTGATCCAGTGTGTGTGTGTGTGTGTGTGTGTGTGTGTGTGTGTGTGTGTGTGTGTGTGTGCTGCCCACCTGTCAGTCACTCACATCCTTCATCCAGTGACCCAGTGTGTGTGCTACCCACCACCAAGTAAGTGCTGTCAGTCACTTAGCTGCCATCAGGACCTTGATTGTGTTCAGATATAGTCTAAGCATCTCGTTTAATTAATGGCTGGAGAGAGGATGGTGATGAGTTCATGTGGGATTGTTCTGTTTTGTTATGACTGATGTTAGTCTTTTACTGAGTCTCACCTATAAACTAAACTTTGTAATAGGAAAACCACCCGCAGGACTGAATACTACTCGGTTTCTGGGACCTAGCAAAGTCTTGGGACAAATGTGCTGCAGGTGAGCAGGGATCCACCACATTTGTCAAACCTGAAAACATGCAGAAAAATGCAAGTCCCTCTCACTGAGGAAGCCTGACACAGGAATGTCTCCCCCTCCCCCGCCCTGCCCTCCCTTGCAGAAGGGTGTGAGGGGAAGGGAAGCCTGGTAGCTAGGGAGGGGGCAGACACCTTATGCAGCCTCCATTCTCCCAGCGCCCACTGCCACGTGCCAGAGGGTGGGTGGGAACTATGCCAAGAGGGTAGATGTCCCTGTTGGCGTCACTGCTGGTTAAGTAAGACTCCACTGTGGTGGTGACACAGGTGTCTCTGAAAGAAGCTACAGAATCTCCACAGCTGTGGAGAGAGAGCAGGGCTGAGCTTAAGGGACCTGGCAAGGACTTCACAATTCTTCCCCAGCAGAGCCCTGGTTTCCAGTGAGCGCCAGGCAGGGACTGCCTTCAGGTCTAGCGTGGTAGGACAGCAGGGAACCAGGCTGGAGATCTGGCTGGAAACACAGGTTGCTGGCAACAGAAACCATGAGGTACAAATGGGCCCAGTTTCAAGTTAGCAAGTGTGCCATGACACATACCAAGGGTCACAGTGGTTACATCACCTACTATGTTTTAGGATGTCTGAAATATTTCTTAGATTAACGGGTTAAGAAAGAATCCGTGGTGATCTTACCCATGAGAGTGGAGCAGAATAGACCTAGAAGGTGAACACCAGAGCGGTAAATGGCTGGGACGAGTTGGTAGTGCCAGTATAAGGTCTTGGGGGGAGGGGCTGTACCAGCATCCTTTCAGAGTTAGAGCCTGTTTCACAGCCTGCAGCTACTGCTTAGCCCAGAGTAGCACCGCCCATCCACACTGAGGGGAGGTAGGGAGGGAGAGGGAAAAGTAGCATTTTTCCCAGGGTCCCCTGGGGAGTCCCAGTGTGTGCTGGGCGTGGGCCTGGAAGGACAGATGGGCTAGGTTAGCAGCTGGCAGGGGCTCCACCCTCTCCAGGGGAACAACCCTCCACAGCTATCCTGTTCTGTCCAAGAACTGAGCTACCCCCTTTTCCCATCAGCCTCAGTTTCCCCAGCTTTGTAAACCCAGTCTAAACTGGAGGGGGGGGACACAGGAATGGGAAGATGCAGACATGCTAACTGAATACCCAGGCCCATCCTACTGATCCCACAGGAAATGGACCTGGAAGGAAGGTGCCTGACCAGAACCACCAGAAGGATGTGTCCACAGTGTACGTATTACCCACCTGTCAGTCTCCTTGCTGGATGACCTCTCAGAGGACCCAGTACCTGCCTCATGTCGCCCTTAATAGCTGGTCTGGAAGGTTCTGTGTTGCTTTACTGATGTGCATTCTGAAAGGCCAAGACATTTGTTCAAGGGTACACAGCAAGGAAGAAGAGAGTCTTGTCTGTATTCACCCCCAACCCCTCACCCCAGCTCCCCCAGACCTGTGCAACCTGGGTGACATTGTAGGGTGCCAGGGAGGCCTCAGAGCCTCCAAGGAAGAAGTCTAATAAGTTACCTCCATATGGGGGTGCTTCAAGGGTTATAGAGAGGTTCTTCTGGGAGTGCTGAAGGAAAGGACAGCCAGGGACTAAAGCAGGCAATTTTCTGTTATTTAAATGACAGAATGGTTAAGTACTGGGAACACATCAAAGTATTAGCATATCTGTAAAGTAAAATGGCCCTTCCAGTAGCCACTCTCATTGAATCACTGTTTTGTTTGGCTAGGTATCTCCCTGGACATTTTTCTACTTTTACTATGTGTATATGTGATGCCGAGGGTGTTGTGTGATGAAACTTTCCTGGGGAGACCCAACACACACACACACACACACACACACACACACACACACACACACACACACACACACACACACGCATCTACTCACCCCAGAAGGGAGCTCATGATGGACCAGAGTAAGAATACCACCAATGTCCAACTTGGTGAGCCAAAGAGTTATATTGGGATTACTCACAGGATGGTGAGGGGTTACTTACAGGAACAGAAATGACTCAGAGACAACTGAATCACCAAAGCCCACCCCGGCATGGATGACAGCTCAAAAAGCCAGGAACCAAGAGCACACTGCACAGCCTGCAGATACTGGACAGGGTGGAGGGTATCCTTTCCGGGAAGAGGTGTAAACTTATTCCAGGTAGCTCAGCAGGTTTCTGCTTCTTCCTGGCAGCTATTTTGGTCTCCTAATTTTCCTTGTAGTTGCGGGATTCTCAACTTTTATTGGTTACTCTGGCAGAAAGGAGCATAGTGAATCTGGTCAGTTTCAGGGACTTCCTGAATATATTTTGAGTTGTTTACCTTTCTGCTGAAGGAACTTCCTTGCAGGACAGAATATTTCAATGTTGGCAGAAACCGTTGTACAACAGAGGGCTGGACTCTGGACTTCCGCATGATAGATAAGTACTCTACCTTAGAGTTGTATCCCTAGTCCAACACAAATATTTTTTACTTTTTAATTTAAATGACATTTTGGATCATACATAAAGACATAGAAATATAGTGTATGCACTGGTGGTTTGTTGGCTTCTTTGAGACAGATTATCAAAGTCTCAGACTGGCTTCAATCTTGCTTTGTAGCAGTTTGTAGCAGTTGGCCTAGAACTTCTGACCCCTCTGCCTCTGTCCTTCCAGACTGGGATTGTGTCATCACAACAGGTTTATTGAAATAAAAAACATCATAATTAGGCCTACTGGTGCATACCTGCGATCCCAGCCACTCTGGCTGAGACAGGATTCAAAAAGTTCTAGGACAGCCTGAACAATTCAGTGAGATTTTGTCTCAAAAAAAAAAAAAAAAAAAAAAAAAAGATAAAGAGTAGACCATCGTCCCTAGAATACACCAGGGTTTGGGCTTAAACTCCAGAGCTGAACAGGACAGTCACTAAGCCTGCTGTATACTGAACAGTGGGCCCTGTTTCATGCTTTCTAGCACTTTGACATATGCTGGCAAGACCAGAGACCATTTGGATCCTGGTCACTTCCAGGGATGCACAGTCATACAGGGGGTTTGTTTCTACATGGCCCATTGTAGTGACCCCTCAGGAGCCAGTGCTAAGGTTGGGGAGGGGTGTCACAGACACCTCACTGAGCTTCTACACTTGTAAGACTGCTTTCCGGCCGCACTCAACGGTCTGTGGGGTCACTTACGTGTACCTTCTCCATCTTCTCCTTTGGAAGGTGGGTGAGTTGTTTCATTTTTCATCCTAGTTATTGTTGATATTTCTTGTACCAGTCTCAACTGTGCAGCCCTGACTGGTCTGGAACTCACTCTGTAGACCATGCTGGCCTAGAACTCACAGAGATCTGCCTGCCTCTGCCCCTTGAGTGTTGGGATTAAATGACCCTATCATTCTATATTTTGTATTCTGGGTCTTTACATATATTTCAAACTTGTCTCCTATTCTACAAACATAATTTTAAACATTAATAATTAATTTTGAACATTAATCTTTCTATCGTTATTTAACTCTTTTATGGAACATTTGGGAGATAGAAGGAAAATTCCCATCCCATAGAAATTACCTTTTGTTAGCTAACATTCAGAAAAGATTCCTCCCATGGGGGTTATGGTGACTGCAGCACAGAGTTGTGATTCTCATTTACAATGCCTCAAAACTGACCCTACCAGTCAGGTCCAGAACTTCCCAGACCAGTATGGTGTGCACACCCAGTTCTTGGAAGGTAAAGACAGGAGGATCAGGAATTCCAAGGCCATCCTGGCTCCATGAGACCCCATCTAAATATATATCATCAGAACATTCCCGTCTTCCCCACCAAAACTGGCTCCTATCCAGCACTACCCTCTCCCCAGATGCTGGTGCCCACCATGTTGTTCTTTCTCTGTGAACCCTTGGCTCTAGAGACCCTCAGGCCCGTGGGGTCACCCCTTTGCACTGTGGCTGGCTTTTCAGCACTCCCAATCTTTTTCTTAAAAATAATAATAGTAATAATAATAATAGTTATTACTATTACTGTTATTATTACTACTATTTTTATTCCTATTGTAGTCAGTATTGTTTTGGGTTTTCCATCCTTCTTTCTTTAGAGTGTGCATGCTCTCAGGTTTATCAGGACTGTCCTGAAAATCTCTGGGCCCAAGTGAGAGGTATTTAGACAGCCATGAGCACTTGGAATGACTCTCTATGCACTGCTGTTGACTGCCCTCCCTCTCCAAGTTTTTATTATTCTGTTTCCTCTCTCTGATGTAGAAGAAAACCTTTATGTTTGTTTCCAGTGTCCTGCTGACAGTTTATCTGGGGAAGAGGGAATCAAACTGGGCCATCCAGCCTGCTGGGTTGTAATAGTTGGTCTCAAGATTCTATCTTTAGGGTAAGGGTGTGGCTTGCCTGGCACATAGGAGGCCTTGAGTTTCGGCTCCAGCACTGCAGGACATAAGAAAAAGATCTAATTTTAAACAACAACCACAACAAAAACTTAAATATACGATATGTATGGTATTGTCAAGGCTCAATGTTCCTGAGATCCAGATAGGCCCAGGACCTAGGAGCCTACTGGAGATGGGGTCTGGGTGTTCTAAGCTTGGCTGTCCTTCATTAAGATAGACTGAGAGGAAGCAGGCCAGCCTCTGGGTGGTTTGTTGTGAATCTCCTCACCCCAACGTTCTTTTGCACAGATTTGAGGTACCACTGCTACCACCTTGTGATTCATAGCAATGTTTAGGTTCGTCTGAGCCCCTGAGGCTCTGCCTGTCCTTGCAGCAAAAGCAGAGGTTTCAGCGGCCATAGCAGTGGAATCTAGAACAATTTTTCATTCAACACGCTCCCCATGCACTCACATGTGACACACGACCCCTCCCCATGCACTCACATGTGACACACGACCCCTCCCCACGCACTCACATGTGGTACACGACCCCTCCCCATGCACTCACATGTGACACACGACCCCTCCCCATGCACTCACATGTGACACACGACCCCTCCCCACGCACTCATGTACATATACTGTTGACTTGCCTGTTTTCCCAGAAGTTTGGAATTGTTTGGGTTGTTGTTGTTGTTGCTGTTGTTGTCCTTTTAAAAGTTGAATTGTTTTGCGTCATAAACTCAGTGAGGATCCACCCACCTTGGAAATGGCTCCATTCTGTCTGTCTTCTCCTCTGCCTCAGGTGATCAGGCCCTATCCTGTGGTGGATGGCAGGCATTCCTCCCAGGTTCTCCCTGGGGCTGTTTTCCCTGCTGAGGCCCTAGGATTGATCAGTGAGATCCCTTCCCACCCCCCCTCCGGTGACAGTTCACCAGGAGGCACGAGCTGGCTGAGAAGGACAGAGCTGGTCCCTAAAGGTCACACAAGAGGTTTGGTTTCTACTACAGAAAATAGTAAGAAGCCAGACTTGGAAGAATCCCAGAAGAGGAAGGGAGGGAAGGCCTGGGCTGGCCAGCCCCACCTGGGTGCAAACAGATGAAACAAAGACCCGCTCCACCCTGGCTGCTCTGGTGCAGATCCTGTGGGATCATAAAGGCAGTGGTCACCCTGCTTAAGGCAGCCACTTGCGGCTCCTGGTCTGCCTGGGTGCTCTGTCCACAAAATCCTAATTCTTTACAGGGTAATGACTGAGTGGTGGGAAGGGTAAGGGGCTAATCGTTCTATGGCAAAGGTAGTACAGACTGAGACCAGGAGCCCCCTGAGCCTAGACTTCCAAGTAGCTTGCTTGAGCCTGTGAGCCTGTGGTCCTTAACTCTCATAGCACCAGCCTCTCTCACACTGGCCTGACGTGACTCCTCACAGGTAGCCCCCTCAGCTCAACAGGCGACAGAGAGGGGAACACCTCTTTCAAGAATGCTTTGGTGTTCTTGAGGTGCACAGAGGGAAGCCACTTACCTGCTGGCTTCCTCCTGGCCTGCTTCCCAGGACCTAAGACTGTACCTGGAATAAATGCTCCAAACTTTTGGCCTGACAGGACAACGGAAGTAAGCCAGGTCATCATGGCCTCTTGTAAACTCACTCTGAGTTCTAGGCTTGGCTCCTGGCCTTGGGGTCCTCTGGAAAGCTCCAGGTCTTGGATGTGGGAGCTCCACATTCCAGATTTCAGCTTCTAGGTTTCGTATGTTGGGGTCTCTATTCTGACACTGGGCTTCGGGCCTTACTTTGGGTTCTTGCTAAGTTCTAGGCTCTGAGCTCCAGGAGTGCTCTAGATGTGGAACCCAGCTCTGGACTCTGTGGTTCTAGATGTGAGGGCCCCACGCTCTGAGCTGTCCATTTTGGTTATGAGTGTCCAGGCTCTAGACACTATCTCTGAGCTATAGATACCTAAGTTTTTTGAGTCCAGAGCTGTGATTCTTGATTCTTAGGTTTAAACTACAGGTTCTAGAGCAGGGCTTCTCTACCTTCCCAATGCTACAGCCCCTTTAATTTAGTCCCTCATGCTATGGTGACCCCCAACCATGAAATTATTTTGTTGCTTCTTTATAAGGGTAATTTTGCTACTATTATAAAACATAATGTAAATATCTGATATGTAGAATATCTGATATGTGACCCCTATGAAAGGGTTGTTCAACTCTAAAAGAGGTTGTGAACCACAGGTCAAGAACCACTGTTCTAGATGGTTCATTCAGAACTTGGGCCTGGCCTGACACATTTGCTCCAAGTCAAGAACATTACCTTCTCTGAAGGGTGTAGGAGTTTCTGTTCTCACAGAAGAGGCTTCCAATGTCTATAATTGAATGGCAAAAAGGGGTTGTCAACAGCACAACATGCATGCACGTACACATGCATACATAACCCATTCCTGAATACATCTGCTATCAAACATACAACCTGGGGACAAGACAGAAAGCTGCTCCTGGGCTTCACTGTGGCTGTGGCTAGCAGGAGGCCAGAAGGCCAGTGTGGTGGTCCTGTGGGGAAACACAAGAGCCCAACTAAGCTTCAGCTTGACTCCTGTCTGGTTCAGGTGCCCATTCTGCAGGGAAAGAGGAGGGCAGGGTAATGGTGGCATGCTAGGGCAGTATGCTGATACCAAAATCTGGAGATACCTCACTATACCCTGATGGACTGTAGCACTTTGAACAAGGGGCTGGTTCTTTCTAGGATACTTGTTCTTCGCTATGTGAGATAACCCAGCGGTCTGATTCAGGAGAAAACCTCCGGGGGGGGGGGTGGATGTTGAGGAACAAGAATGCTGACAGTCAATGGTGACCCCAGTCAAGAGACCCAAGTGGCTAGAGATGATCAGAGAGAAGCCACTGACCAGGGACATATGCTCAGCGACTTGAATCCAAGAAGGTGTAGACACACGATGATGACCAGGACTCAGCTCAGAGGTCTCGGGCAAGACTATAGTTGACTGGACATATAATGAGCCACTGGTCAGGGACATGGGTGACTCAGGATGGGGGTTACTAGGATCATGAGGTCTTTGGTGCTTGAAGGTTGAGGGCAGAAGAGAGACTGGTGATCAAAAACTTGTGGGATAGTGACCCTAAAATGCAGTAACCAGATAACACCAATTACTTGTTATTAACCAGGGCCTAGTTAGGGAAGCTAGTGGTCAAGAGTGTGGGGTTTAAGGGATTTGGGAGAATGGGAGTGCTAGGATCAGACCTTGACACTTATAATAGGATCATGGTGACTGGGGTGAGCCCTCAGGGGCATTGGTACCAGAGCATCAGAGACGATATAGCTATGAGAGGGTATGGTTACTAGGCACATGGATAGTTAGGTGGTCAGAGGCAAGTGACCAAGAGTCACTATTAAAGAGACACTGAGTGACCAGTCATAATGGCCACATGTCAACTTCTCAGGAGGTAAGGTGGGAAGATCAATAGTGCTTACGTCTTTGAAGCCAGCCTGAGCAATATAGAGACCCCACAATTCACACACACACACACACACACACACACACACACACACACACACACAAACACAATCACCAATGATACCATTGGTGGCCTGCATCTGTCCACACATTGGCCATGGGAAACCTCCTTGATGAGAGACAGATTCTAGGCTTGTGACTACTGACAATTGCCAACATCACTGCCAGAGATGACTGGTGGCCCCATTGCATGCAGGCTAGTGACTAGACACATCCCTGACCAGATACATACTGGTGATTAGTTAGCAGTCACTCTCTAAGGGCATGATGGCAGACGCATTGATTAGAAATATTGGTAGCAGTGGCTGTCCTGGATTATTGGTCAGAGACAGCAATTCGTGATGGTGTGATCAAGTGTGTCAGTGAACAGATTTGGCAACCTGGTACCCTAGAAACCTGACCATGCTGGAGGGAGCAGAATGGGGCCAGGTCAGCTATTGGTTCTCTAAAAGGCCCAAGCAGGTACCTTGCTTGGGCTCTCAGAAGAGCACAGACTGAAGAAGAGTCCTGTCCATCCCCATGGGCCCCAGGGGAGGAGGCTTTAGCCAAATGGACCTTTCTCTGAAAGACGGAGACAGACACAAGGCCACCTGACAGCTCAACCCCACCAGGGGTGTAGGGGTCCCAGGGACCCAGTCAACAGGATGCAGCATTCACAAAAAGTATTTTATTATTTGTAACAGTATTCACTTTAAAGGAATAAGGGGGTAGCATACAATTTTTACAGACAATATTTAAATGTTGTACACAGTTAACAATAACTTAGGTCACTAATTCAAAATAAAACAAGCCCAAAACATAAAAACAGAAAATACTGCCGATTCTTCTCTTATGCGTGTACTAGCACAAAATAAGTTACTTTCGGTTAGGGTGCGCTGCAGCAATTGGACCGGTATTGCACTTGGTTGACTAGTCAGCACAATCGTCTCCCTGGGCTCTGGGCCCCCTTGCTCGCTGCTGCACCGCGGCCACCACCACACACAGAATCGAGGCTTGGGACACATTTTATGTACAGCTGTACCTTGAAGGATCCAGCCAGCCACAGCTGAACAGAAGCCTGGGATCACAGGGCCACTGTTTGCCTGCCCCTGTCCCCCAGAAACCAAGAGCATAAGACCCCCCCTTGTCCCTAGTCCCCTGCTAGGGCTGTGGGACCCAAGAACCACTCAAGAACTGTGAAGCTCAGCCCTGGTTTGTAGGTTTTATTCTTTTTCATCGTGGGGCTTCTGTGGCAACGTACAATTGACTGGACCCAAAACGAGTTTCAAACTAAAACCACTCATCAGCGGGTTAAGCTTATACAGTTTGGTTTTTCATTTGAGTATTTTCTTATTTATCTTAGAGGGGGAGGGGGTCGAGGGGTTAGCAGAAAAGAAGGTTGTATTTACAGAGGTCCAACTGGCCTAGAGCACAGACTGCAGCTTGGCCCATTTGGGTCACACCAGCTTTGGCCTCTGGAAGCCAGGGGAATGATCTGGGAGACGTTTCCCCTTTCCAGAGAATGTTTCCTTCCTGTGACCCAGCCCTGGCCTGGGAATCTGCGCAGGACCGCCTGCAATTGTCTCTGCCCTCTAGGGCTGCGTCAGGGCAAGGGCTACCCTCCAGTCAGGCTGGGGAGAAGGAGGTTCAGGCTGAGGACCTGTAAGTCTGCCCCCAAGAGCCCTGACTGGTGGTAGTAGGTCCCAAGGAAGGACCCAGAGAACACAGCCCATGCCTCCATGTCTTCACGTTCTTGTAAGAAATAAGAGCAAAATAAATTAAAAAATTTTGCCTACTCCTTTCTCCTTCAAAAAAGAAAAAAAAAAGAAAAAAAAAAAAAAACGGTTTCTTTTTTCTATTCCCGTCTCCTCTTGCTATAAATCTGTAAACCTGTCCATTTTGCTCTCCAAACAAACTCTCTCCGTGAAAACACTTTTCTGGGCAGCACCCAGGGCACACAGGAGCTGCAGCCCAATTAGAAATATTCACAGTAATGGCGGCACAAGGCTGGGAGTCCTCCAAGGAGAGGTGGCTTCGGCCAGGCTAGGCTGGCAGGAGGAAGTGGGTCTCTTGGGATGGGTGGGAGCCAAGAGTATGTTCCACCCATCCTGGGAGTGCCCAGTCTCGCTCTGGTTCTGCCAACCACCCTTGATGTCCATGTCTGTCCAGCGGGAGGCTGTGCCTAGCCCATGGCAGTCACCATGCTGGACGGGTGGGGGTGGCCAAAGGAGAGACTGGAGGAGGGGTGGATGGGCGTTGGCGTGGGTAGGATATGTCCAGAGTGACTAAAGGGTGGGAGGTGGCCCACAGGTGCCATGTGTCCAGCCAGGGCAGCCGCACTGAAGGGGGATGACTTCTCCTGCATGCACTTGGATAGCTCCTCAAAACATTCAGCCCCTTTCTTGCTCTTCTTGGATTTGCTGGACATCTTCCGATTCCGGGTCTGGATCCCTTCCTTCTTCATGGTCAGTGGCCTGTTAACCTGGGGGCAGCCACAGAGCCCTTAGGAGAAGTTGCGTACCACAGGGATCCCTCCGAACTCTCTCCACAGGTCAAGGGACGCTGTTACAGTTATCCCCAGGGTGACAGGAACTGTACCTTCAGCCCAGACCCAATGTTACTCACCAAAGTCCCCTTAAGCCTTCACTGTCACCTTTTCAAGGAAGAGTGTATGATAAAACAGCCTACATGGTTTCCAGACCACTAAATGCCTGCACTGCCTGCCTCCTCCAACGCGTCTAATCCTCCCCGGCCCCCAACTTCTAAACCCAGAGGTACCCGTTCCCTGCCCGCCCTGCCCCCATCGGTCCCACCTCCAAAGCAGAGGCATCCGTCTTACAGGACGCCCTTCTGGCACTCTCGGCTGACCAAGCAGGCTGCCGGCTGCGGCTTCCCAAGCCAAGCCAAGCTGGAGATTGTGGCTGGGGCCGCTGGCTGGCCAGGCAGCACAAAGAGCTGAGGTCCCCGGGGAGGGGTGGGGTGCACTCACATTGTGCAGCTTGTAGTAGAGGCCACAGGCGTTGCACACAGGGTCCCCGTTGGCGTTCCGGCGCCATAAGGTGGTGGTTGTCGTCTGACAATTTGCACAACAGGTGCCCGCTCTCCTGGCAGCAGACTAGGAGGGGAGGGGTAGCGTCAGCGGCTGTCTCCCACGCCCCACCTTGACCTCCTCCTGGGCCCTTGGCACCACCCCCAGCCCCACCGCTTAGCCAGGAGCGGTAGGTCCCACAGGGAAATCAAAGCATCTCAAACCCAGGAATTTTAGAATTTGAGATGTAAACTAGTTGGAAATCAGAACTTTGGGATGAAGAGCTCTTAGAATCTAAAGGACTGTCAACACCGAAGGGAAAAGCAGCCGCTTCCCCTAACTACCCACCCGGCCATCTAATTTCACAGGTAAGCAAACAAGTCCCAAGGAGGCTTTAGTCCTGTGACCATCCTGAGTTGCTCTGTCTCCAGTTGCATGCCTCCTCCCCCACCATCCCCCTGGAAATCCAGAATCCTAGTGAGTCATGGCTGGAAGGCCATGGTGGCAAGACCCTGCACTGCCCAGGAGACCCCAGAAAGCCCTGAGGAAGCCGAGCCTAGGATTACAGTGTGGACTTGCCTTGTCCTATATGGGATCCAGGAGTCACCAGGAGAGATTTAAATTGAATTTAACTACAGTTTAAAAACTAAACACTCAGTTCCTTTTACTGCACTAACAGCATTCCTAGCAATCAATAGTCATACTAGCCAGAGGCTTCAAAAGGACTAAGGAGCAAAGAGTTTTCCATTCCCTGCCGGCCTAGAGAGCTCTCACCTGCTCCCTTTACCAAGTCCCTAGTCCCAGCCCCCCAGGAAATGCCAGTCAGAGGTGAGGAGTGGAAGAGAGGAGGTCTGGTCTCTAGAACAAGGACCTAAAGGGAGGGAGAGAGGAGAGAGAGAGAGAGAGAGAGAGAGAGAGAGAGAGAGAGAGAGAGAGAGAGAGAGAGAGAGCGCGAGCTAGATTTTCCTAGAATACAGATCATCCTCTGCCATCCTTTCTGCCTCAGGTAAACAGAGCGGTCCTCCTGTGTGTCCCCCCCCACACACCCCATCTCCACCCAGCAACTCCTAGCACTGAACTCCACTAGGCAGTCAGGGTGGGGTGGGGGCCAAGTCCAGCTGAGTCCAGAGTGGCCCCAGGCTTGATTGAGCCTGCTCATGGAGGGGACCAGAACTGGCCTGCCGCGGGGGCAGGGAGGGTGAGTAAGCAGCCTGAAGCTGGAATTCTGACTCAGGGGCCAGCAGCACATCCTCCTTCCACCCCCACCAGCCCGCACCGCCCTCACGCTGCTGGGGGGGGGGGGCGAAAAAGAAAAAGGGCCCCAAAGCGGGCGAACGATTTAAACTCATAAATCACTTCGCCCTGAAAAAATATATTTATTATTCTTAGCATTTTACACATTATTTGCAGAGTGGAGGGTATTAGAAATTTCAAAACAGCCCAGCGAGAGGCAGGACTGAGTCGAGGTGGCTCTGAAAACTTGCCGGTCCGGAAACAGACACACGGAGTTTCCTTATCTACGGGCTGCAGATGTCCGGATAGGAAACTCCGGCAGGAGATCCGAAAGGACATTTTTTTAAAAATCACTCAAATGAAAATACACAGTATAGGTGACTCCATGGAAAAATAATAAAGGGCAGTTTTTTTGGTGGCCCCTGTGTGTTATTTAAATAAGCGGAGGAGACTGTGAGCTGGGAGGCAAGGGAGGGCGGCCAGAGCAGCCACAGGGAAAAATACTTCATGGCCCTATTTTTAAAAAGAGCGAATAGGAGGCCAGAGCCTGAGGGTGGGCTGCTAGACCATGGGCTCTGGGAATCCTTCAGCAGTGTGTGTGTGTGTGGGGGGGGGTGCCCGGTGGCTGCGGGGAAGGGGGGTACCTACCGGGTGGCTGCAGGACAGGAAATTTGGCAGGAAAGAATCCGCCAGAACGAAGAGCGACCTGACTGACCCCCCAAATGATTTCGCTGATAAGAGAATTTCAGGTGGTGAAGTCTCTGCATTTGAAGTTTTGCTGTTGGATTGTTTTCGGTTTTTTTGCTTTTGTTTTTTGCTTTGCTTTGTTTTCATCTTCACTTAACTAACTACCCGCTCTGCTCAGGTTGGTGGCCACTGTGGCCCTACCCTGTCCCATAATGTGCCCATTCCTACCAGCCTCCTCTTGGGCTTGATGAGCGGCCGGTTCTGTCCATTCATCTTGTGGTAGAGCCCACAGGCATTGCACAGGTAGTGGCCCGTGCCATCCCGTCGCCAGAGAGGGGTGGCTGTGGCCCCGCAGTTGACACACTCCCGGCCTTCTGTAGGGACACAAGGAGAGACACAAGGCCTGCTTAGCCTCGACACAGAACCAGAGGATCAAGGTTATATTAAGGGAGATCCACCCCTGGCAGAAAAAGGACTCAGGGGGTCCCCATAAAAGAAGTCCTGAGCCTTCTAAGGAGAAATCCTTGTTTCTGATGCTGCTGAGAAAAAAAACAAAAACAACTAGTGCAGGGTGCCAGGGATTCTCAGAACCAGCAGCACGTTACCCGGAAAAGGAACTGAAGGCCAGCTTTACGGAGCACAGGCCACAGCCGCTCAGTTCAGGCCACAGTTGACCAGGATTGGGGACTGGGGAGCCTCTCCTCCTCCCTTCTATTTCCTCTCCCTTTCTCATCCCCGACTGAGCCAGCATCTCTAAGTCTGTTCCTCCTCTCTGCCATCAGCCCCTCACTGTCTTTATGCTCCATCTAGGGTCAAGAAACTTTTCTCTTTTCAGCCAATCCCCTAGAATTCAAGGAGATCAGAGTTGTTTCTAAAATGATATAAATAAGTTCTTTCACTTTAGGCTAGGTGGCCTTATTTTCTGTTGTTGCTTTTGGACATCTGGAACTCAAATAAAATACAAAACAAACACGGAAGAAAGGGCTACAAACAGGCCAAGACTTTGCAAAAAGGCAAAGTCGTTGCTGGTCTTAGTGGAGCAGGAGATAGAGTCGGTTGGGTCTGGAGTTCAGTGGAGTGAGTGCTTAGTAGCTCAGTACCCAGGAAATTCTTCCTGATTTAGTTGGAACTAAGTCACCTATGAGAAGTTATTTCCTCAACTGAGAAACTTTGGAGGAAGCCTTCCCCCTCCCTTGCTAAAAGCTATGGGAAGGAGCCCCAGAGCCATGGGTTACTGCCTGAGGGCCATACGGCTGGACAAACCCAGCTGGATCCAGCTGCAGCTGGCAAAGGGGTGCAGGCACCCGCACAGGTTCTCCCTCCAACCCTCAGGGAGAAGGATCAGGGTCACTAGGATACAAACAGGCCTTGGGAATTTTGCTTTGGGGGAAATCTCCAAGGAGATCTGGAGTCACTGCAATCCTAAAACTGGACTAGCAGAGTAGGAGAACCAGATTCCTTTAGGGCCTGAATCTCTGCAGTGCCCGCAGCATGCACACACGCTCACAGATACACGTACACATAAGTACGCACTGACTCCTTCCCTCACCTACAGCCTCCATTCTCCCCCACACCCAGTCACGAGGCTGCTCCGTCTCAGCTGAACATTTGGGGAGGAGACAGGGAATCACATTCTGAGAATTAGCTGATATTTGCCAATCTTGGAGAGGAAGGCATAAGGAGGGGTGAGGAGAGCTGAACATTAGGGGTACTAGGAGCACTCAAGGGCAGGATGAAAGCTGTAAGGTTTTCTTCCTCCTCACAAGGAGTTTCAAATGCCTGTGGACTATCAGAGAGGACCGCCACCCATTCTTAAATCAGGCGCTCCTCTATCAGATCACAACCCCTTTAACAGAGGCACACCACACCCACAGGCCCTGAAGTCCCACGCCTGCCTTTACCTGAGCAGGAGCGAGCCTTGCTTCGCTGCTTAGGGGTGAAGCTGGAGGCTGGGCCACCCAGGAAGCCTCCCGGATGGAAGAGCCCGCTGCCATAGTCATGAGCTGAGGCAGGCACATAGGAGGGATAGGTGGGTATTGGATGGTGTGTTGCAGGCTGGGAGCCCATGGTAGCTAGGCCTGGGCGCAGGGGACTGCCACCTTCCATCTTCATGCTCTCGGACAGTGACACTTGGTACTTGACGCCATCTTTGTCCTCACCCCGGGCTACACTACCCCCTGCAGAAGATGAGGCTGGGGAAGCAGTCCCTGTGGTGCTGGGGTCTGGAGACACTTCTTTGGGTGGCGTGGGTGGGAAGCCAAAGAGATGTGAGCCCGAGTGGGCTGCAGTGGGGGTGAGGGAGGCCACGGAGCTCCCACTTCCTCCCCCGCTCCCACCCGCAGCCCCTGGGTACACAGACAGAGGCCCTCCGGGTGCTCCAGCAGCTGAGGGGTGCAGCGGGGTCTTGGAGAACGGGCTGACGGTCCAGGGGCTGTGGTGATGGGCAGCGGCGGCAGAGAGAGCTGCTTTACCTCCGTCCAGCCATGGCAAGCCTGGGCTGTGCAACAAGTGTGGTCGGCACATTTGGCCTCCGGTGAGACGGGCTGCGCAGAGGGAGAGTTTCAGAGCCATGACACAGGCACATAGGATCACAACTCAGGGAACTACCATCAGCAGCCCCACCCTTAAAACATCAGAAACATGACACCTCAGCCTGTAATCTTCAGCAATGTCAGTGAAAGGCCAACGGACAAGTGACCAGAGCAACCCCACCAGACAGGGCCCAGATGGATTCCCCTCAAGACAGTTGGAAATGGACCGAAACCCTACAGGTCCCAGACCCTCCCCAAGAAGTCACTGCCTCCATCTTCCTAGGCCCGATTTCGCAGCTGCTCAGATTCCTGTGGATCCCACATCCGGGAAGCAGCAACAGGCCGTCCTCCCCTCCAAGGCCTGGTGCGTGCGCCAGGCTTCCAGAAACCCCGGGGGCCAAAGCTCACCATGCGCTGGGCTGTAGGAAACGCGCGCACGCGCGTGGGCCGGGTTGGCGTAGTAGGGGTTGCCCTGCGAGTCGAGATGGTTGAAAAAGACATCCACCTCGTCGGGGGGCAGCAGCTGTGCCGGCTCCATGTAGTTGTGCGCCAGGCCCGGATGGTGCGAGTCGGGGTGCTGCGCATTCAAAACGGCGGGGTGCGCCATCCAGCGAGGCTGCTCAGGCGCCACCTCCATGGTCCACTACTGCGGCTTGGGATCCAGGCGAACGTGGGGAGGCCCTGGATAACAGAGGGGATGTGAGGGACACTGCCGCCTTCTGACACCCCATCCCCAAAGACAGTGTCTTGAGAGCAAAGGCGCTCCATCGGAGCTTCACTGAGGACCAGTCCCGGGTGGGAGGAAAACGTAAGATTTAAAACGAAAGAAAGGTGAAGGAAGGGGTTCAGCCACATACACTCGCAGAGAAACTCGCGTTCCCACAGACACACGCCAATGCACACGAGGTCACACACAGGGATAGGTCCTGACACCAGTGACCCCAAAAAACGCACGCGGAACTGAAATCGGGTTCTCACACCGTGCCCCTGTCCTCTGGGCACACAAACACATAAACTCCGACTAAAAGTTAGAAACAATCGCCTAGACATCCACTCTGGGGCACACACCCTCCCACGCCCCCCTAACATTTACTTTGACAATGTATACACTAACTCCGACACCCCGGGCCACCCCCAAAACGAACACGCAGTTTCTGGGGCTGAGAGCCAGTCTCCAATGCACTCTCTAGCAATCAGCCAACCTCTCCCCAAAGCATAAGAACGTAATCGCTCACAGGAGATCCTGGTCTGAGCTCTACAGAGATCCCTCCAAACTAGGAGTGCCCACAAGACCCCTGAACCTCAAACTTACACTCGCAGCGGCGCGGGAAGGGGAAGGCTCAGCAGTAGAGAGTAAGGGACACCAGGAGAGCCCGGGTACGGCGGGCTCAGCGACAGCGCGTCCCAAGGCCGGCGGATTCACGGGATAGGGGTGGGGGACAGCGCGCGTCTCGGCCTCCGGCCCGCCCGGCTCCGGCCCCTCTGCATCCTCCGGCCGCCCTGGCGCCAGCTGCCGACTCCTGCACAGACATGAAGCGGGGGCCGCGCACGCCTATGAAGCCGGCGCCAGCCAATCAGCGCCGCGCGCCGCCCAGCCTCCGCCCCCCCATTGGCTGTTCCCGCAGCTTCGGCCGCTGGACTTCGGGACTGACCCGCGAGCTGGCCCCCCTAGGCTGCCAGGCCCCCTCCCAGCGCCCTCCCTGCGGCCTCTGATGCCAACGCCCCCCAGCGGACTCTCGCCGCGGGCCGACCCTGCACCCCTCCGGCAGGCACTCAGGTCCTCCAACCTCTGCCCTCCCAGCAACTAGACACGAATGGGGTCCCTGACTTCCCAGGAGCCGAGACACGCACCTTCTGGGTATCTCTCTGCTGGGACCACAGCTTTGCACTCTCGGGCGGAGCCCCACCTCCCCTGCTACGGACCACGGTCAGCCCAAGTCCAACTGACTTCCCAAACCCTCTGTCCTCCTATCAGGGCTGGCTGTACATGGGGCCGGTAGGAGGCTGGACAGCACGAGTCTAGGAATTGTAGACCTCTCTAGGGCACCCGAACTTTGGGCACTAGGACACTTAAGGCTGTGCTAGACCAATGGTCACGGTCACGCCAGTGGCCCAGGGAGGGGGAAGGGCTCCGGGCGTGGCCTTAGTAGACCACCAGGCTGAACTGCCTGGGGCGAGGCCGTGGAGCGGGGGACTGGCGCCAGAGTCGGCTGGAGGGAGACTCCTGGGGTATTAGCCATATATTTTTTTTCCTTCTAGGGGTCCCCGAGACGGTCTTTGGGGAGAGGGAAGCAATGTTTTGAGCACTTTGTTCCCAAAGTCACCTGGAGTTTTTCTCCACAACACCTCCATTCTGAAGATGCAGTGAGCTCAGTGGCGAGTATACAAACCTAGCTCCCTCCCTAGGTACAGACGGGAGACCTAAACTCCAGAGTCCAGAAAGAGGCTTGTGAGTCCAAGACTTTTAGGGGAATCTCGACAGGTGCGATGGATTGGCCGAGCTTGAAGCCCTTCATCTAGCTTCTCTATCTTTGCAGGGCCCGAGACCCCTAAGGAATAATTCCAGAGGGGTCCCAGGTTGGGGGTTCCCAAGCTGGGGGAAGACTGGGGTCCCCGCCGCCCCCAAGGATGGGGGAGGGGCGGCAGGATTGACAGTCCGTAATTGGGTAACTGGAGGCGGCTTCTCCGGCCCGGCGGCCCCGCCACCGCGACGCCGGGCCCCTGACGTCACCCGATTCGCCAGGAAATGAACTTTTTAATAATCCAAGGAGGGTGGAAAGCCCTCGGTCCCCTCGGCTCGGGGGGCGCCCAGCCAGGCGGGCTCAGCTTCTCGGGCGCGCCCCCGTCACCCCCTCCCAGGTCCTCTGCGGACAGCGCTGAGGGGGCGCGCTCACGGCAGGGCCTCCTCCGGCCTCTGCGGCTGGCGTCCATCTGTCTGTCCGAGGCCCTGGAACAGGTAAAAGCCCGGGGCCCGGGGTGCAGAACTCCATTGGACCGGAAACCCGCGCCTCTCGCTGCCGGGGGTGGGGGGGTGTCCTGCTGTCCGCTGTGTTCCCCTGCGCCTCTGCGCTCCAGAGCCAGCAGGGGCCCAGGAGGCTCGGGAGTCCGCTCCCAGCCGAGGCGGGAGGTCTAGCAAGAGGGATCCAGGGGCTGGAGGGACGCGAGACCTCAGTGCCTCGGGGTCAGCTGGGCAGGTGGGTGGTCTCAGTGCCAGCCAGGCTCGCGCTCCCACTGCGCGGTTCACTTAGGACCCGCTTTCGGGACGGCTTTCTCGGTTTCTCCCAGCCTTTAGCCCATGATTCTTCATTAACACGCAAGGCGAAATCGCCATGGAGTTTCCAGATTGTTCGATGTCCCTGGAACCTAGCAGGAGAGTCTAAAGGCCTCTCAGCCCTGGCGATAACCCCATTTTCGACAACCGGTACCTCATGTGGCCGAATTCCATGGCCATACAGAGTTCCAGGAGGAGAACGCGGTGCGCAGAGGAAGCTGCCCTGGCCTAGTGGGCGCCACGGGTGGCAGCGCCGGGGTCTCCCAGCACCACCCCCCTGAGAGCAGGTAATTTCCCTCTTTTCTCCCGAAGTAGCAATTAAAATTATCTCCCTGTTTGGACGAGAAGGAGGTTGCCTTTTCCATGACACATCGCGGACAGGGCAGCGTCCTGCCTCTCACAGAGGTGAAAGTGGCCAAGCTTGGTGGTTCCCACTCGAAACGAGGGCCCCAGGGTTTCCCACCCTGCTGGCGCAGAGCGGAGTGCAGAAGGGGATTTAATTACTCCGTTCGGCAGCTTAGAAAATCGCCGTGCAACAAGGGCTTAACGGGGTGGTTAAGCGACGCTTGAGCCTGGGCCTCAGGAGACCCGCAGCAGCCTAGCCTGCCCACAAACTGGGCATAGGAGAGGAGTGGGGGTCCTGCCAGGTCCTTTGAGGACCTAAGGTTGCCTTCTAGAAGCTTCAAGCAACCAGCCAGCTGGGCCGAGCCCCTGCTGAGGTTGGAGTCCTGCGTCTGATGCGGGATTGCTGAGTTTTCCAGCAGGAACTAACCCGTCTGAAAGGGAAAACTGCAGGCTAGACAGCAGGACACTGAGTTGGAGAATAAAGGGGAGCCTATGCTGATGAACGTGTGTGAACCAGATAGATCCACACAGCCAAGAATCCACTATTAGGCCAAAAATGAACCGCCACTAAAGTCCAAACAAACACCAGGGAGGGCCGAGGCAGTTCCCAGGATGGCTTAGATTCGATTTCCTCCAACTCCACCCCACCCCCAAACGAAAGCAGATTTATTTCAACTTACAGATACCCACTGAGGTTCCTAAAACACCTTCAGGTGGTCACTTGCCTTTTAAAATTGTTGTTAATTTTGGAGCATACCCGGAGCTGTTCTCCTCTGAATTAAACTGTCCTTTTCCTTCCACGGAAACAAAATTTCTCGGAGAACAGAGGGAGCTTGGCGCCCAAGCTGAATTCTCTAACCACCTTTTTTTTTTTTTTTTTGGTGTGACCTGGAAGCTTTTACAGAGGTGACAGTGCAAGGGGTGCTCCTGTGTGGGAGCTGGGTTCTGTGGATCCAGGCCCTGTTCTGGGTGTGGCCCGGCTCCTGCAAATCGGTCTGGAAAGGGATGGAGTCACATAGGGCCCCCAGTTCATGCTGTCCTCCTCCCTTGCCCTTTGTTTAAACTTCGCTCATCCAAGCCATTCTCTGAGATCACAAGTTTACCCTCTCTTTGCAAGCTAATTCTCTCCTTTTTCCTAAGAGCAGCTAAGCAGCCAGCTAGCCTCCAGCCTACATCGGCCACAAGGTTTGAGGGACACTGGGAAGGAAGTGGGGGAGCTTTGGCCATTATTGGTCAGGACATCCTCTAGGCAGAGGACTCAGATATGTCCCTGGAAGCACCCATCAATTCAGAGGGGCTCCCAACAGTGATCCTTGCTCTTTGGAATTCGCTTCCAGCTCCTCAAAATCAGAAGACTCCCGCTTGCCTAGCGTCTGCCATTTTATTCTGAGTCTTTTGAAAATACACGGACTGGAACCCAATGTCCTAGGTGTCTGGCCCGCTGGTGCCAGGTGTCTTGGACTCTGCAATTTCTGGTTAACTTCTAGCCTCCATATCCCACCCTCAGACAGTCGGGGGGCTTGCTCCTCTTCGCCAACTGCTATGCTTTACTCAGAGGCCTGGGGGTCAGCGACTTGACAACTGCTAAATGCATTTCGTTAGATGCAATTTGCTTGCAATTTGTCAACCCGGCTGGGAAACGCTCTCCAGACGCCTGGCAGACACTTTGGCTCTACCTGGTTCCTGGATCCTGCCTGTTTATAAACGAATCCCGATTTGGGCCACAGTGTAGACCCAGAACTCACCCCCAAATGTTCCCGACCTTGGGAGGCAAGTTGTTTTTTAAAACAAACGAATTTCTTTCCTTGTTTTCTGGTAAAGGAGAAGATGCCACACGGGAGGTCCTTCTGAATACAAGACCTTTCCCCTCACCGCTGGGATAAGCTCAAATTCAAGCCCAGGCAGCCAACGAATGGTTCAATGCCCAGCGTCCAGACAGGCCCAGAGCGCCGTCTAAGCCTATGCACGGCGGATCCCCTAGCCTGCGTCGGCCTCGTTCTTATTGAAATCCCACTGAAAAGATTCCGACTCCGACTTGGGTAGGGGAAGACTTCCATACCCTGCGCTCTCCCCCACCTGCACCCTCGACACACAGGATAAAGGGCCGCGGGGCTCTTCGAGCGGGGGGGGGGGGGCACAAGCAGGAGCGAGCCGGGTTAAGCCACGCAAAGCCGGTGCACGGGACTAGCCGGCAGGTGCAACCAGCGCCCGGGCAGCCCGGCTTGGGCGCATCCGCCGCCGCGACCCGGGGGTGGGGAACCGCGGAGACAAAGGCGCCAGCTCTGGGGTGGGAGGGGGGCGCGTCGCAAAGCTCTGGAAAGCCGGGTCTTCTGGTCCGGAGCTCCGGAAAAACGGAAGGCAGGAGCCCCTAGGCGGGCCTTTGGGTTTCCGGATGACCTGGGTTTGAGCCACTAGAAGGATCGTGCGACCCGGTTGTTGGGAAGGCCCAGCCTGGGACCGGGAGGCTCGGGACGGCGCGGGCCGAGTGCAGGAACTTACCGACTGCGGCGCGGTGGGCGGCGCCCTCGGGCGGCCGCGGCCAGGGCTCAGCAGGGAGTCAGCGGTGTGTGCGGCGTGGCTGGTCGGCCCGCGGGAGCCAGCGCAGCCGCGGCGGTCACCAGTGGGGTCCCGTGGTGCGGAACGCAAGCTCGTCGCGCAGGCGGCCGCTTTTGTCCCCCAAGACCGGCTATAGTTGAGGTGATCTCAGGCCAGGGAGACCTGAGCAGTGAGCTATCGCCCTGCTGGCCTGGCCACCTCTCTTGATTCTGGCTGCCTCTCGGTTCCCGGCCGCAGAGCGGCAGCTTTTTATTTCGACATCACTTCGAGGGGGAGGGAACGCCGCAGGGGGGCAGGAGGGTGCCCGGGCTCTGCGCCCTGCCTGCCTGGTCCAGCCGCCGGGCTGGCCAGGCTTCGGCCACTAGTCAGTTGAGGCGCGCACACCCTGCAGGCCACTCCCGCCTTCTCAGGGCCACGCAAGCACTTCTGCTCTCAGGGATGTAACCTCAGAAAGCCTGGGATGCCTCTCTTTTGAGACTCTCCCTCACAAGCAAGTACACAGACACCTGCCCCTCCTATCATACACACGTTATGCACGCGCTGTCGCTGTGTAGCTGTCCCCAGACAGGGGTTCTCTGGCACACAAACACCGGTGCACATATAGATATAATGTATACACACACACACACACACACACACACACACACACACACACACACCTCCCGTACTTCCTGCACATTTGGCTATGTGTAGATGCTTTTCCACCTTCTTCCCCACAGATGCCGGTTCCCAACTCAGAAGCGTTTTAGGAATGGAGTTTCTGGTGTGTCTTTGGTCCATTCTTGGTGAACCTTTTGCATCAGAGAGAGCCACAAGGAAAGCAAAAAGCTTGTCCTTAGAAGGGTGTTTGGAGGCAGCCTGGTGACAGTTTACACACTAAGGAGGCACCTGAGCTAGAGAGCATTGGGAATTTATTCCTTGTATTACCCTAAGTCCCTCTAAGAAATTCAAAGAACCCCACAGACTTACTCTGCTTGGAAAGACTATGCACCCTGGTGTGCTCCGTCCAGGGAGTAGGTCTGTCCCTGCAACCACATCCTTGTAGCACCAGATGTTTTGGATCTTTCTGAGTCTGCTGCTTTGTGTATGCACCACCTACTTGCAGCTCAGTTTATGTGCCCAGTGGCCTATGTATTCACCGTGGGGAGCTCACCGGAGTGTTTGCAAAACTTAAGTATATCCCTAAGCATTTGTATTGGGTAGTAGGTCACAGCGTGACTGTTATCAGTGTGTGGCCCCAGAAATGCACACAAGAGAATGTCTGTGGAACTGGGTATATGTCTTTGCGTCTGCATATATCTCTGAGATAGACCATCATCTTCAAGAATCATGTGATAGGCAGTCAGTATCTATAAGTATGTCTTAATCAGTGTGATACCTTTGTACATTTGTGTATGTATCTAGGCATGTGTTTGTTTCCATCTTTAATAGTCTAGCTATCTGTGTATATCTTCGTGTGTGTGTGTGTGTGTGTGTGTGTGTGTGTGTGTGTATACAAGAGAGATGCTTGCAATGTGTCTGTATACTCACTGACAATTCTATTAATTAATTGGCGTGTGTGTGTGTCTCTGTGTGTCTGTGTGTCTGTGTATCTGAGGCTATACAATTGTGTGTGTTTATTTTAAAGCAAGGTCTCACTATGTTACCGTGGCTGGCCTGGAATTCGTAATGATATGCCTGCCTCTGCCTCCTGAGTGCTGGGATTAAAGACGAGTCCTGCCAATCAGGGTTAGCATGTCTTAATGGCAGGTGTTGATGTCTAACTTTGAGCTGAAGGTAGATGGAACAAACATGTCTGCATATGTGTTGTTTCAGGTAAAACTGATGTGTTGAGCTTGACGTCTGTGGCCGTGCTTGAGGAGTGGGCACCTGTGTCCATCATTCCATCCTGAATCTGTGTTCCCGTATCCAGGACTACTCTATGTCTGGACGGGGGAGGGCTGTGGAGACAGTATGTGTATCCTCCAGGCTCCCTAGCCACCCGCACCTTCCCTAACCATCAGGGCAGGCAGCCAGTGGAGCCCCGGGGTGCCATTTACTCTGGCACTTTCTGTCTGTCTGTAGGAGGGGGAGATGAGCTGATAAGCCTTATCTGCTATTACCAGGGCCATGCTGAATAACCGTTCTAATGAGGTGGCCTCACTGGGACCACCAGCTCCCAGGCCCCCTTCCTATTGGGTAGGGATATGGCCAGCCAGACCTGGAGCACAGAGCCAATCCACTAGAGACCTGGTAGAGCCTGTGCCCCAGAGACCCTTAATTTTTTTTAAGTCTGTCTTGTTTCTTAGAGGAAGGTCCTAGGAACTGTAGCCAAGAATCAGTCCCCTCTTTTCCCAAGGCTGGGCTGGTTAGAGAGACAGGAGCAGCTCAATCTGATCTGAAGGCAGGCAGTAAGAGGTTCAGAACTTGGGATGGAGCGAATTGGAATCCCACTGACAGAAAGATCTAGAGAGAAAGGGAGAAGGGAGGAACAAGCAGCAGGGGACCTGGGGACAGACTCTTTTTAATGTAGAAGCGCTGGCAGAGTGGACCTAGGCACTGGGGTACTCAGGCTGAAATAAACAACTAACAAATGTCAGAATGAATCAGAGAGGGGAGCATAAAGGCGAAGAAAGTATCAACCAGTGAGAGGCACGGACTCGAGAGACAGAGATGCCAGACTGGAGAGGATCTACAGAAAACATGAGGAGAGCAAGAAGCCAGGAGAAAAGGGCCCAGAGAGACGTGGACAGGGAAAGAAAGCAGGTCTGAGGGAAATGAGCGGACCAAAGATGTTGAGCCCAAGCCAGCCTGGCCGAAGGGAAGTCAGGTCCTTGGAGACCCGGCAAGGCATGAGCAAAGGCTGGGACCCCAGGCAGGGCACGGATCGCCGGGCGGTGGCGACGGGCAGGGGGGTCTGAGTGGGCCTGAGCCACTGTCCCGGGTAATTTTTCATCTCGGCCGGCTAATCTTTGTTCCCGGCGAAGATAATGAATAGCCAATCGTTATCTGCCCGGCTCCCGGAGGCTGCCCAAGAATGGGGTTGTACAGGGCTGGGAATTGTTTCCAAAGTGCCGCGGAATAAATGGTGTTTCTTATCTCTGCCTTCCAGATTATCGCAGCCCTTTCAGAGCGCACACAACAAATGCGCCCGCCATCGAATGCAGCATTTACCACCACAGATCCGCGCGCCGATGGGCAGGCTGATAGCGTCCGCGGGGGGCTCGCCGGGGCGAATGTGCGCCCCGGCTCTGCCTGGTGTGTTTGGAGGAACACGTGGGTATGCCAGCGAGTGGACCCTGAGCAAGCAAGGATGTGAGTGTGCGAGTAAGTGTGCCTCGAGAAAGTTCACGTGTGTGAGACCCTGCGCACACGCATGGTGAGTGTTCGTGGCGAGTGCCAGAGGAGAGGCCGCCAAGAGGCAGGCGGGAAGGGATGCTGCACGTGACCTCGTGGGAAGCATGCGGCTAGTGTGTGCAGCGTGTTAGCCGCGTGCACGAGACAATTTACTGTGAGGGCCTACACGTACCTAGCCTTGGAGGATGTTGTTTGTGGGTGCGGAACAGATGGGTTCGAAGCCACTGCTGAATGGTATGTGTAGCACTTGCAGGCCACACTCCACACGGTGTATTTCTGAAGCTGCTGGGTGGGCGCAGTAGCTGACATTTGTGCCAGCGGCTCAGACCTTTGGAACCCGGATGTATCTGTGGGACAGTGTGGACCCATAACGACTAGATGCAGAGAGATGCGTGAAGCTAAGGGCCAGTTTTTCCGGGCCTTTATTGAATCTGTGCTGTGCAGACTCTGGGTTGGACATTGTGTGTGAGGATGAGAAGGCTGTACGCTGGGTCCGGTGAGTGCTGGAGAGTGACACCGGGCAAGTGGCTGTGGAGTTTGAGACAGCCCAGGGGTCCTGGTGCTGGCTCTGGGGCCCCTCGGCCAAGGCCTTGCAGCTGGGGCAACAGAGCCCAGCCCGCCGCGAGGTCCCGGCCGTGAGTGACACGCGCCGCCACAAAGGCTGTATTTTTCCAGGCCCGCGCCCCGCCCGCGCGCGATGGTCCCCATGGCGACGCAGATAGCGCGCGGCCATTTTCCTATCTCCCGGGAGTCTATTATACAGCGGGATTAGCTCATCTCCAGGCAGGTCAAACCCAAAGTCACACAACCTGCGGCGTGAGCCCCGCCTCCGGCCGCTCCTCCCCGCAGCCGGAGCGGGCGACCCCCGCCGCTGGCTGGGCCGGTGCGCGGGTTCAGAGCGCCACCTGGCGGCTGCGCGTTCCCAGGCCCGCTGAGTGAGAGGCAGCAGGTGCCCTAGGCGTTGGCTTTGTGTGGTTGCTTGGGCGACTCCCGAAGAAAGGCTGGCACACAGTAGGTGCCCCATAACCGTTTGCTGGAAAGATGGACGGGCAGGAAATTCGACAGGGACTGACTGCCAAAGGCCACCGCATGTTGGCAACAAAAACCCATCCCTTTGAATGAAGAAAAACCAATCTCCTTTGTAACTGTGGTAGCAGCCTTGCTGACCCCTCAGGCCTGGTTTTCTTCCTCCTTCCTTCAGGGACAGCGGCCTTGCGGTTCTTTGGAGTCTCTGGACAGGAATCCCCTTTCCCTTCTGTCTGTTGGTCCTTCCACCTGGAGAAGTCTGCCTATGGTCAAATGTCACCCATCAGAGGGGAGTTGTTCCCCTCTCCCTTACTCTTCCTCTGCTTGTTCAGGGGTCTGTGATGTTTTGAACAACTGCGGAGCATTGGAATTCTGACAACTGTTTGGAATTACCACAACATTAGGAAGGAGTGGTTGAGGACCAAAGGGGTCTGTAAGCCCCATGGGCCGGTTACAAAGCTTTCCTTGCATCATTGAACCTTGGATACTCACTGGCTGTGAGGTACAAGGGTTACTCTGCAGGTACACCTGCTCCCCTGGACCTGGCCCTACCTGTCTACCTGATCTGAATGGGAGGGAATTACATGGCCCCTCCCTTCTCTGCACCTGCTGAGGTGAATTCACCCCATCTTGCTCTCCTAGAGCAGGTCCTGGGTAGCGGTGGTACTGGTGGAGGGGTTGGTGCTTGAAGCACAGGAAACCTCATGATTTAGGTTAATTAGACAGAGCAGTCCTGGCCTTGGTGGTCCATTGCTGACTGTGGAGCTGGGACCTCACACTGCCAAAAGGAGCTCAGCAGACTCCATCCTGGGGGTCTGGGGAGTTGTGAGGAGCTCTGACCAGGAATGCTGGGAGTTCCCTTCAAGTTCTGGAAGCTTCCTCAGCACTGTCCTGGAAGAGGAGCTGGGTGGGGGCTCTCCCATACCATTCATAGACCTTCCCTCCCACATGGTTCGCACACCCTCCCGCTTGGCAGCTCTGTACAAGTGGCTTTCCCACTCTGAGCCTCTGGTTCTGCCTCTGCACTCCTCCCTCCAGGGTCATGGACCATGGAGCTTGTGTGTGAGTTTGCTTTTCTATGAGCCTGGCTTGTCAAGCCAAAGTCTTCAGCCTGTGCCGTGCCCAATGTCCGCCAGCACTAGGAGTGACGATCTCATGTAAAGAATCTCATTTCTTGCTTCTCTTGGAACATTTCAAAACTGGCCACTTTGTGCCTGAGTTCATGCATGGTGAAGGATTGCTGAAGTGCTGTAGAGCCCCTGCAAGCCCCTGGAGCCAACCCACACCTCAGTCCTTAGATCAGGGTGTAGCCCTCACTGGGACACTGAGTACCAATGTCTGGGTTAGCTTTGCCTTCCCTTCCAGCCTTGGGGACTTTTGACTTGTTTCTCCCTGTAGGACCAGTAAACCACTTAGCAATTAATTAGTTGATGACTTAATGCAATCAACATGTAAAGGAGGCGCATGAGCCATACTATAAAGGTCCCCAGTGGTACATACGGAGCTGTGCCCAGTGCAGTGAGCTGTGCCCAGTGCAGTGAATGGTCAGGTCTGACTCATCATGAAAATCAATAATACACCATCAGATTATGGTAAAAATCACTGGAAGCATGTTTTCTAATATCCAGGCCTTCCTATGAACAATAGGAGCCATGAAGTAAAAGAAACATGGATATCACCACTGTGTGCAGCAGCCAGCGTGTGGCCAATCAGTGGGCCCAGCAACAGCCACGAGGGGGGCTGAGGAGAGGCGTTTACAAGAACGTAGGAACACACTGTATAGAGAGTCAACCAGGCCAGCAAGATAGCTCCGTGGATGCAGGCTCGCCATCTAGCCTGACCTGAGTCAAGTCCCTAGGACCCACATAGTGGAAGGAGAGAACCATCTTCAGCAAGTTGTCTTCTGGCCCTTACCCCACCTTCCCTATAAATAAATGCAAAATAGTGTCAACAAATCAATAGAAAACACAGTAGGAAAATTCCCAAAGGGTATAGAGAGAAGATTCATTGAAAAGTAATAGTTTGTCTCCTAAATAAATCAAAACATGCAATGTATCTTTTTTCATTAATTCAGTTCCATCCATATCAACTAAATATCCCCCCCCCGTGTGTGTGTGTGTGTGTGTGTGTGTGTGTGTGTCTGTCTGTCTGTCTGTCTGTCCTGTGATTGTTGTTGTTTTATGAGACATGCTGGGGATGGAACTCAGGATCCTGTAATGATCTCCAAGCCAAGCCAGCAGGGATCATGAGGGCCCTAGGAATCGCAGTGTACCAGGTGGGCCACTTCGCAGAACAGTGGTTGGGATTCCCCAGGGCACAGGCAACTTGCAGCTGGTGACCAGACCAGAGAAAGACCTGGGATGAAGACCAACAAAAATCCAAGACCTAGTGTAGGGCCAGAGGCCAGCTGTGGGCATGGTTAGCCCACCTGTGGAGACTGGGGTACACGACTGGATGTTGTGGACACACAGGTGTTTCCTCCTTGGACCCCACATCCACTCAATGCAGAGCACCTGTCTCCAGAGCCTGGTCACTCAGAGCTTCCTGGAGTAAGATACATTGGCTTAGAGTAGGTATGTAATTTAGACCGAGGAGAATCACTTCTGGACACTCATCTATTCCCCCGTCCAGGATTCACTCTCTTGGTCAGATAAAACCTAGAGCTGCTGGTACCATCTTTGTGCCACACAAAAACCTGCTGAGAGTAGAAAACACAGGCACAGAGCTGAGAGAGACAGAGAAATTCCTAGTATGCTACCTATTTTATTTGTTTGGCTGGTTGGTTGTAAGGTGGTGGTGGTGGTGGTGGTGGTGGTGGTGGTGGTGGTGGTGGTGGTGGTGGTGGTGTTTGTTTTGTTTTTTGAGGGTCTCTCTGTGTAGCCCTGGCTGTCCTGGAACTCTCTCTGTAAACCAAACTGGCCTCAAACTCACAGAGATCCACCTGCCTCTGCCTCCCAAGTGCTGGGGTTAAAGGTGTGCATCACCACACCCAGCTCCTACTGTTCTACTTAACCCCAGGGCTTGAGGCTAGTTGCTGCCTGGCCTTTGCGGTTGTTCCCTAAGACAATATGGCACCTCTCTGCTTTACCCTTTCATTGGTTCAAAGTGGGCTTTTACTGAGCGTGCCCTGATCTCATAGCTATGGTTGGTCCAAACCAGCTACAGTCTCTGCTGCTGAGAGGGACAGCCCCCCTCTGAGTGCCAGTAGGCTGTTGCCAGTGACCTATGGTGGTAGAAATGGTACCTTAAAGTGTCCTGGTCCAAGCCTAGACCATCTCCTCCCACTTCTGATTTCTTGCAAGTCTTGGGAATCCTGAGCAGCCACACAAAAACCCAACAATTCTAGGCCACTGTGGGCCAAATGTAGAAGCCTACACCAGTCAAGAGAAAGCTCTATCAGGTCCCAGCTGTGCCAGTCAGAGGCCATTTGCAGGACACAGATTGCAGGACACCACTGGGTAGGTGAGCGACCCCTGTGTGTCCTTTTCTTCATCTGTCAGGATTTGTCCCCTCATTTACTTTCCATCTCCCACATGAACAGTATAAAGAGAGGGTGGTTGTATCCAGGGTCACCTGCAAAACAGAAACCACATTAAAAAATGAGAGAGGGGTGGATAACATGGCTGTGTGGCTAAAGGTACCGCCAGCAAGTCTGCTGATGTGATCAAGCCTGAGTCTGGTCTCCAGGACGCGAATGGTGGAAGGAGGAGCCTCTGCTCTCCAGGTGTCCTCCAGCCTCCACATGTGTGCAGGTATGTACCACACACGCACACGCATACTGCACAGGCAATGTACAAGCACGCACAGACAGACAGACAATGTAATTGTGTGTGGTGGGGGATGGACCATGATGGGCAGGTGAGGGCTGGAAATGGTCAGTATATTTATCATGTGTGTGTGAAATTGTCTAAGAACAAATTTAATAAAGTAAAAAAGTATAGATAAAGCATTAACATGGAAAAAGCTGCATGTGTGCTTTTTAACAATTTCTCATTTTATAGAATTTCTCTCGGCCTCTGTTCATGTGCATAAATATACTTCGATTTACTAAATAGTTTTTCTATCATTAGACATTAAAATTTTTTATTTTAATTATTAAAATGTTTGAGTAAACATGAGCCAAATTTCCAAGGCTTAAAAATTTAAAAAGATGGACAATCTGTTAAAAATTTAAATTGAGCATGGGCGTACAGGTTTATAATCCCAGCACTGGGGGTGTTGAAGCAGGGAGATATCTATGAGTTCCAGTCCAGCCTGGTCTACATAGGGGGTTCCAAGACACCAGCCGGAATAACATGGTGAGACCCTGTCTCAAGAAAGAAAAGAAACAAACAATCAAAAAGAATTTAGGTTCAGAGCCATAGTGGTGCAGGGGATAGAACTCCAGGGCAACTGGAGACCATGACAATACAGCGCTGCGTCACAGAAGGTTACCACCTCCTTGGGTTGGAGGAAGCACAGAAGGTGACCAAAGCCAGGAACCAGCAAAACCACCTGTATCAGTCAGCCTTCTGTTACTGTAACAAATGCCAGAGACAGGTGTATTTAAAAAGAAGGCAGGAGAGTTCAGGCTTGGTCAGTTAACTCTGCTGCTCTGTGGTAAAGGTGAGGGAGTGAAGATCTCACCTAAAGACCCAACGCTAATAAGAGAAAGGGAAGATACTGGTCCACAATTCCCTTCAAGGACACAAACACATCTCCAATGACTAATCTCTTCCCTATGCCTCACCTAGGACAAAGCAGACCTCGTCTTATATGGGCATGGTGAGCTCATGGAACAGAGAACTTTCTCTGACTGGGACAGAGGCCAGAGAGGAAGTTAGAAGGGAAAAGCCAACTTATAGCTATTTCCAGCAAATGCAAACACTCCTTTTAAGAGGGAGACTTAAGACCTAGGCAACTTACAAGACACAGGAAGCTCAGAAAGTTACAGGACTCACAAGGACCCTCTCCAGATTTATAAAGCAGTTAATGATTGCTGGGAAGAGACTGTTGACACTGCCTGCAGTCTATGTGGGGAGTTCTTGGGGTGCAGTTTTCATGACTCTGTCATTTATGTGGGGGAGGGCTTTTTGTGGGCTGGGCTTTTCTGTGATTCAGCTACCTGTCAGTCACTGTTGATCCTATAAAGTACTCCAATGAACTCCGTGGTTTACTGAGATAGACACCTGGTTTTATAAAGTGTCAGGATTTGAACACAGAGCTTTGTGCATGGTAGGTACTGTATCAATCGAGCTACACCTATGCAACACATTGATGACTGAACCATATCTCTGTGGCCCAGGCTTAGATGCAGGATACACTACAAAGATGTAAAGGACCTTTAGTGTCAACACACAGAGCCAATAAAGATCTAGAAGACTGTGGGTCATGGTGGTCCATACCTTTAATCCCAGCACTTAGGAGACAGAGGCGGAGGCAGGATGATTATTATGAATTCCACAGCAGGACTACACAGTGATACCTTGTCTTTTTTTAAAAATCCCTCTTTCTCTAAATATATATATAGATGTGTACATATATATATATATATATATATATATATCCACACACATATACATATATATGTATAAATACATGTGTGTGTGTGTATGTGTGTGTGTGTGTGTGTAGTTTTGAGGCTGGAGAGATGGCTCAGCATTTAAAAAGTACTGGCTGCTCTTCCAGAGAGCTAGGTTCAATTTCCATCATCCATATGGCCACTCACAACCCTAACTCCAGGCCTAGTGGGTCCAATGCCCCCTCTTTTGGCCTCAGTGGGCACTGCATGCATATGACACACAGACATACATGCAGGGAAAATAGCTGTACACGTAAATCTAAATTTTAATTCTTGTGAAATATAATAAATGATTTTAGACACAGAAGAAATTAAATAGAATAATACTTTGAAAAATATCTGTGTGGGACTAGGGAGGTGGTTCAATGACTAAAACATTTCCTGTTTCCTGACATTTGGGTTCCCAGAACCCAAGCCAAAACAAACAAACAAACAAACAAATCAAAAAATCTGAACAGATGCTGGGGGCTGGAGAGGTGGCTCAGAGGTTGAGAGCATTGGCTGCTCTTCCAGAGACCTGGGTTTGATTCCTAGTGCCCACAGGCAGGTAGGAACCATGTAACTCCAGTTCCAGGGGATTGATCTGACACCCTCTTCTGGGCTCTGTCGGCACCAGGCACACACGTGGTACACAGACACACATGCACGCAAAACATGCATACACATAACAAAACAAAAATTGGGCAGGTATGACAGTTGCCTGTAATCCCAGCCCTTGGGAGACAGAAACAGGATACCATGGGCAAGCTGGTTTGCAAGATGAGCAGAAGTGGTGCACTCAGGTTGGGTGGAAGACCTTGCCTCAGTGAATAATGTGGAGACTGACTGAGAAAGACACTGTGCTGGCAAGTTTTGTGTCAACTTGACACAAGCTAGGGTCATTGGAGAAGCGGGAGCCTCAACTGAGACAATGCCTCCAAAAGGTCAGGCTGTAGGCAGGCCTTCAGGGCATTTTATTAATTAGTGATTACATGGCGGGGGGGCAGCCTATTACAGGTGCTATCACTGTGGGCTGGTGACCCTGGGTTCTATAAAAAAGCAGGCTGAGCAAGCCACTGGGAACAAGCCAGTAAGTGACATTCCTTCGTGGCCTCTGGATCGGCTCCTGCCTCCAGGTTCCTGCCCTGTGTGAGTTCCTGCCCTGACTTCCTTCTATGATGAACAGTGGTGTGGAAGTGTAAGCTGAATAAACCCTTTCCTCCCCAAGTTGCTTTGGTCGTGGTGTTTCATCCCAGCAATAGAAACCTTAATTAAGACAGCCACCCTAAGTCAACATTAGGTCCTCATGCATGTGTGCGTTCATGTATACATACACACCAATACACACTCAAACATGGATACACACGACAACAACAAAACAACAACAAAAACCCATGCACCCAACAGCTGGTTTGGGCTTAAAAATTGGCTGGTACTGCTGAAGCAAAGGGTTTTATGGTAAACTGAGATCGCTGGGCAACTTTGTGAAGTTTGACATGGTGACACACACTTTAACCCGGCACTCAGGAGGTGGAGACTGGTGGGTCTCTAAATTCCAGATCAGTCTGGACCTCATAGCAAGCTCTGGGCCAGCCAGAGCTGTATAGTGAAACCCTGCCTCAAAAAAAGAAAGAAAAGACAGGCAGACAGGCAGGCAGACAGACAGGCGGGCGGACGAGACTTGTGGTGGGAAAATCCTTCTAAGCATTGCCGATGGCCAAGAAAGCAGAAGCTGTAAGGGGAAAGATTGACTCGCTGCACTCTGCAACACATTCCAACTTCTGCAAACAAATTCGAGTGACAACAGATTGAGACAGGACACTTGCGATGTATATAATGAAGCAACAGTCGTTATCTATAATATGCAAAATGTTCCTAAAAATCAATAAGACAAACAACCTGAGAGGAAAGTAGGTCACTCTCCGAGAAGAAAAACACTCTTATCCTCAGTCAGATTAACAAGAACTGAAAACAACACTAGTCCTCATTTAGCTGACTGGTTATTTTTAAAAGTATCACCCAGGCAAGAATAATAACATTCAGCCAGCAGCAATCTGGGCATTCTCCTCTGTGCGGGGTGGGAATATAAAATGACACAATGTAGCCCAGGCTGGCCTAGACGTTTTTGTAGCTGATGCTGGTCTTGAACTTCTGATCCTCCTGCTTCTACCTCCAGAGTGCTGGGATGACACGTGTGTACCTCTACATGTGCTTCAGATAGAACTCAGGGCCTCATGTATGCCAAGCTGGCATTCTACCAAGTGAGCCAGTCCATGCGGCTTTAAGAAAGTACATACCTATATACAGATATACATATACATATCTATGCATACTTGTACACACACACATATGCATACATATATACATGTATACATATCTATGCATACATATATACGTTAATTTTGCTGTTTGACAGTTTCACACATGCATATGATGTATTCTGAGGTTCCTCAGGTTCCTCAGCTTTGATTTTGTTTTCTGATCAGGGCTATTTTTTGTGACCACTGGGTTGACAGTGTCCATTGGAGACTGGGGGGGCGGAGATGGGTACACAGCTGAAGACCATGCTGTCCTCTCCCTGAAGTGACCAGGAGCAAACAGCTCAGCAGCTAGGGACGGGGCCCGAGTCCCTCCAACCTTGCCCACGGATTGCTGATCCCTTCTTTTACAGATCTAATGAATTCTTTCCTTCTTCTTCTTTTTTTTTTTTTTTTTTTAATATTTATTTATTTATTTAATGTATGTGAGTACATTGTAGCTGTCTTTAGACATATCAGAAGGGGGCATCGGACCCCATTACAGATGGCTGTGAGCCACCATGTGGTTGCTGAGAATTGAACTCAGGACCTCTGGAAAAGCAGTCAGTGCTCTTAACCACTGAGCCATCTCTCCAGCCCCTCTTTCCTTCTTTTTAAAATTAATTTATTTTTGAGGATCAAACCCAGGCTGCAGGCAACTTTTTTTTAGTGGTCTTTATTTTATTTTATGGTGTTTTGCCTGCATATGTGTCTGTGTGAGGATGTCCAATCCCCTGGAACTGGCATTGTAGACAGCTGTGAGCTGCCATGTGGGTGCTGGGAATTGAACCTGGGTTCTCTGGAAAAGCAGCCAGCACTCTTAATTACAGAATCCCCAGTTCTCCAGCCCCATAGGCAGCTTTTTTGACAGAGATCCACCTGCTTGAGAGCTCCAATTAAAAGCATGAGCCACCACAACCAGCTTTAAAAGACATTTTAAAAGAGTATTTTTATGTTTGCTGAACAATTAGGAGGAAGGTAGAGATTTCCACAATCTTCTGCTCGATACAGACTTAGTCTCCCACTGCCAGCTCCCCTCCAGAGTGACTGGAAAAGCAGCTAGAAGCCATTGTTATGTACCGTCTATCATTCAAAAAAGCTGCCTATGGGGGCTGAAGAGATGGCTCAGCAGTTAAGAGCACTGGATGCTCTTCCAGAGGACCCAGGTTCAATTTCTAGCATTCACATGGCAGCTCAAAACTAATACTATATATTGTATAGTAATTTTAATATAAAGATGGAATCTATTTCTACCTTTTTCCTTTATAGATATTTGTCTTATTTTTTTAAGTGGGTTTTTTTAAATTTTCTGATACTTTATTTACATTTATTTGTCTTATTTTTTAATTTTCATTTTTATTTTTTTATTTTGGAAACAAGGTCTCACAAGGTAGTCCTAGGTGACCTGGAACTCACTTATTCAGACCAGACTGATTTTGAGCTAACAAAGTTCCACCTGCCTTTTCTTCCCAAGTCCTGAGATTAAAAGCTTATGCCACTATAGTCTGCTCCAGTTGTTTTCTTTTTCATTGTGTGCACGTGTGTGTTTGCGTGTGTGTGTGTGTGTGTGTGTGTGTGTGTGTGTGTGTGTGTGTGTGTGTGGGCGTGTGCGCGCGCACACACATTTGCATGTGGTATACAGTGCTGGTAGAATCTCTGAAGCTACAGTTACAGGAGTCTGTGAGCCATCCAGTAAGAGGGCCAGGAACCAAGCCCAGTCCTCTGCAAGAGTATCAAGTGCTCTTAACTGCTGAGCCCTTTCTCCGGCCCCTTATTTTATTATTTAAAACAATTATTTTTATTTATTTGAGACAGGACCTCACTACTATGTAGTCTTGGCGGACCTGGAACTCATTCTGTAGAGCAGGCTGGCCTTAAGCTCAGAGATCTGCCTGCCTCTGCCTTCCAAGTGCTGGAATTGAAGGTGTGTGCCAGGCCTGAAAGGAGGGTGTGTGTGTGTGTGTGTGTGTGTGTGTGTGTGTGTGTGTGTGTGTGTGTGTGTGTGTGTGTGTGAAGGTATGTTCACATGAGTAGGCATGCCCCAGGAGACCAGAAGAGGGCGCCATATCCCATGAAGCTAGAGTTACAGGTGGTTGGGAGCCGCATGAACCAGGTGCTGGGAACTGAACCTGGGTCCTCACAGCAGGACAGCACTCACCCTTTGCTGAATCATCTCTCCAGCCCTTTGTATCTTATTTTTAAATTCTTTACCTAATGTATGAAATCAAGTTTTTGTTTTGTTTTCTACTTCAATTTTGAGAATTTAAGTTCTTACATTTAGATATATGATCTATAATTATTTATTGAGTCTAACTAAGGATCGGCATTCTTTTTGTTAGTTTGTAAGCACATGTGCACATGTGTCATGGCAAGTGTGGGCATCAGAGGACAACTTGAGGGACGTGGTTCTCTCCTTCCACATGTGGTCCTGGAGATCAGACTCAGGGAGTCCACAGGCGTGGCTGCAAATGGCCTGACCCACTGAGCCACCCCACTCGGCCAGATTGCTTTTTCCCTTTTAACACAGTGATGTTTAGTGGTTGGATCATCCACTTTAAAAAACAGTATTTCTCCATTAAGTTACTTCAGCACAATCGAAAAAAAGAAAAAATCAGTCGACCACAGCATACACCTGCTTTTGGACTCCAGTATCTTTGCCTCTGGGCTTTGAATGTCTGGATACTATGAAGCACCATACTGGTTATTATAGCCTCACAGAAGAACTTGAGGTGGGACTGCACAAGTCTCTCCTGATCCTGTTCTTCTTGCTCTTCTACAAAACCTTTTAGCATTTCTAGAGCCTTTCTGTCCTCTCTAGTCCATTTTCCTTTTCTCTAAATTAAGAAAAAAACTTAAAGAATTTCACACACAAGTACTCTCTAATTACATGATTTCCACCTCTCCCCCCCAACACCTGTGTACTCTGCTCCCTCTCATATCATGGCCTGTCTTTAGTTATTATCCTTTAAACATTTTTATTTTATGTATATAGATGTTTTGCTTGCATGTATATCTGTGCACCACGTGCATGCCTAATGCCCACAGAGACCAAAAGAACACATTGTGTCACCTGAAACTTAAGTTACAGACAGTTATGAGCCACTCTGTGGGTGCTGGGAATTGAACCTGGGTTCTCTGGACCAACAGCAAGTTCTATAAACCCCTGAGAAATTTCTCCAGCTCTTATTTAATTATTGTTGATACATACACACACACACACACACACACGTATATATGAATACAACTGAGCCCACTAGTGTTGCTCGAATGCATATGTGCTTAAGGACTGAGTACCCTATCAGGGGTTATTATAAAATACTTTTTAGGAAAGCCTTACATTTTGATTGGCATTACATTGAATATATAGATCAGTTTGAAAGTCGTCACTTTAATATTTAGCTTTCCAATTCATAATACATTTCCACCATTCAGTTACTTATCATCTAATTCCCCTCAATAAAGTTTGATCATTTTGAAGTCATAAATCTTACTCATCTCTTACTAAAATTATCCTAAGTAAAGGAATAATGAATTCCTTTTTCATGGGCTGGAGATAGATGGCTTAGCAGTTAAGGGCACCGACTGCTCTTGCAGAGGATCTGGGTTTGATTCTCAGCACCTACACAGTGGCTCATAACCATTTGTAATTCATGTTCCAGGGGATCTGACACCCTTTTCTGGCTTCCTACACACACACAGATAAAACACCCATACACTTAAAATAAAAATAAATAATTAAAGTTTAAAATAAAGTTCCTTTTTCATGTATTGTTAGTTTGCAGAAATAAAATAGATTTAAGTTTTGATTTTTATTCTGAAAATTCAGTATAATCATTTCTTCTAGAAATTTTTATGTTTCTCAGTTTCTTGGAGTTTTGGGCACATATGCACTCTGAGTATAGATAAAGATGGCTTTCAGGACTGAAGAGATAGCTCAGTTCTTAAAGGCCAAGGCTCACAGCCCAACTTCAAGATGGTCGTTTTACATCTCTCTGTCTCTCTGCCTCTCTGTCTGTCTCTCTGTCTCTTTGTCTCTCTCTGTCTCTCTCTGTCTCTCTGTCTCTCTCTCTCTGTCTCTCTCTCTCTCTCTCTCTCTCTCTCTCTCTCTCTCTCTGTGTGTGTGTGTGTGTGTGTGTGTGTGTACTCATACCCCAGCACAAAGATGGAGGTCAGCGGACAATTCACAAGAGGCAGTCCAAGCCTTCCCCTGTGGGTCCAGGGATGGAACTCAGGCTCAGAGGCGAGAGCCTCTACCTGCTGAACCATCTCGTCAGTCCATATGTTTAGTTTAGATTTTTATGACGTTTGTTTCCTTCTCTTGCCTTATTATATTGCTGGCTCCTTGTACAACTGTTGACCTGTATCACAGCACCAAGTCTTTCACTCTAGTTTGTGGTGTTGACTGTAGGTTTCCAGGCACCCTTCCTTAGATTCTTGTTCTTTTGATTCCTAGTTTGTTGAGAATCTTTCTTTTTTAATTTATGCTAAATCTAAGTATTTTCTGTGAATATTTCACAGTGGCTTCTGGTTTTATTAGATTTGTGTATTTTATGTGTTTGAGTGTTTTGCCTTGTTGTATGACAGAGTTTTCCTGAAGAGATGCAACACACACATCTACTCAGCCCAGTAGGGAGCCTGTTATAGAGCAAAGTACGGATACCACCAAAGTCCAACGTGGTGAGCCAATGAGTGTTACTGGGATTACTTACAGGAGTATGGGTGAGAGGTTACTTACAGGAACAGAAATGACTCAGAGTCAGCTGCCTCAGCAAAGCCCACCCCAGCATGGGTGACAGGTCACAGAAGCTGAGAGCCTGCAGCACACTGCACAGCCTGCAGGCAGCTCAACCGGTTGGAAAGAGTCCCTTCCAGGTGGTTCAGCTGGCCTGAGCCGTTTCTAGGCCTCTTGGCTGGTATTTCCTTCTTCTGCTCATTTTGGCTGGTCTCTGCTCCCTCCAGGCAGCTGTGCTTATCTGAGAGTCCCCTTGCAGCTTATCCGAGAGTGACTCTTCATTCTTCCTGCAGGATGGAACATTTTAATCTTGGAGGGAACTGCTATACAACTGTATGTGCCTACATATATGTAGATATACCACATGAGTCCCTGATGCCCACAGAGGTATGAAGAGGATTCTGGGTCACCTGGAACTGTAGTTACAAAGGGTTTTGAGTTTCCACATGGGTTCTTGGAACCAAACACAGGCCCTCTGCAAGAGTACCAATCTTAACTACTGTACCATTTCTCCAGCTCCCTGGTCTCATAATTCTTCCCCCTTGTTCTTTTGCCATAGTAAGTTATGTTGATCGATTCTGGATATTAAATCAGCATTGCTTTCCTGAGGTAAGCTTTGGCTGGTGGTCATGTATTTTACCCTTTTGATACATTGCTTAATTCAAATTGTTAAAATTTGAGACAACTGCATCTACACTCATGATGTCAATTTTGGCATCAAGATAATACTTGTCCCGTAAATTTAGTTGAAAAGCATTCCTTGTTCTTATGACATATGAAATAGCCTCTGTAGGACAGCTACATCATTGCTCTTGTTTAGATGTTTTCTCTGTGGAAAAAAAAAATTTGAGATCCTACAACAAACAACATGGTTATTTTAAATGGACAAACAGTCTGAACAGACACTTCATAAAAGACAGTGTTTGAATGGCCAATAGAAACACAACACATTCATTAACATCATTCATCTCCAAGGAAACACAAGAGACTTATACACACACCTCCAAGCTTGTTAAGTGTTGAATCTAGTGGGAACAATGACACCAACCAGAATTCTCATACAATACTGGTGGGGATGCAAAATGACAGCTTAGGAACATAGTAGGATGGCATCTTATTCAGTTAACAATGTTTTACCATGCCACTCAGCAGTACCATCCTTACAAATGTACCCACAAGTCTAAACGTAACCTTTGTTTGCCAGATGTAATTGTCCTCTTGGAGGCAAACTGCTGAATAAACTCATCCTTTCTAGCCCTTTCTGAACTCTAGCTGGTTGGTTCAACTCAGCTGTTCTGACCCAAACTCCTCTTTAAGCTGACTGATACAAACTGGCTTCTCTCAGCTTCTGACTGAATTGCTCTGCTTGGCCTTTTTTGCAATCTGTTCTAATTTTCTGGCTCCTTCTCATTCTCTGGTTCATTTTGTCTTCACCTATGTCTATCTTGTTCTTTCTGCAACCTGTCTCTGTAAAACTGTCCCATTAACAACTGCCTTTGAACTGAACTTAACTAAACTCAACTACGTTGCCTGAAGCCAACTGAATTACAGTCACTGAACTGCTTTCCACTCCTGACTCACTCTGCACTGCTCTTAAGTATCCTCTCTTTCCTATCTGTTCTTGTGAGAGTTGGGTATATCCTATCTCTGACTCATTCTGTCAGATCTTTCTCTGATTCATCACTTTGTCTGCCCCTCAATTAGATATCACTTTCAAACACAGCTACTTCCTTCTACAAACTAACTTTACCTCCATTTTTGGGATTAAAGGTATGTGCTAATGGCATGTCTGCATTTCAGCCAGAGAGATTAAAGGTGTGTCATTCCAGATGGATCACACAGACATAGGTATTTGGATGTGCTCCCTTGCCATAGCAGCCATGTTGCTGGATTAAAATTCCCCTATACACAAGGAACATAAATGCACATCCATGACAGCATTATTTACAGTAGCCTCCATAGTGATGTGACTGAGAAATGTGCCTCATAGGCTTAGGTATTTGAACACTTGGTCTCCAGTTGGTGAGGCTGTTTGTGAAGGTTACAGAACCTTTGGGAAGTGGACCCTTGTTGGAAGAAGTCCATCACTAGAGGTAGTTTTGAGGGTTGATAGATTGACTTTCTTCACTTCCTGTCCTCTCTGTGGGCTTCCTGTGATGAAATGTGATCTCTGTTCCCAGAGTATTGAGGCTGGCTTCAGGTCTGGGCCCTGCTTTCCTCTCCTTGATGGACTGTATCTGTTCTGGATTTATAAGATAAAATATACCCATTTTCTCTTCTAAATTGCTTTTACTCATGTTTTATCATAGAAACAGAAAGAACTAATATAGCCCCTAATTGAAAATACTCATTATGTCTACCAGTGCCTCTGTGTGTGTGTGTGTGTGTGTGTTACACAAATCACAAATTGTGGTATATCTATACTATGAAGTATTACTCCACAATGAAAAGGAATGAAACATGAGTTCATACAATGACATGAATGATTTTTAAAACATTATGCTAAGGTAAAGAAGTCACACCAAAGATCATTTGCCATATGATCCTGTTTATATGAAATTCTAGAAGCAGCAAAAGCATCATGGCAGAAAGAAGAGCAGTGGTCACTGGTGGGAAAGTCACCAGCTACAGAGTGTAAAGGTGGTGGACAGTTTCCTTGATACAGGGCCTGGCACAAGATATAGGACTGGCAGTGGTAGACTTGGAGCCAGCACTGGACATCTGTCAGCATGCCATTGCCCTAGAAGCTCTCCTTTAACTCAGTGTGGCCATGGGTTCTTTAGATGTATTTATTTATCTTATGTATATCAGTACACCATTGCTCTCTTCAGAGACACCAGAGGAGGGCATCGGATCCCATTACAGATGGTTGTGAGCCACCATGTGGTTGCTGGGAATTGAACTCAGGACCTCTGGAAGAGCAGTCGGTGCTCTTAACCACTGAGCCATCTCTCCAGCCCCCCATGGGTTCTTTAAACATCTCAGTTTCTTTGTCTATCAAATGGGGCTAGTAACTACATGTAGTGGGTGCTGTGGGGTGGCACCAAGATGTCCTCAAAGTCCTAAGTGCTTGCTCTATCCAGCTGCCTGGATTGCAGCTATCCAATTCCTCCTGGGAATTGCCCTCTGCTGCAGAAGTCTCCTCCCTTAAGGATGATGGAAATGCTGGGAGAGGAGCCTGTAGAGGGACAGCTGTGAGCTAGAGCCAGCCCCATCAAGGATGGGAGAAGGCATACAGCTTAAAGAAGGATCCTTCTGGGCTCACCTCAGTTTGGGAGGTTTTGGTCTACAACTTTTGATGGCACAGGACATCACAGTACAGATGCCTTGGGGACCAAAGCCTGTCACCTCACAGCAGTCAAGAAGTAGAGAAACAGGAATAGGCTTGGGACCTAATATCTCCTTCAGGAGTCAGCCCCTCAATCACCTAACTTCCCCCCACTAGGCCCCACCTCCTGGTGGTTCCACCACTTCTTCAGAACACTGAGGCTACAACACCAGGCTTTCAGCACATGGGCCTTTGCGAAACATTTCATATTCAAAATATGGCAACCCTTGCCTGATGACATCTCTTCTTAGGCCTCTAAAGGCAAATTACCACCTCATATAGATTCACATCCCCCTCAGGTGACATTGGTTCTCCATGCAGGGAAAGCCACAAAAGACCGGAAGCCTCGCCTTGTGAGAGAAATCCTGCCATTCTCAGCTTTGCCCCACTCACCTTCATCCTTTACTCCCAACAGGCTCTCCCAAGCCTCAGATATTTGTCTCTTACCAGCCAACCAGAAAGAGTCATAGGTCTGGTGGACCCTAGTGCTGGCAAGGGGTGAAGTTTCACAAGGGATCTTGAGGGAGATTAGCAGTCACCCTTCATGCTTCTTAGGACAAAAGAGGCAAGTGTTTGTAGATGTTTATGAACCACTGAGGAGAGGGAGGAAGCCCCTGTCAATTAACCCACTTGTCTCAAGAACAGTGGGCTATGGTCTCCTTGCAACTGGACTTCAAATATTACATCAGAAACCTGGGTGTTAGTGAGCTGGCCTTTGGGCCAGCTGGAAGACTTAGCCTTGTCAGGAGTTGGGGCTGGACTGGCCCAGCACTGCTCTGTTCAGCACCCTTAGAAGGACTAGAACTATACTCCATCTTAATGTCCCTGGTCCTCCTCTTGAAGGGTGAGTCCTGTCTCCAGCCTGACTGATACCTAAGTGACAAGTATCACTTCATTTCCAATTCCAAGAATCCATATCCTGTGACCCATGAAATTCTATTAGTTCTGACTGGGAATGTGGAGGGTTTTAATCAGAAGTTTCCAGACTCTGGATAACGGGGTCTATCAGGTCATGAGGTTTATCCTTCATAAAGCCAGGACTTCTCTACAAGGTAGCCATCAGTTCTTGCATTCCTCCCTAATCTAGGGGTTCACTTCTTTCAAGAACACCCTCCTGAGCTCCAACATTCCTCACTCTAAGCTGGGCTCTGATTCCCTGAAACTCTTCCCAGATCTTCTGTTGAATTCTGAGACCACCAACTCCATTTTACACTTTGTTCCAAGATGTCCCTGTAGAGTCTTTGGAACCAGGTCCTGGTAGAGGCAAGAATACTGAATTTCAAACCAGTGATGGGAGAAGTTGAGTCCCACTCAGATGACATCAGTAGACAGGGCACCAAGAGTTCACCAGATGTGTCTGAAATGGGGGATCAGGGGTACCCAAAACAAGAATCATGATTTTCTGCTCAAAGTTTATACCCAACTAAACTATCCACCAAGCCAAGTAATAAAGATATTTTTAGATTTTCAGATTCTCAAAAAAATTTGTCTTCCATACTCCCCTTTTTCTAAAATTTCTGGAGATATGTTTAACTATTATGAGGGAGAAAGCCAAAAGAGGAGGGTCTGGCATACCTGGGTATGGTGATGAGTTTCATGTCAACTTAACACAAGCTAGAGTCACTGGTAAGGAAGGAATCTCAATTGAGAAAATACTTCCATAAGATCTGGCTGCACAGTATTTTCTTATTAGTGATTGATGTGGGAGAGCCCAGCACATTGTGAGTGGTGCCATCTCTGGACTGGTGGTCTAAAGTTCTACAAGAAAGCAGGCTGAGTAAGCCATGGAAAGCAATCCAGTAAGCAGCACCCCTCCATGGCCTCTGCATCAGCTCCTGCCTCCAGGTTCCCATCCTATTTGAGTTCCTGTCCTGACTTCTTTCAGTGATGGACTATAATGTAGAAGTGTAAGCTAAATAACCTTTTTCTCCCCAAATTGTTTTTGGTCATGATGTTTAATCACAACAATAGAAACCCTAACTAAGACACTGGAGATACAGGTGTGCACCACACAGGGAATGGAGGCCACCAGACTGACCCTCTCTAGGTTTCAGCTGAGAAGATAGTTTGCCCCTGAACATCCAATGGGTGTCCTGACAACATTCTAGACTCTGAGCTGAGTGGTTAGCAAAGATAGACATCCCACCAAAGAGAGCAGGCCCAAGACATCAGCTTCGGAGGGAAGCCCATTGGAAGCAAGGACAAATTACCTGTTTATTCTAAACAGTTTATGGATGTCATGGTGACCTAACAAAGCAGTGCTCTCATTGGTGGGGACCTTGGCTAATGGGGGCAGCACAGTCCTGACACAGTTCTCCTGAACCACAATGGAAAGCTATGAAGCTCAGGCTGTGGCCTGATAAGGCTTCAGAAGTATTGTACGAGCGTGGGTTCAAACTTTTATTTTTAGGAGCTCAGTTTGTTAATCTCTTCTCCTACAAGCTTGAGTGTCTGAGTTTGGTCCCCAGAACCCACATTTTTTTAAATTAATTAATTTATTTATTTTATGTATGTGAGAGTACACTGTCACTGTCTTCAGGCACACCAGAAGAGGGCATCGGATCCTATTACAGATGGTTGTGAGCCACCATGTGGTTGCTGGGAATTGAACTCAGGACCTCTGGAAGAGCAGTCGGCGCTCTTAACCACTGAGCCATCTCTCCAGTCTCCAGAACCCACATTTTTAAAAGCCAGGGATGGCACTTATAATCCCTGGGGCTCGAGGACCAGATGCACAGTTGGCTTTTGTTGTTTACAATTGGACTCTATCTAGAGCAGTGGTTCTCAACCTTCCTAACTCTATGGCCCTTTAATACAGTTCCTCATGTTGTGGTAACCACAACCATAAAATTATTTTTGTTGCTACTTTGTAACTGTAATTCTGCTTCTGTTATGAGCCTTAACATAAATATTTTTGGAGATAGAGGCTTGCCAAAGGAGTGGAGATCCACAGGCTGAGCATAGAGAGAGACAATTGAGGCAGGAAGAACAGGATGATATCTCCAAACCACCGCATAGAACCACCCATGACTGTTTTCGTGGCATGGGACAGTAACACCCAGTCGCTGGTCAGCCAGCTGTAGTCAAGAGGATTCTGTAAGTCCTACAGCTTGGAGATCCTTGCTGGCCATGCGGGGCTCCAAACTGGAGGCAGCCCCAGGACCTCGGTTTCTTCCCTCGTGGGTGCAGGGGCCTTGGTTCATCCACAGCCACCAACCAGGCAAGCTGAGGACTGCTGGGCATCCACGCCTCCCCCAGGTCAGGGTTTATCAGGTATCTACTGTCCGTGAGCTATCAAACCCTCTGGACTCTGCTAGCTTATCTGCAGATAAGCTACTGTCTCTAACAGTCTCTATACACGATCTTTGTGTGAATCAAATCAGATAATGGATTATTTGAAAACAGACTGTGTGTCGATTTACGAGACTAGAAAGTGAGTTTGTGAGAATGAATGAATACGCAACATATCTCTGTAATCCCAGAACCTGAGACAGGGCCAAACACCAGGCAGGTACTCTGTAAACAGGGAAATGTGAGTTGTGACCAATCAGGGCTCTGCAATGTGTTCAAGTCACAGGGATGGGCTGATGGATCAAATATTGGCAGCCATAAGCTGGTCCAAGTGAGTCCAGGGCTTTAGGCAGCTACAAAGAGATTAGGGTCCTACTCCGCACTCCAGACATAGATGTGTGGTAGGGCTGTACATTGCCAGAATGACTGAGCTCACTCACCACAGAAGTCGAGAGACTTCCCAAGAATGGGCCCCAAAGAGGAAGCAGACCCCAAGCCCAGAAAACAAATAGGGCTTGATGGCAGCTCTTAAGGAATGAATAAAGCCTGGATTAAGCCTTATAAAACACCCTGAATCTTCAGTTATGTGCAGCCTTTTTCAGTTTTTTTCCTGGAGAGGGTTTGTGACTCCTAATTGAGTAACTGAAGGGCACCCATGAGCACCTGATCTAGTTCCCCTCCACCCGTGTGTATCTTTCTCTCTGTCTGCCTCTGTCTCTCTGTGTGTCTGTCTCTGTCTCTGTCTCTGTCTCTCTCTCTCTCTCTCAGACAAGATCTCACTGCATAGCCCTAGCTGGCCTGGAACTCATAGAGATCTGCATGCCTCTGCCTCCAAGGCTAGTTTGCTTTCTATAGCTGTAATAAAACACCATGACCAAAAGCAACTTGAGAAGGAAATAATTTGTTCAGTTCAAACTTCCACATCACAGTCCATCATTGGTGGAAGTCAGGGCAGGAACTCAAGCAGGAGCAGAGGCAGGAACCATGGAGGAATGCTGCTTATTCGCTCACCCCTAATGACTTGCTTGGCCTGCTTTCTCTTACAACGCAGGGCCACCACCCAGGCATGGCACCATCCACACTGGAATGGACCCTCCCACATCAATCATTAGTCAAGAAAATATCTCTACAGATTTGCCCACAGTCCAGTCTGCTGGCAGCAATCCCTCAGTTGAGATTTCCCATGACCAGTTGCGTCCAGCTTATGTCAAGTTGACAAAACTAATTAATCACTACAGTGATCCTTCTGAGCTTATATGTTGTGAGAAATATTAAAAAAAAAGATGGAATTTATTGCACATTCCTGCATTACACCCTGGTTCTCTCATACCAGTAGGGCTGGCCAGCCATGCACTGGTAGGCAATGGCCGACCTGCTTTTATTTCATGGAGCTGAGTCAGAGCTCCACGATCTCTCCACCCAGTTCACTAGGTTCCCACTGGCGGGTCGCTACCACACTAGCCCCATGCTTCAATGCCCCCATGGCCTCTGTGATGCACATCAAGCAAACCCACACTTTGCCACTGTACCTTTCTCTCTGGAACACAGACAAGCCGCCGCATGAAGGAAAACACAAGACAAACTTAGCTCAGAAACAATAGTAACTCAATCTCTGGGTGCAACAACTAAAACCTAATCTTGTAAACCTTACCAAAGTCTGATTCCTCTGGTGGCGAATCCTTGTGGATCCGCCATGATACCAGGAGACTCTAGTAGCTACATCTTACCTATCTGCTGTCCCTGTTCCAAAAGGGTCTCTCTCTCTCTCTCTCTCTCTCTCTCTCTCTCTCTCTCTCTCTCAACTCTCTCACACACTCTCTCTCTCTCTCCTGCTTCCTCTCTTCCTCTCTCTGGCCTGGAAGTCCCTTCCACGCACCCAGTGATTGGCTCTTTTATTCATTAAGGGATTGGTTCATAAGAAGTCACAGGTGTAACTCACTCCTTGTCTGAAACCCGTCACAGGAGGGCAGAATTAGAATACAAAAAGCCCCAGGGCTATTCACAACACTTATACATGTCATTACTCCTGCTGTGTGGTGAGTAGTGGGGTGCTGGAGGCAGCCTTGGTTTTGCATGGAGTTAGCATCACAGTATCCCTTACTCTGGGAATTTAAAGGTGACAGAAGGTTTCCCTGTCCATGGCATACTATAGAGATTTTCTAAAATAGATCAACACAGAGGTGTTTAGACTCAACCCAAGCTCTGCCATGTGATGTGCCCTCCAGTCTTTGGAGAACCGTCTCACTGGAGAGGCCCTGCTGGGCACTGACCTGTCTAAGCAGTTCTTCTTCAAGCCAGAGGGCACCATATTAGCTCAAAGCAGCCCACAGGACACCCAGCAAGAGCAGCCAGGACAAAGTGGGCTGGAGTAGACCAGCATGGGGAGGCAGACACTGCCAGTTGGAACTGCACATCCATATCCTGAATCTGGCTGCTCTGCTAGGTTGGCTCCCAGAGGATAGACAAAGACCTGAAGTCAGCATCTCCTTGGAGAGCAAAGGGGCAAGACAGGCAGGCAGGGCTGTGTTGCAGTGTGGGCCTTGGAGAAGGAGTACCAGGGTCAGGGCACCTTGGCATAGCACAAAGCTTGAGTGAGGGGCTGCGTCTTTAACCCTAGTCCTGGCCAGTCACCAGAACCATACTGCCCCCAAGTAGATGTCTGACCCTTGGGGAGCACCCCTTTATTCTTCAGTGTTATTTTAAGAGTGGGTTCAGCACACAGCTCTTCCAGTGGAGAAGGACCACATCAGGAATGTGTGGGTGTGTCCAAGGCACCTCTGAAAACCCAAACCAGGAAGGAGATGTGAAGTGGAAACTTAAGGGTTCTTTGAGAAGTCGGTTGGGTGGTGTTTTGCTAAGGCAGACTCAAGAAGGAACATTCAGCTGAAGCAGACACAGGTGAAAGCAAGCATGTGAAAGGACATGTGATGAAGGACTCTTCACGAATGACACACATGTATTGGTCCGCCTTACATTGAGAGTTGCGCTCCATTTTTCTCCACAGAGAGAAACGCACCAAAAACCTTTTGGTGGTGTGCTGCAGTTTCTTGCCATTTCTGCAGACTGGGGCTGATTGGCAGAGTGACGTCAGCTGAGACAGACACACGTGCTGAGGCAAGACCTGTGGAGGACACGTGATGTTTGGAGATATGAATAGGACTCGGCGGACTGTGACCAAGGCTGAGCTTGGCTTGCTTATAGAGCTAGCTCTGCAACACTTGTGGGTCTCACACCTTCGCTGATCTTCACTTCTCTGAGAGGCACAGATGAGAACTTCTCCTGGCCTTCCTCCTGGTCCCTTCTGCTAACTTGAGCCGAGGCTGGGGCCCTGCTGACTCTACTAGGTAGTGCCACTGCTGCTGATCCATGTTTGCTATCCTGACTCTACCGAACTGGACTGCTGGTGTATCTGTGAAGTGTTTGTGAGTGGCTCGAGCTGCCACTGCTGGCCTGTGAACCGAACTGCTGATTTCCAGACAATACAGATGAAGTTACTCCAAAGAACCTTTCTAAACTGGTCCACTTCCCCCATATCCTTTCTTTCCCACTACCTCTGGTGGCTGGTAGGCTACAAGAGAGTTTAAAGTGTTTAAAAACCATCATTAAAAATAAGGTTTGAAAAAATTAAAGTTACAGAGATGTGTTTCTCTCCTTGTCTGCTCTCACTTTCCTTGTGACCCTTGGCCATACTCTAAGAGAAACTGAAAGCATTGGGAGAGCATCCTTCTATCTGAGTTCGTGAGACCTTAACAACTGGGGACAATGGCCCTTAGGAACATGTGGAAAGAGCCAAGCCTGAGGTAGATTGGTCACCTGCTCAAACTGTCTATATTGAGGGGTACACAGGATGTGGTGAGGTCCTCTCCTCCTTTACTCACCAGGGAACCCTCACATTCTTCTCCCAATGATCATAATATCAACCATGTCCCCAGGTCCCAGAACTCTTCATGTCCTTGAACATGGCTGAGCTTCACCCCAGGCATTGTGGGTCTTTCCCTGACGTGTGGCCTGGTAGGAGTCATTCCATGGGGTAAGGTGAACTCTTCCAATGGGACTTTGAAGCTTTATCTCCACTTGAACTCCGAGAAAAGCTCGGGACACGTGATGGCGAGTTCTCAGAAGAAGCCCAAATTGGCATGTGGAGGTCCCATCTCCCCTCTGCAGCTGGAGAACAATGGGACCCTCATCTCCAACCAGGTCTAAGTACAGCCTGCAGAAGGAGGGGCAGCTTGGGCTCCCAGGTGTGGGGAGGTGTAGTCAGTACCTCTCACTCTCAGACTTCCTCCGGCCTCTGCGGAAAGCCTGGCTGTGCCAACCAGCATGTGTGGCACAGTGACCTGGGTTGCAAAATATATCCGGCATGGCAGTTGGTGAAGTTATGCAATCACCCCAACTTACGGAAACCACCTTGAGGTGCTCCCAGGGAGTAGAGGTGGATGGCCGGGCTGCCGGGCTGGCTGCAGGCCTAAAGTGATAGTCGGCCTCTTGTAGATCCCAGAGCACATCAGAGCTCACCTTATGGAAGTGGGACCAACCCTTGACAGAGCTGGAGAGCATGCTCCGAGGAGCTGTGGTGGCCGGCTGGAGAGAGGGCCGTGTCAGGGGTCGGTTGTTCCCCTTGTCGTGTGAGACAGGCTTCATAACAAGGGCTCAGGTAGCAAAGAGACTTAGGGAGAAGTCCCACAGAGCCCGGTGCCAGCTCCATATTAGACTTTCTCCTGTTCAGAGCTCCCATAGCAGGATAAAACGAAGATGGTACAAGTCCTTATGGAGAGAGAAGCCTGATCCAACCTGCTGACATTCTGGGATTCATCAAGGCAACCTCAGGACGAGTCCTGGACAGCCACGCCTAACATGGCTGTATGGTCAATCATTCCTGAGAAGGCTGTTTGCCCTAGCCAGCCAGTGGGATTCTGGAACTAAGTGAGATCACCCCAGCCTCCTCCATATCTCCCCACAAGGAAAGAATGGCCCTAATTGGGATAAAACCCAGGTTGTCTAGAATGGGACCCCAGCCTTGCCTCACCCTCATGCCCTGGGTTGTCATAGCATTTTCTGCTCTCAGGGCTCTGAGGGTGATGCCAATAAAGGACATGAGAGGAAAAGCTGACTTTGTTCCAGTCTCGCCACCCAGCTATATATCTGTCTCGGGGTCTCAGCCTCAAGGCTGAGAGAAGTGCCATGGTAGGAAATCCAGCCCCCTCGGTCTCCTCATCCCTACTGAGGGGGTGAGTCTGTGTGAATTCCCATTGGACATTGTACAAGGTAACTGCACCTTGCTCTTCTGCTCTACAGTGTATCTGAGGCCAACTTGGCAACACACAGAGTCTGCCTCAGCTCCTGGGTTGTTTAGTGACTGGATGTGTCAGGGCTTATTGAGCCTCCTCCCCCAGGACTGGACACAAGGTTACTTCATCATTTCAGTCTTACAGACAATGGAGTCTTCACCTTCTAGCCTTATAAAGTTGCTTTGGAAAACCCAAACCCTGGCGTCCCTCTGTCAAATAGGATATGCATTTCTTAGCTTAATGACTATGAGCAGATACAAATTCACTGAGAAATAAATTCATTTTTCATAGTTTATTTTGTGACAAGCTTCTTTCTTGTGCATAACGCTTTGGCATTTCACCCATATGGTAGCATACATCAAATTTCATCTCTCTTTATATCTGAATAGTATTCTCTTGTATGAATGAACCACATTTTAGTGAGATAATTATATGCATTTTGTCCTTCATTTTATTGCCATTAAATCTTAAGTATGAAGTTGTCTTATTTATTTTTATTTTTAATTATATGTAAGCATGTGTGTCAGTGTGTGTGTCTGTGTATATGTGTGTCCAACCATGTGAGTCCAGGCGATCAATCATGGAGGCCAGAGGCATTGGGTCCCCGGCACTGGAGGTGCAGGCTACTGTGAGCTACCTGGTATGGGCACTGGGACTCAAACTCAGGCCCTCGGGTCCACTGCTGGAGCAGCAGAGGCTCCACTCCCTCTCTAACCCCAGGTTGTGTGTTTTCAGACCGATCATTTGTGTTAGGACCATGGGCCATGAGGAGCAGACTCTAGACAGCTGTCAAAAGCAGCAGAGTAACTGGGCCCAGCTTCCAGTTGTCCTGGCCTGCTTGTTAAGTGGGGACTTCCGGGTGGCGGTGTCTCCTACTGTGGGTTCCGAATGGAATGCAGTTGTCAGGCTTGTATGGTAAATGCTTTTACCTGCTCAGCTATCTCACCAGCCCAAAGTGTGGGAATTATGCTTTTATTCTTGGCCTTTTGCCTCTGTATCATCCATGGACAGTGCTATGACATTTGGGCTACAGCGGACCCTACACGTGCAGCAGTCCCATACAACGATGGTAATGGCCTTGCTGCTGTGACTTTTTCTGAGAACATAGAACAAATGTCTGTTTCCCCCAGATAGGGCACCAATGACATACCAAAAAAATAAAAATCCACACAAGTCCAACTCAGTGAATCAATGGCTTTATTGTGATTAGTCACAAGCGCATGAGTGAGAGGTAGAAGCCACACAGAATCATGGATGAGGGGTCATTCACAGGAGCACAGGGGAGGGGTCACTCACAGGAACAAGGTGAGGGGTCACTCACAGGAGCACAGGCGAGGGATCACTCACAGGAACAAGGTGAGGGGTCACTCACAGGACCACGGAGTGAGGGGTTACCTGCAGGAACACAGATGACTCAAACACAGCCAGATCACTGCAAAGTCACGCTCCTGTCATGGGTGACGCCCTCATGGAGGCTGTATTGTGGAATCACACCTTCAGTTAACTTCCATTTCCTATATACTTGAGCACCTACCCCATAAAATCGCAGGCAGCTGGAAGCTGGAGGTAATGGTAGGGGGAGACCTGGAGACCATCTATCCCTGTGCGTACCACAAACATCAGCAGCTTCATCGCCACTTCCACAGACCTGCTACTGGGCCGAGAGTTCTCTAGGTCACCGTAGAAACCTCTGCTCCATAATTGCGGCTGCTCCTGTCACGCCTGAAGGAGAAAGCTATGCATGAAGCAGCCACAGGTTCTGCCATGCGTAGATAGCACAGCTGTGCGGCTCATGCCTGATCATCGTGATTAAAAAACTAGATACTGGCTCGTACACAGCTGCAGTATTAGACTTGCATCTTTTTTCTTCTTTTCTGTTTTCCTTTGTACAAACTGTAACATGTGAATACAGGATAAGCCCAGCAGCCCATGATGTATTATACACACTGTTTTGTGCAATTGCTTAAGATCAAACGAAGAGGAGTGTTCATATGTACTTACCCTATTTCACTTTTAATTACATCAAGGATAACTCTACTTCTATTTAAATGGCTTTATTACTTTGTTAGCTCTCCGTCTTCTGTTTTGTGAGTTTTGCTCACTGTCTGCAGTCTCCTGTGGCTAGCCTCAAGCACTTCCTTCATTTTTTTCTCCGAAGATGCATCTGCTACCCAAAGATCATCTCAGGGTTGCTTGTGTGGAAATGTCTTTAGCGTGACTCTCATCTCACTTAAAGTACTGTCCTAGGGTTGCCTGTAGCCTCTCTCTGTTCCCCTCATTAGGTCCTCCTGCCCACCCCACCCCCATGGCAGTACAGAGCTAGGGAAGTTTTCAGTAGTAACTGCAGCAAATACTTGTCTTCACTTCTCCGTCCCCTGGTCCTCTGTCTGGTGCTTCCGTTGTGCTGGTGTGCTTCGACTCCTCAGAGGCTCGTGTCTTCCTCTCCATTCTCTTTATATGCTTATGTAAAACCATCCATCACACTACCTTCACGGTCACTAATTCTTTCTTCAGCCACTTTAAAACCTACCTAGCATTTGTGATTTTACATTTTCATCTTGCTTGTGTGTGGTTTTTTAAATTTATTAATGTGTCTCTTCACATGCCACATGTGTTGGGGTACCTGCAGAGGCCAGAAGAGGGTGTTAGATGCCCTGGAGCTAAAGTCAAGGCAATTGTGAGCCATCCTCTGTGGGTGGGTGCTGGGAACCAAACTCTGGTCCTCCAGGAGAGTAGCAAACACTCTGAATCGCTGAAGCATCTCCCCAGCCGGTCGCCTGTGTTTTTCAGCTTCATAACATCCTCTCATTTGTTTCAAGGGCTGGGATTTAAACCAGAGCCTCATGCAAAGCACTGGTTCCATTACTGACAGATGTTCCAGCTTTCTCTTTGCTTACTAAAAAATACTCTCTGTGTGCTCGTTGACATTCTCTATTAATATGACATTGTCTCGTACATTCCTGACATCTTTAATTGTGGCTTCTTTAGTGTGTGTGTGTGTGTGTGTGTGTGTGTGTGTGTGTGTGTGTGTGTGTGTGTGTGTGTGTGTTTTATAAGGCAACATCTTATCTGTTAAATTCTGAGTCCTGGCCCAAAGAGATTCTCTTGTTGCCTCCGTTTTTCATTTCTTTACCCTTTTTTGTTTGTTTGTTTGAAACTGGACATTTTAGACAATAAGTTGCAGCAGCTCTGAGGTCAGCCTTCTTGCCCTTCAGTTCGACGCCAGCATTTGTTTGCTCCTGAGTTTGGGGGAGGAAGGGCATCATACTGTCGATGTCACCTTGCCACCCCGTGGCTGCCTTGGCCATGCCCAAGGTTCCCTTTGGAAGGACCCTGGCAAGTCAGTTCTCCTCATTCCCTAACCACATGGAGGGCACTGTGGTGACAGAGGGCACTGGGGTGACAGCACTGCTGGCTTCAGCAGTGATCTGGGTGCAAACTGCTCCACACTCTAACCCAGTCAAACGCAGGCCCCTCTGGAGTCATGGTCTGTAGTTTTTTTTAAAAAATGAGTTACCTTTGACCTCATCCCGTCTGTCCCCGTACCTTCAGCTTCCAGGAAGCAACAGAAGCTCCAGGGTGTGAAGCCTGAGACATGTCTTTGTTCCTTGGGGCCCTGGGTCAGCGGATGCTCTGTGACTTGGTGAGTCAGCAGAAGCCATCTCCTGTCACCAAGCGGGTTCTTGTCTTGCCTTCTCTAAGAATAGACTAGGCAGACAGCAAAGAGTACAAAGGGAGGTACTTTGTTGCTAACTCAGGATTTAACAACTGAAAAAGGTAAAACTGATCACCACTCAGGCCAGGGAGTCTTGAAGCAGAGTCCAGTCCTCTGCCAGAGCCAGGAACCAGCAACCTGGCCCTGAAGAATTGAAGCCTCAGACTACCCAAATTTAGAGAAACAAGCTGTCTCTGATTGGCTGAATGTGAGCACACAAATAAGGAGAGACTTAGGAACGATCAGCAAAGAACTGTCATACTGTTACCTTTGCAGCTTCTCAGTTGCTATGGTAACTGTGAAGGCTTGCTGCTTTCCCACCTGGGGGCTCTGGCCATCAATTTCCTTCAGCTGAGGTTTTTCAGCTGCCGCTGTCGGGATTGACAGCTGTCAGTCAGTCAGTCATTCGTTGCCTTCCGGGCTTGAGTTCCCCAGCCATATAGTGGGGATAAGTTGTATACTGGTGATCAGGAGGAGCTCCATCTTGGAGCTATATCTGCCATGGGCTGTCCACCTCTGCACTTCTCAAATATACAATTTTTGTTTGCTTCTTCACACTGTTTCTCTGTGTAGTCCTGGCTGTCCTGGAACTCGCTCTGTAGATTAGGCTAGCCTTAAACTCAGAGATACCCCTGCCTCTGCCTACCGAGGTGTGGTCTGTCTTTTAAAAGCAGTATTGTTTAAGGATTTTCTGTTCCTTGCAGAAAATCTTTTTCATTAATACGCCATCCAAAAAAACTCCTTTTGGGGGATGGCCTGCAATGAACCAGACTGAATCCATCTTAAGCTCCGTAGCCATTTAGTTTCAAGGTCAAAATAAGTTTGTTTCTGTTTTCTATAAAAGGTAAATTTCTACATCTTAGAATGCAACCATAACTTGAACTTCCTGGAATTTGACCTGCTGGGTACCTGACTGATTCTTCACCTTCCCCCCAACCTCATAAGATAGAGCACTCTGCCAAATAATTTTGAGATATTCTGCCAAATTCCTATGCAATCAAAATTCCTCTGGAAACCCCTCAGCCCTAAAAGACTCCTTAGCTGCATGGAGTGGTGGCACACGCCTTTGACCCGAGAACTTGGGAGGCTGAGGCAGGCAGATGTCTGAGTCCGAGGCCAGCCTGGTCTACAGAGTGAGTTCCAGGACAGCCAGGGCTACACAGAGAAACCTTGCCTAGAAAAATGAAACAAACAAAGAACAAAATCAAACAAAAAAACCCAACCTTAGTCTTACATTTTTGAGCTATATAAACCCTACTTTCTCCTGTGTTTCATGCTGTTCTTTCAAACCCCACCTTAGGGAGGCAGCCCTTTCTGACAGAAAATAAAGCTTGCTTAATTTGACTAACAAATTTGGATAATGGTCTTTTTTTCTTGTTTGGTGGGATTACCATGTGGACGGGGTACCTGGAGTCAGCTGACTACTTGCCAACAAGGAGTTCAATGTAGAACTTCTTCTCTGTGGTGATGAAAGGCATTTCTTCTCACCCGCATGGCTATGTGCTTGGGAGGCAGAGGGATATACTTTCTCCATCTCGTCGTCACGGGGTCCTGGCCTCTTTTCTGGCTTCATGTCCTTAGAGAAAACAAGCCCTTTCTTGCCTAAGTGACATTGTCAAATGGCAGGGCCACTCCTTCAAGCAGCACCCATTCAGAATGTTCAAGAGCTTTACAGGTGCGGGGGGGGGGGGGAACCCCTGCACTCAGGAAGCTGGAAAGATGAGTGGTGTTCAAGGAGGATGATAGTTCAAGGCCAGCTGGGCCATAAAAATGAAAATGGACTTTACAGCATGACTCCAGACACCTTTCCTGCTCCCGTCGCTTCCGTGCCTACTCACTTTGCTTGCACGGCTCCTTCAGATGTGAAATTCCTACAAGGCCCTTGCTACTTAGGATGTTATTTCCCCACTTTACAAGGGGATGGTGAAGACTGGATACAGCCATGAAGCAACCAAGTTTCCCCATTTACTGTACACGAGGCCCCACTCTGCCTCCCAGGCCTGTGTTCTCACTATCGTTCAGGCCGTTCTCTCACAGAAACCCAGGACACAATTTTATCTTTCCTGTCACTGCCTCCACCCACACTGTGTCTCTCTTCCAGTGGGGCTGGGGAAGCTCCCCTGTCTCATGCCATCTCCTTCCTGAATCTTCATCCTGGTCCACTCAGGGGGTCACTCCACATATACGGCAAGCAGTTTCCTGGGTCTTGGTGATTACTCATGCCACAGGTTGGACCAGTCTGCGAGCACTTGGACTTTTGCTGGAACATTCGTAAAGGAGGAAGCCCTGTCCCCATCCTGACTGGAGAAAGACAGCTTGCAGGAGCTGTGCTGACCCTTTCTAAAGCCTTGATAGGAAAAGCAGACAGCGATGAAGGGAGGAGCCTTGTCTGGCACCATGTGCCTCCCAGTTCTATCAGAACTGCATCCACTGTGGTAAGCATTTGAGTAGCAGATCTATTGCTTGCTTTAAAAAACACCCCTAACAAACGCCACTGATTTACAGCACCTACCCGAGTTTACCTACATTTTTCAACAGTGCAAAGCATTTTCATGCATCAGCTGCTGCTAGAGTCTGCTTAACAGAATGTGGTCTCCACCTTCCTGGGATCCACAGCCTGGGGGAGGCAGATGTCTGCCAAATCAAATAGGGTGGACCGGGGGCTCAGAGGTGGGCAGTGGGAAGGCTGCTGTGAATAGAGAGCAGCAGGGGGTGCTCGGTCCAGGACCCAGAAGCAGGACACTCCAGGGACTTGTACGGAACACTCTTTGCCCTGCTGAAAGAAAGCCACGAGCACGAGCTTTGAGACAAAGCGCTCCACCCTCACTGCTTCAGGAAAGGGGCCTGTCAAAGCAGGAAGCAGAGGGAGAAAAGAGAACCTTGTCGTGACTGTAGCTTCAATAAGATCAAATTTATTATCTCTGAAGCAACAGCCCAGCAGACGCAGCTCAGGTGGCACAGTGGCCTCTCCTCAACTCATTTGGAGGAGCAGGTTCCTTTCTCTGATCAGCTCCAGCAAACTGGCTCACGCAGGAAGGATACAGATAAATGCTCTGGTTGCCTCTTCTCACTTCCCATTGGCCTGAGCTTAGTCCTGTGACCTTGCCTGGCTGCAAGGGAGGCTGGGAAATGTAGTCAGTAGCTGGGCAATTGCTGTAGCATGAAGGAGCCTTTTCAAAATTCCTACCTTGGAACCTCAAGGCCATGGTATTAAGAGACGATGCCTAAGGAGTCGGTTTGGCCTTGTGGGCTAACTAGATCGGTGCCCCTCTGAAGCAATTCATCTCTTATAGTCCTTCCACTCAGAGACCTCAGCATTAGGAGCTGTCAGAAATAGAATTCTATTCTTATATGTCATTCAGCCTCAGGCGTTTTGTTATGGCAGCAGAACTATACAAAGACAATAGTCATACACCAAACTGAAACTTTGCTGTCTTGACTTTTAAGGGGTGTGTGTGTGTGTGTGTGTGTGTGTGTGTGCTCAGTCACTTCTGTGTGCACATGTGGAGGCCAGACACTGAGCCAGGTGATGCCTTTCCTTTCTCCCCACCTGACTTTCTTTGAGTTAAGCTCTCCCACTGAACCTGATCTCCTCAATATGACTCGTCTGGTTGGCCACTGAGCCCCTGGGACACTTCTGTCTCAGACCACCAGCCCAAGGCTTAGAAGCACACACACCTGTCTTTTTACCTTTGCGCTGGGGACCCAAACTCAGGTCCCCATGTTTTTACGGCAAGCAATTTACTGACTGAACCATCTCCTCAGCCCTACATATTTTAATAGTTGGGCCATCACTTACATATTATTAATTCTGTTCTAAAATGTAAGTTCCAGGGCTGGAGAGTTGACTCAGTGGTTAAGAGAACTCATTGCTCTTGCAGAGGACCCCAGTTTAATTCCAGGCATCTACATGATGGCTCAAAACCAGCTGTAACTCCAACCTTAGAAGATCTGATACCTTTTTCTGACCTCCGAGGGCACTAGGTATGCACAGGGTGCATATACATACAGGCAAACAAAACACTCATAAACATAACAATACTAAAATAAACATATAGAGTTTTTAAATGTAAACTTGGTAGCTTAAATTTTTAAACTATTTTTACATTTTTTCAAGTCATTAGTTTCACAGAATTGTACAACCATTATCTCTATGTGGCTTTGGAACATTTACAAAAACTTTTTAAAAATATGTACGTGGTGTGTGTGTGTGTGTGTGTGTGTGTGTGTGTGAGAGAGAGAGAGAGAGAGAGAGAGAGAGAGAGAGAGAGAGAGAGAGAGAGAGAGATATGTTGTGGGTACCTGCAGAGCCAGAAGAGACCACTGGATACCTTGGGGCTGGAGTCACAGGCAATTGTGAAGGGAGCCCACAAAAGTGCTGAACCAGAGTGGGGTCCTGTGCAAAGGCAGTAGGTGTCAAGGCAGCTCTCCGGCCCACAGAATATTCTGATCGCACACAGGAACTCTTGTCATTAGCCTTCACCTCCCCCTGCCCTTCCCCGAGCCCTGGGAAGCACCCATTCACTATCTCTATAGACTTGCTCTTTCTGAACCCTTCATTACACACAAAATCATCCAACCTGTGGCCTCAGCACGGAACCTTGTTCACTGAGGACTCACAGAACTGTGTAAACCTGCTTTGCCTAGTCTTGCACAATGATAGCTCCTTGGACTGTTCGCACCCTTTGGAAATGCTACTACTGAGTTCATGTAACTTTTTTTGTAGACATGGTTTTAATTCCCTTGGGTCCATGAGTGGAGTAGAAGATGGTCATACGGAAGTTTTATGTTTAACTTTTTTTTCTTTCTTTCTTTTTTGGTTTTTCGAGACAGGGTTTCTCTGTGTAGCCCTGGCTGTCCTGGAACTCACTCTGTAGACCAGGCTGGCCTCGAACTCAGAAATCCACCTGCCTCTGCCTCCCAAGTGCTGGGATTAAAGGCATGTACCACCACTGCCCGGCTTAACTTTTTCTTAAGATTTATTTTGCTTTTTCCTCTCCTTTCCTTTTTATAAATCGTTTACTTATTTATTTGGAGGTTCTTAACACTGGGTTTCCCTCTCAACACTGGGTTTCTCTCTCAGCGTAGCTCTGGCTGTCCTGGAGCTTACTTTGTAGACTAGAATGGTCTTGAACTCAGAGATCCACTTGCCTCTGCTTCCCAAGTGCTGGGATTAAAGGTATGCAATACGACCACCCAGCTTTAAGATCTATTTTCTATTATGTGTGCATGTGTGTGCTGCATACATAAGTGTAGATGCCCACAGAGGTCAGATGTGTTGGGTCTTCTAGAGCTGGAGTTACAGGTGGTTGTAAGCCATCCAACATGGGTGCTGGGAACTGAACTGCAATCTTCTAAAAGTGCAGTGTCTTAATCAGGGTTTACTGCTGTGAACAGACACCATGACCAAGGCAACTCTTATAAGGACAACATTTCATTGGGGCTGGCTTACAGCTTCAGAGGTTCAGTCCATCAACAAAGTGGGAACATGGCAGGCATGGTGAAAGAGGAGCTGAGAGTTCTACATCTTCACCTGAAGGCTGCTAGCAGAAGACTGACTTCCAGGAAGCTAGGATGAGGGTTTTAAAGCCCACACCCACAGTGACACACCTACTCCAACAGGGCCACACCTTCTAATAGTGACCCTCCCTGGGCTGAACATATACAAACCATCACAAGCAATAAGGCATGCATACTCTTAACCACTGAGCCATCCTTCCCACCCTTGTGTTTTTTAATAAATCAAAGTCACCTCTTTCTGAATGGCTGTAGTTTGATACTCCCAGCAGCATTATGTTCGAGCCGAAGCTCGCCACACCTTTGCCAACCTTGCTTAGAGCCCACCTTTTTCATTCGGGCCACAATCATAGGCTCATTGTGACCAAAGCAACTTGGGGAGGTACAGGCCTATTTCACTCCCACTTACACACCACAGTCCATCATCAAGGGAAGTCAGAGCAGGAACTGTGGCAGGAACTGAGGAGGCAGAGACCAGGGAGGATGAGGCCTGCTGACCTGCTCTCAGTGGCTCTGCCTTTTTCTTATATAATCAAGGGCCACCTGCCCAGGGCGCCACCACACATAGTGATCTAGGCCTTCCCACATCAATCATTAATCAAGAAAATTGGTCCTATCTCAGGCCATCTGATGGAGACATTTTCTCTACTGAGGCTCCTCCTCACAGATAAGTCTAGCTTATGCTGAATTGGTGTGTTGTTTTGTTGTGCTTTTTGAGACAAGGTCTCCTGTAGCCTCAGCTGGCCTTGAACTCACTCTGTAGCCAAAGATGACCTTGAACTCTTGATTCCTCTGTTCCATCTTCCAAGTGCTGAGGCTAAGCATATGCTCACGTGTTTGGCTAATGTGATATTGAGGATTAAAATGGGCAAGCATTCTCCCACCTGAGCCATATTGCTAGCCCATCAAATTATTAGCCCAGTTACTTTTCTATTGCTGTGAAGAGACAACATGACCAAAGCAACTTATAAAATAAAGCATTTAAGTGGGGGTTTACAGCTTCAGAGGGTGAGTCCATAGGCATCACGGTGGGAGTCATGGCGGCAGACAGGCAGGCATGGTGCTGGAGCAGTAGCTAAGAGCTTACACACTGATATGTAACTGGAAGGAAAGAGAGTGAGTGGAAGAGAGGGGAAGGGAGAGGGAGAGACAGAGACAAAGACTGGACCTTGCTTGGCCTTTTGAAACTTCAAGCTTATCCCTAGTGACACACCTCCTTCAACTAGGCCACACCTCCTGATCCTTCCTAACAGTTCACCAACTGGGAGCTAAACACTCAAATATATGAGCCTGTGGGGGCCTTTTCCTGTCAATCCACCACAGTTACATTGATTTTTAAAATTACTGTTTGAGTTTATGACTTGAATTTTACAAGATCATTAAATAAAATTTTGCTTGGAATTAGGACAGAATTTCCAACAATTTCTAAAACGTCCCCAAGCCGTGTCCTCTGAGACCTTCCACTTGCCAACTGCAGCTGACAGTCACCAGGGTTTGGATCTATCCCAGCTGCTAGCAATAAGGCACTCCGTGCCTCATCCAGACCTGCCTGTACAGGCTGCCCAGGCCCACATTCACAATCACCTCATGTGGCCACAGCCCTGTGGAGAGACGGGACCGCCTTGCATCTAGACACACATTGTTTATCCTCACAGCCTCCTGGGACTCAGGTTCCATCTCACACAGGTAAAAGCAAAGGTCAGAGAGGTATGCCACTTACCATTGCCCACAATGGTGTCTGAACTGGAATGCAAACACACATCCAAGAGGTAGGAACTCTCTTCACTGGGTGGCATAGCTGTCCCAAGTCTGTCATCCTCCAACCTCCATGACCTCTGGACCCCAGGACAAGGATGCCAGGGAGGACCCAGGTGTCCCACTCAGCACCCAAAACAATGTCCACCACTCCCTGTGTCGTGAAGTGCCTGCTGCAATCTGCACCCTGCTCTCCAGGAAGTCTTTCCTAGACCTAGCTTCTCAACACTTCACTGCAGGGTGTGACTTCCCTAAAGGTTCACAGCTGGAAGCTTGGTCCCCAGTGGTCACGCTGAGTGTAGTAGGACACCAAGAAGAAGAGACCAGGGCAAGGTAAACAAGTCATGGGCAAGGCCTCCACAAGTTAAGAATGAGCTTTGGGGCTGGAGAGATGGCTCAGTGGTTAAAAGCAGAGGACCTGGGTTCATTCCCAGCACCCACACGGTGCTCACAGTTGTCTGGAACTCTAGTTCTGGGGGAGCCGATGCCCTGTTCTGTCCTCCACGGGCACCGGGCACACACGTGATGCTCATGTTCTCAAAACACTCACATGCATAAAAGATTAGAAACAAATGAATTAAAACAACAACAAACCCAACCAAACCTGAGTTGTTACAGAACCATGGGTTCTGTCCCAGAGGGTCCTCTGGGACTGTGAATTAAATAAACATCTTTTCTTCATAAAGACTACCACTTCAGGCATTTTGCTAAAACAGAAAATGAATTAGGACATGGCATGCCCTTTCTTCTTTTCTTCCTTTTGGTTTGTTTATTTCTGGTTTTATTTTTTGACACAGGGTTTCTCTGTGTGTCCCTGACTCTCCTGAAATTTGTTCTGTAGACCAGGCTGGCCTCAGAGCTCAGAGATCCTCCTGCCTCTGCCTCCCAAGTGCTGGGATTAAAGGCGTGCGCCACCACTGCCCGGCTCTTCCTCCCAGCTTCTTATTTCTTATTTTTACATTGCTGTTTTTGCCTGCATGTATGTCTGTGCGAGGGTGTCAGATCTCCTGGAACTGGAATTATGGATAGTTGTGCGCTGCCATGTGGGTGCTGAGAATAGAACCCAGGTCCTTTGGAAGAGCAGCCCGTGCTCTTAACTACTGAACCATCTTTCCAGCCCCCATCCTTCCAGCTTCTTAAAGGGAGGAAGAATGTGGATGTTTGAAAAACCTCCCTGCTTTCCCACCCAGACATTCCTGCACTCAGCTGTCCAAATGTACAGGAAAGTGGCTGTCCCAATTCTACCCAACTTGTTCCGCAGAGAAAAGACACTTCCCAAGGAGAATTCCTTAGGACAGAATGGGGGAGGGGAGAGTAACATCAGTATGCACAGGCTGCATCCTGTAGTCCTGCCTGGCCAGGGTCACTGTGGTAGATTCAGGGCTGTGTGCATGCCCAGTGTAAGCTGTCAGCTGCGCTGGTGTTTTTTTTTTTTTTTTTTTTTTTCCTTTCTGGAACTAATTGGAAAAGGGAAATCTTCCAACTACACTGAAATTGTTGATCATGTTCCAGAGAAAGAAGCCAACAAAGGGGCTCTGGAGCCAGCCATTCCTGAAGCTGGTGGATTTCAATGGCAAACAGGTTTTTTTTCTCCAGGTGGTCTGTCATATGCAACCAGATGACTCGGCTGGATGCAACAAGCAGAGTTGCTCTCCAGTCAGAGCCAATCCTCCGGACTTCCCAAGTGTTTGCTGTCTCAGTGTCTGCTCCATTCTCCTTCAAGAAGGCCCAGCTTCCCCACAGAGGCCAGCACAGGCTCCAGGTAGCGGCTGAGCAGAAAAAGCATAGAAGGTTCCATAGTTTGTAGAGCCCACAGTTTAGCAAGAACTAAACCCGTGAGAAGACACCTGTGATCCACAGTGACAATGAAGGACTTTGTGGGCTAGGACTTTGTGGGCTGAGGCCTTGGTATGGGTCTCCTTCCCACCAAGCTGTTTTCCCAAACTCTCAGTATGGAAAGTGAAAGGAAAGGCCTGGGAAGGCCGGGGGAGCCACCATGGAAACGTCGGTCCTGTTATGGGGGGCTGGGTGGGCTGGGTTTCCAGGAAGGGCTTGGGCAGGAAGCCAGGCAGGAAGGGGCTGGGAGTTCCTGGAAGGACAGCCCAGGCCTGGGGAGCCTCCACACCAGCATTTGGCCTACCCTTCCTGACCTGGGGAACCCTCTGCATTTCCTGACACATGCCAGGCACAGGGCAGGGTTGGTGCTGAGACCCGTTGCCTGCAGGCCTCCAGGCATAGCCATGGACAGGCTTATGAGGAAAAGCTGTCATCAGGAGTCTTCTGTAACTGACTGTGGTGAAGGGTTACTCTTCCCAGCCCAGACAGGAAGATTGTCATATGCTTAATGCCAGCTTGAAGTATATAGTGAGTTCCTGGGCAGCCTGGGCTACAAAGTAAGACTCTGTCTCAAAAACAAAACCTAATATTCTGAGCAGCATGTAACCTGTCAGGCCTTCTGTGTGGCCCAAGAGGAGTTACTCAAGGAGTCCTGAGCTCTGCTCTCTATAGAAGCTACCCTTCTGCAGGAGCTAAACTTCAGGGAATGGGGAGATGAGAAAGGAGCAGAATAGAGGGATGTCAAAGGTGTGGCTCGCTGGAAAGATGCTGGGCAGAAAATGTTATGAACAGCTAGGGACACCCCATACTCCACAGACTTCTGTGTCATATGACAAATACCAGGCAATGCCTCCGTGTGTTTGTTAGCACTAAAAAAAAAAACCTAAATATGGGGCTGGAGAGATAGCTCATCAGTTAAGAGCACTTGATGCTATTCCAGAGGACCCAGGTTTGATTCCCAGGACCCAGACGGTGGCTCACAACTACCTGTAACTCTAGTCCTAGGGGATTGATGCTCTCTTCTGGCTTATGTGGGCACTGCATGCACATGGTGAACACACATATATGCAGGCAGAACACCCACTGCACACAAAAATAAAGAGAAAGAACAACAGACAAGAGTGATGGGAAGCCAGTTTGTCTCTCACCATCTGTCTCAGACTCAGAGTTAGTTGATTCTTCCAGTCTTCCACTCTGCCTTCTGCATGGTTCAAGCCACCCACCAAGGCAACAGAAAGGAGAGACAGAAGGGGTGCAAGCTCCTCACACAGCCAGACCCACTGCAGGGATGCTGAAATAGCCTCGACAGGGTGACCAGAATCTGTTGTCTGATCTCTTCCTGTGGATGGTAGAGATAAGGGCAGCCAGTGAGCTCCTGGTCTTCGAAGTCCTGGGGAAATGGAGGAGCCAAGCTCCTCCCTCTGGCTGCTGTCCCCAGCTTTGATGGTGATTAAGGGGAAGGACAGGATTGTTGTGAGGCTCCTTTCCAAGTGTGGCATCAGGAGGTGCTATGGGGCCTTGTTAAAGTGGGACTGTGGAATTCACTAGGTCCCTAGAGACTTGGAGTCTCACTCACATGACCTCAGGAGCATCTCATAAGAGAGTTCAGGAGGATGTACAGCCCCTCTGTTTCCCAGCTTCCAGCGGAATGAATTGACCCTTGACACAGAGCCTCGACACAGAGCCTACACTGTGTCTTTCCTCTCTCGTTGCTAGTTCTTAAAATTTGTTTACAACAAAGGCTGGCTTGCTGATAGCCTCTGGTCTAGTCCCCTGGCCAGATCCCTCCTAGAGTCCACAGTGATCCTTCAGAGAGCCTGTCACCCGCCTGCTCGTCACAGTTAACACTGAGTCATTCACTAGTTTCCTCCTAACCTTTGTCTGTCCACCCTGTCATTACCCATGTCCTGGACCCTCCAGTCTTCAGGTAATGGCCCACCAGATGCCTCCAAGTCCTGTGCTCAGGCCCCAACATTGACCACTTGGGCACAAATGCCATCCCAGCTTGCCTTATGGTGTCAGATGTCAGGGATTTGACAAATAATGTCCTTACAAAGATTTGACTCTGATAGAAAATAGGGCCATTTGTCACTTTTGGAAAGTCTTTCTTAGGGTGGATTCAGTAGGGGGACAGATGTAAGCAACCAGGACAGACTGGTTTGATGATCCCAGTTAAACCCCTGGATCTACCTCCACCTACAGCAAGCCTTGGGAAGTGCTTTAATCCTACAATTTGAAGCTGTGTTTCTGTCATCTACCACCCAAGTGCACCAGAGTCAAGGCATGTGTTAGTGGGCCCAAGGGTGACAGGAGCTGAGGGAGAATGGGTGACCTGGATAAGCGTTGGGCACAGTCACCTACTTCTGCTTACAGTGGGCCAGCTCGCTGACATCTCCAAAGAGCCATTCCCAGAAGGAAACAGCAAAATTTCAGTCACAGACTGAAAGAGCATGTTTCAGAGGGCTCACCTCAGTGATGGCCAGCAGATAGAAGCCAGGTCCCTCCCAACTGCTCCCAAGGAAAGCAGGACGGCAGAATCATTCTGAACCAGCTGAGGTTGAGCGACATCTGTTCTGAGCATCTCACCATAATTCACAGCGACAGGACTGGAGCCACCACACCCCCTCCCCAGTGCACACACCAGACGTCTGTATTTGCTGTGCTTTCTCTACTTCTGTCCTGAGTTCCAGGAGGAGCATGGCATGCAGCAAGAGGGAGACAACTCAGTGGCCTTTTAGGCTGGCCTCCAGACAAAGTGGACAAAGCTGCTGCTCAGTGGCGTCCATCTGTGGCAGGGATGGGCAGGGAAGATAGGAGGAATGGAATGAAAAGGGCTAGTGGTCAGGGAAGACTTCTTAGAGGAGCTTGAGGGAATTGGAGCCAGAACTTGACTCGTCTCGTCTCTGGCAATCATGGCTGCAGGTTTCTCGTGTGACTGACAAGCAGCATCCTGGGTCAGGTCAGGGGGAAGAAGTCATGGTCCAGAAGGGATAGAGGCTATAGGAGCTACCAGCTAATCAATGCCCATGTTCCATCAGAATGTCCATTGTCTATGGTCACTAACAAGGCTTTACCATTCATGTGGCCAATGGTGAGTGGTTCAAACTCAGATGCCCTACGTTCTGTTCCCTGGGAAGCAGAACCAACCACTTGCCATCAGAAGCCAGAGAACAAGTCCCAAGGTGGAGAGAATTAAGCAAGCATGGGATCTCCTTGTTGAGGGAAGAGAAGACAGGAGGAGTCAAAGAAAACTTTCAGAGCATGTGCACACACACGCACATGCGCACGTGCGCACACACACACACACACACACACACACACACACACACTTTGCATCAGGTTTCAGTTCAAGGACTCTTCCTGAACTAAGCAACAGAGCTTGCCTGGCTACATAAGCTGATGGGCAGCTGAGAACTCTGGACACATTAGGCCCAGGTCAAGAGCCGCCTAAATGCTATCCCTCCCCTCAGCTTAGCTCCCTCTCTTGGCTCACTTCTATGGTGGCTTTACTTTCCTCCAGGGGGCAAGATGGCTGCAGCAGCCCCAGCCCTTATGTCTACTCAGTCAGGAACTGGGACATCTAACTGAGCTACATCTGTCTCTAAGCTTGTGGGTGTGTGCAGAACTAAGCAGGGCTTTGATATCTATGGATACAATGACCTCGAGAGCCAAGAGAGGTCCATTCCAGTCACGTCTTATGCTCAGAGTGGGCTAATGGCAATTAAGCTCCCAGGGGAAGTCAGGGGGACTCGGGGGAGCCAGAGGGAACCAGGGGGAGTTAGGGGACTCAGGGAAAGTCAGGGTGAGCCAGGGAGTCAGAAGAGAGACGGAAATGAATGGTGGTCCAGCAAGGGCTTGCAACTGAGGCCTCAGAACTAAAGTGTCCCAGTATTGCTAACAATCCCTCAAGATTTTCTGAGCCTTCCAGCCTACAGAACACCCCACAGGCTGTGCACCTCACCTCATAACAGCCCCTGACGGCGCTTATCCACAGCTACAGCTGCAGGGACACTATCACAGACTCCTAGACCATCAGGCAGAAGTACTCCAGGAGGAGACAGTGGCTGTAAATAAATACCCTTGAGGCAACTCAGGGGACATGATTGACACCTGTGACCCAGAGCTCGAAAAACTAAGACAGAAAGATTGCTGCACATGTTTAGAACCAGCCTGGACTGAGACCCTGTTTCAAAAGAAATGCAAAAAATAGATGAAAAACAACAACAACAACAAAAAGCCCGGAGGCAGGTGTGTGTTGTGCAAAGACCCTGAGACAGATGCATATGATAGGTTGAGGGACTTGGAGAAGCTACTGGCTAGCTGAGTGGAAGGAGGAGGGGGTTCAGCTTTTCCCTAAACTACATGGGACCCTGGAAGGGTGGATCTGAAGGGGGAATTCTGACTATAAAGGGTCCTGTGGGTGAAGAGAAAGACTAGGGAGGATCTGGGAGGGGGACTATGACCTGGTGGCAGCTGTGTACAGGAGGAGATAAGGTAATTATGAGGAGGATGGGTGTTGAAGGTCACTGTAGTCCTACTACAGCAGTACAGCCCAGAAGACAGGCCCCTTGTTCCCACAGCCTGCCCTTGTGCTGATGGAATCCTGGAGTCTCATGCCAAGCCACTGGAGGATGGGCCACTCCCTGGCAGAGGTCCCTCCCGTGCACCCAGCTGTTGCCTGAGAAGCCAGGGAGGAGGAGGACCAGCAGATGTGAAGTTCAGGAAGGAAGCTCTCACTGGTAGGAGTCCTAAGTCAGGTCCCAGGAAGCTGCCCTCATGCTTGCTGGCTGCTCCGTGGTCCAGACAAAGCCAGAGGAGGACAGGAAGGGAAGAAGGGAGGCAGGCATGGAAGCTGTGGAGTCAGGGGTGGCTGAGTCAGGGGTCCATACAGCCTTCAGCTCCACAGAGTGAGCCGTTCAGTGGCGCTGCGGCTGGCAGTGTGCCCAGCACCACAATGCACTGCGGGCCGGAATTCCCCAGAACGCTTTGTTCTGAGGCTGCCCTCAAGTTCTGGGGACCTGCAAAGGGTGGGTGGGTGGTGGCCAGAGCGAGGCCTCAGGAAGTCCCTGGAGGGTCCAAGCTGGGCACTGCCCCATACTGCTACCCTCCCCCTCCCCTGGGCACCTCCACCCATGGCGCCACCGCTTCTTGCAGGCCCGCCATCCTGGAGCCATGGAGACACTGAGCCCAATCCAGCCAAAGAGGCCATGTGGACTTCAGCTCCATGTAGACCCCCAGTTTCCTGTGACCATGCCCACACTACAACAGAAGCCACAGCCTATGTTTCCTGGCCTCTACCAGATTCTCTCTTCCAGCATACCTGCCCCAGAGCCAGCTGATGGGGACCGCACTGACTCTCGTCATGATGGGTCCCCCAGGAGGACTGACAAGCTGCCCACTCTCCAACTGCCTGGGTGACATCCCGAGAGTGACCTGCGTTCTCTGGGCTCCAGTTTCTGCTGCTTTTCAGCAGGCCTCTGCCCCTTCCCCACTAGGTGCAGTAAAGAAAAGGCGTCTGTGAGAACTGACTCCACTGTGATTTCCAGAAAAGTCTGGAGGAAAATGCATGACTTTATCTAGTATGTTTTGCCTTGATTTGGCAGCAATTGTTAAGAGAAGTGCCTTGTCTTTTCCAAAAAGGCGTTGTTCTGAACTTCACCTGTGGGAAGGGCGGGCTGCTGGTCAGGTCTGCTCTTTACCAAAGGAGTCTGAGGCTGGGGAAAAAGATAAATCACTTGGGCTACAGTGCTGTGGAATGCCTGGCATTCAGCCTGAAGGCCCCGCCCGGGACCACTTCCACACCACTGCAGCCCAAGCGGAGGCTAAGGCCTAAGCTGACCTCCCCAGTCAAAGCTGAAGGAGTGACTTTACCAGGGGCAGTGTGTGTGGGGGGGTGTGTCTGTGTATGTAGTCGTTTCGGCTGTGCATGTGTATGGTATATGGGTGTGTGTACAGGTGAATAAGCTGAAAGAGTATGTCTGTGTGTACATGTGTGTGGTGTTTGAAAGTGTATGATATTCTCTGTGAATGTGCAGTGTTGTATGTATGTGTGACACCTATGTTGTGTTGTGCCATGTGTAAAATTATATGGTGTGTTTGTACCAAGAGTGTGTGTGGTGTGCATAGTGTGTGTGGTATTGTGGTGTTGTATATGTGCTTGGGGTGTGTGGGTGAGTGTATATGTGAAGGTGTAGTTTATGTTTGTGTGAACACGTGTGGCTGTGTGTATGAGTGTGTGGCAGTGAGCGTGCCTGTGTTCCAAGGGCATCTGAGCAGAGCTGATGAAGCTCACAGAGTCCGGGGTGCCGAGACAAAACAGCTCAGTCATTGCCCCAACCATTCACACCAGCAGCATGGCTGCCACCTCCAGATGGTTCTGGAGCCTCAGGAGCCCTCAGGAAGCAGGTGTTTCTGGAATACTTCCTGCTGCCGGGCTGTAGTAAGCTTGCTCTTGATTACTGCCCCTGGAGCCCAGCTGAGGCTGCATCTAGCCGGCTGGAAACCCACGACCACTGGTCACAAAGTCCGTCTCAATATGGACAGGCCCAAAGCTCCACTGTCCTCACCTCCACCAGCCAGCGCAAGTGTCTCCAGGCAGCGCCACTAGTGAAGCAGAACAGTGAACTGTGAACTCCTGAAACCCTGCCAAGAAGGTTCTAAGCCATCTAATTTGCAGAACTGTTGCCAATTTCTTTGAGGGGTGGTAGGGAGTCATAGACACCCCCCCAGGTGCAACTGCTAGGAGCTGCCTTTCTGTGCCTTACATCCCTCCCCTGCACCTTACACCCCTGCGCCTTACACCCCTCTCTGCACCTTACACCCCTGCACCTTACACCCCTCTCTGCACCTTACACCCCTGCACCTTACATCCCTGTACCTTACACCTCTCTCTGCACCTTACCCCCCACCCACCCCCACACACACTAGCCTCATCTTTTCTCCTCCTCAGTCCAATAGAGGGCACTGGCTGCAAGAGCAGGTGCTGAGCAGAAGGGGTGCACAGGCTGTGCTTGTGTCAGAAGGGTCTCCAGAGCCGACATGTTGATAACAAGTTGGGATTCGGTGAGGACAATATCCAGTAACAAGGAACAAACCAGGGGCTGAGCCACAGATCAGTGGCAGAGTCCTTGCCTAGTATGTGTGAGGCCCTGGGTCATAGTTCCAACTCCTCCAAGACAAAAACAAAGTGGGAGAGGCAAAATGGCCCTTCTTTCCCCAGGGGCATCTGGCTAAAATGGTCACTTTCTTAAAAAACGTAACCTAGGACACAGCGCAGAACAATTTGAGTAGCGAACTGAGCACTCTTAGACACTTCTTGGTACCCAGAGCCTTGAGCTATACACCAAGTACCTGGTTCAGACAGTCACAGTGCCTCCATGCTTCGAACATTCCACAGAAGCTTCTAGAAGCTACACAATAACTATAGGTACTACAACACAATTCAACGCCATATCGAGATCAACTGCTTCAAATCTCTTGGACAGATATTCTTTTAAAACCTTTTTGAATCATGAGTCTCTATGAATCCTGGGTCCACTTTTTCCCAGGCCTGGTGGGAAGCACCTCCCCTGTGATTGGTGCAAACAAAGTTCCTTGCATGAAAGGTTGTGTTGGGATTGGTGCAAATTTCCCTTCATTTGCATGAGGGCTGTCTGTCCAATCAAAGCTTTGTCATGCTCACTCTGGGCACTGAGTGGCTGGTCAGCTTTGTCTCTAGTCTGCCTAGTATTCTGTCCTTCTGCCTGATCAGTGCCTCTGTGTTGTTGGCTTTCCCTGCTGCCTTTGAGATGGTAACACAGCAGACATACCCACAAATGCTAACAGAAGCGACCAGCGGGAAGCTTTGGTTTCTGGCACCCAAAAATGCCCTGCGTACAAGGGACCAAGATGTCCCACCAGCCCACAGTGGATCCCATCCAGAGTGCCCACCTAGGCCACCAGGCTGACTGGCAAGCAGTTGCTCTGACAGGCTGTTGTCTGATCATCCTGCTCTCCCCATGTGGACCTTTGGGCCAGGCTAGTCATTCAGTCCCAGGTCAGACTGTACTCACCTGACATAATTTCCCAAGTCGTGCTATACCTTACAGCCCCAAGGGGCTTTTTAACAAATAATTCCTATGCAACTCCTGTTTGCAGCAGGAGACTACAGACACCATTCTGGCCATGGCATAGCCACATCCAGGAGAGGATCTGAGCGCTTGGTTTGCTCACTGCTACCCTCATGGGGTGCTTTCTGTCTCCCTATTTTACAGATGAGGAGACTGGCATAGAGAGAGTAAAGGGTTTTCCCATCCACCCAGTAAGACATGGCCTTATATTTCCTAGAAATGGTTGAAGCAGTGCTTCTTAACCTGTGGGGTGTGACCCCTTTTGGGGTCAAATGCTCTCTTCACAGGGGTGGCCTAAGACCATTGGAAAACACAGATATTTACATAGATTCATAACAGTAGCAAAATTAGAGCAAAAAAAATTTTGTGGTTGGGGGGTGTGATGGTTTGTATATGCTCGGCCCAGGGAGTGGCACTATTAGAGGGTGTGGTCCTGTTGGAGTAGGTGTGGCCTTGTTGGAGTAGTTGTGCCACTGTGGGCCTGGGCTCACAAGACCCTCATCCTAGCTTCCTGGAAGCCAGTATTCTGCTAGCAGCCTTCAGATGAGGATGTAGAACTCTCAGCTCCTCCTGTACCATGTCTGCCTGGACACTGCCATGCTCCCATTGACGATAATGAACTCAACCTCTGACCCTGTAAGCCAGCCCCAATTAAATGTTGTTCTTACAAGAGTTGCCTTGGTCATGGTGTCTGTTCACAGCAGTAAAACCCTAACTAAGACAGGGGGTCATCACAACATGAGGAACTGTATTGAAGGGTCACAGCATTAGGAAGATTGAGAACCACTGGATTACAGTGTCTTCAGTATCCTTTTAAACAGCTTGCAACAAAGTCTTAAAGGTTTGGTGGAAGGGACCTCATGGAGGGGCAACAGCTCCCACTTCTGAAGGGAGGGTGGCACTGAGTTACTTCCTTCAAAATGGCTCAGCTTTTTATTAGATCTCTATAAATAACCTAGTTAACTAGTGATTCAGTTTTATATCTAAGCTGCACCTCATCTTTTTCTTGGGTGATGTTTATTTATTTGCCTTTAAAAAAACCTTTCGACTTTTAGATGTTTTATTCGGTCAGTGCTTAGTCACCATGGCATATGTGTTTACCTTGAAACACTGCAAACCAATACATTAGGAGTGCACCCTTCTAATCTTCACTAGCTAGTTTGCAATTGATATGTAAATACATTGCTTGTGTGGAAAAAAATCTGAATTCTAGCTCTGAAGAAGTTGCTGGGTTTGTGTTGTGAGCATATGCTTAACACAGAGTGAAGATGAAAAGACAACAAGAGATAACGCCATGCGCTCACCTCAGTGCAACAAAAGCCTTGACTGGGAAACCCAACTCCCCCTCTTCCTCCTGCCTCCTCACTTGCTGCACCTTGTAACATCTGGAGAGCATTAAGATTATAGGTCTGTCTAGAGAAAGCATTTCAGATAATCATTAGCCCACATACCCTTATATTTAAAGATGGGATGGTGTCTTCATTAGGTTTCCATTGCTGTGAACAGACACCATGACCAAGGCAACTCTTATAAAGGACAACATTTAAGTGGGGCTGGCTTACAGGTTCAGAGGTTGCGTCTATTATCATCAAGGAGGGAGCACAGCAGCAGCACCCAGGCAGGCATGGTGCAGGAGGAGCTGAGAGTTCTACATCTTCATCTGAAGGCCACTAGGAGAAAAACTGGATCCCACATGGTCCAGGAGGAGGGTCTCATTGCCCACCCCCACAGTGACACACTTCTTCCAACAAGGCCACACCTCCTAATAGTGCCACTCCCAGGGCCAAGCATTCAAACCACCACAGATGGAGTTGTAAAATGCTTAGATAATACGATATTATTGCAAAAGCAGAGCAAACAAAAACCAAAAGAGCCCAGCATGGAAGAGACAGTAACTATACAAGGTTATGGATGAGGAGAGGTGGCCTTGGCCAGATGATGAGGTAGACAGAGTCAATGGCATCCTGCCAACTGTCTTCCCACCAGGCTCTCTATAACAGAGTTCGAATGTGCACACACACATACACACACAAACACACACACATGTACACATACATTCATACATATATATACATGCGCAAGCACACACACATGTACACATACATTCATACATATATATACATGCGCAAGCACACACACATGTACACATACATTCATACATATATATACATGCGCGCGCTCGCGCACACACACACACATGCACAGGTTGGTTGGTTGAGTTGGTCAGTTGATTAGTTGGTTTACCAGTTCAGCTTCAGGCTCTGCTTGGGGATTTGGCTCTCCTAGACACTCATTAGAGAGGAAGATTGCTCCTGAGGCCTGCCAGAGACAGATCTACAGCAGGGAAACACACTCTTTCTCCAGAAGATGCTTCTCCTGCCCCTGCCTCTGGGACCAGTTGCTTCAACCGCAAGGGGAAGACTTGTTTCAGCCTTTAGGACTGCCAAAAGTCAAAGACCTACAGCCTGGCTCCTCCAGCTGCCAGCCTGTAGACCTGCAGCCTGGCTCCTCCAGCTGCTGGCCTGCTCTCCATAGACTTGCTCTGCAAAGCACTGCTCCTAGGCTCATGCTGAGAGTCTCAGATCTTAGGTTCGAACACTTGAAACCTCTCTTGGTTAGCATCTTGCTGTACTAAGGCTCTAGAATGTTCTACTTTACCATTTGGTATTAACTGCCACATGGCAAATGAAAGTCCTCGTTGGGGGCTGGAGTGTTGGCTCAGCAGTTAAAAGTACCTATGCTCTTGGGGGACCCAGGTTTTGTTCCCAGTCCCACACGGTGACTTACAACCCCATGAAACTCCAGTTGCAGGAGATAAGGTGCCCTCTTCTGGCCTCTTTGAGTTCCTGCATTCCTATGGTGCACATAAGTGTGAACAGACACACTCACACACTCAAACAACATAAGTAAAATAACACATAAAATGACATAAATAAAAATAAAATCTCTAAAAACAATCTTCCTCTTGTTTGCCTCTCTTTTGCTGTCTGTCCACTCCATTCATGGAAAGAAGGCAAGATAAGAATCTGATTGCAAACTCAACTGTCTCAAAACTACAGTCAACCAGGTTGGGAATGGTTGGGGTGCAGCTCGGTGGGACAAGGCCTTGACCTAGGATGGACAAGTCCATGGGTTCCATCCCTGGCACCCCAAAAATGGGGAAAAGAGAGCAAACTTGATTCAGCAGGGAGAGGCATTTGCTGGCAAGCCTGAAGATCTGAGTTTAATCTCCGAGACCCACGTGATGAAAGACCCACATGATGGAGACCCATGTGATGAAAGAAGAGAAGGACTCCTGCAATGTGTCCTTTATCCAGATGCTGTGGCATGTGTGTATCCATACAGACACGTGAGTACACACACACACACACACACACACACACACACACACACACACACTCACACACAGAAAGGCCATGGCTACCACTAACCCCCTGAGCACATAGACAAGATAAAAACCTTACATCCCTGTTAGAGGTACCATAATAGATGGAAAACCATTGTCACTCCAACTGCTTCCACACTGGTTTCCAGCCAGACCACTCCCTCAAACCATGACATGAAGTGATCTGGAGATGCACTGTGGGAGCCAGCACTGCCCAGCACTGCCTCTTTCTACCTGAGGCTTCATCTTCCCGCTTTCTCCACCCTCCAGTCTTGCAATTGGGGCTTCTGGCTCTTGGGAGATGCTTGGTCACTGTTCCCGCGGCTTCTCACCCTCAGCCTCATTCATGTGCTCTCTTTCTGATTGTGTCCTCCTCACCCATTCCCCATCAGTATAATTAGCATTTCTAGCTGTAGTCACCACAAGCAGAGCAACTCTGCATTGGCGTTGCTCTCGGGGAACCTTGAGTAACTTCATTTTAATAATCAGAAGGGAGAAGTCAGAGGCCACTTGTTTGCCGGAAGTCACAGCCTTAGTTGTGGGGCAAGAGCAGAACTGCCGTCCTTGACTTATGTATGCCTCCCTCTCTCTCTCTGTGTTGACTTTTCAGTCACATCTCCTTGTACCAGGGCTGTGTGGGTGCCACAGGTGGCAACTGACTTCCCAGAGGCTGTTTGATTGGCACCTGCAGAGGTTTCAGCAAACAGTATTGGCAAAGGGTACGTTTCAAGTGCCCGAGCCCACAAGTGTGTTAGGATCCCAGCCAGACAGTACTGGGCATCCTGGCACTGCTGCCAATTACAAAGGGGACGCATTGGGCGTGGGCGTGTGGCCAGCCAGCCGGTCTGCATGCCTACAGCTTGGTTCTCTCTTGAGCAAGTCCTTGGCAGTCAAAGAGAGTAAGTCTAAACCCTGGTTCTGCTGCTGCCCGGCTTGAGGGCTTGAGTTACTCCCTCCCTCTGTCCTCTGTGCTGCGGAGACAGTGGAACTCTGCAGGATGATGTGAATTATTACCTTTAAAATGTTAGCAGTTATTAGTAGAAAGAGGACACTGGGGGACATTCAAAGGCAGACAGGGCTGGGACCATCATGTGTCAAGGGCCTGCCCCCAACGTTCAATGTCACTGTGGCCTCGCACTCGGGAGGTGCCAACCTATTTTGAAGTTGAAGATCCTACCCTCAGACATAGTGGTCAGCCAACTGGGGGTGACAGAGACAGCCTCTCCCCAGACTTGCCACTCCTTGACACACACAGCTGATAGCACTGTGACCTTGTGAAGACCAGAAAATTAAAATCTCCTGCCTTCACTTAAATGTCCGGGCTGTGACCAAGCCAGAGTTCAAACGCAGAGTCTCCTGGCTCCAAAGTCTCTTTCTTGGATGTCTGGGTATGGTGACACATGCATTTCATCCCAGCACTCAAGAGGCAGAGGCAGGCAGATCTCTGTGAGTTCCAGGCCAACCAGGGCTACATAGTGAGACCCTGTCTTAAATAAATAAATAAATCCCTTTTCTCACAAGTTTGATTTCGTTTCTGACTATTTTGCTGCCCAGTCTGCATTTCAGAATTAAGCAGCCTGTGTTCAGCTGGGTGTTCCGGTCCCCAGCTCTCATCTTGCCTGGCTCCACCCCCTCTGAACCAGTATTCACTGCTAGGCCCTGCATGCTAAGCAGATGTGGTGCCAGAAAACCCTTTACACACAGAGAAGGCTACCACCTGCATCTCCAGGGCCCCGTTCCACTGTCTGTATCACACGGATTTTGCCATTGCGTGATATAATGACAGTCATACAGTGTTAACGGTGCTGTATCTGGGGGGGGGGGGGGGCTGGGGATATTTCATTCTGTTGACTTTTTGTTTGGGGCTAGGTACACTGCAGTAACCACACAGTGTTTCAGGATTTTAGAAATGCCTCATGTCTGTGAGATGGCTTAGCAGGTAAAGGTGCCTGCTGCCAGGCCTAACAGCAAGGATTTGATTCAAAGGATTCTGGGATAAGGAGAAAGGTCTTGGACCTTACATAAGCAGTGTGGTATGAATATAAACCACCCTAGATCATACACACACACACATACACATAATAAATAAAGAGGGGTTTGAGACAGGGTGTCTCTGTGTAGCCCTGGCTCTTCTGGAACTCTGTAGACCAGGCTGGCCTTGAACTCAGAGATCCACCTGCCTATGCCTCTGCCTCCCAAATTCTGGGATTAAAGGCATGCACCACCATCACCCGGCTACATAAATTTTCTTTCTTATTATTATTTTTAAAATGCATCATCTCATTAAGAGCTCAAAACTACCTCCTTTCACACACACCCCCATCCCAACAAAGACAGGAAATTCTCAATTTACCAACTAATTGTGTTGCTAAGATTCCTTTGTGCTATTTGGATGGTGGAAATGGTTCCTACATAAACAAGACTATAAATGGATCCGGTGCCCCAGAACCCCTCGAGCCTGGCCTACTTTCAGTCTGGGTACCCCACCCAGGAGGACAAGAGAGAAGAGCCAACTCAGGGCCTTCAACGACCCACAGTGGCAGATGTCAGAATTATCCATTTTTGGTGCTGGCTGCCTGAGGAAGCAGTAGGCAGAACCCAACAGCTTTCTATGTTATGGCAGTGACATCTGAGGTCTGGTTGTTCTGTTGTTGTTCTGTTCACTGTGAGAGCCATACAGCAGCAGCCCAGGAGTCCCACCAAAAGGCAACACCACACGGGATGCTGAACCTTTGAGAGCCAGCCCACTGGAGCCAGGCCCCAGCCAGCAGCCCCACTGTCACCAGCAAACTGCAGCACCCGGAGGGTTTCTATGGAACACCCTCCCTCCTGAAAAGTGCTAGGTTTCAAGGAAACCATGTCGGTCAAGATCGTGACCCAGCCTCTAGGATACAGTAAGTGTTCAGTAAAAGTCCCACAGGGTCGATGATGAAGCAAGAGGCAGCAAAGAGAGGAAATTCTGCTGTGCCCTGCAGATGAACTAACCAGGGAAGATGGGCTTCCCTGGCACCAGTGCCTCACTGAGTGGAGAGAGGTGGAGTCTCCCAGGGACTGGGGACTTGACCCAGGATGAAAAAGTCATCCAGAACAGACTCAAGTCTCCTGAGACCATGAGGCCAGGTGCTGCTGAGATCCTGAGAATATTCAGGAGACTTCAAATTAAATAAGACTGAAGCCACCCCTGGGGACAGGCAAGGTCCTTGTAGGTTCTTGCTTCCCTTTTCTCCTGTTGAAAGATGGCCCTGCGTATAGTCTTGGTTTCCTCAGCTAGAAAAGAGAGCCATGGCAGCTCCTGCCAGGATATTTGGGCTAGAGAACATGTTATCCAGGCTGCTGAATCCAAACTTCAAGGGTGAGGCCTGGACTCTGAATTAACAAGTCCATTAGCACTCTCTGAATACCCAAACTGCTAAGGCACTGATCTGGGCCAGTGGCATCTGTGACTTCACTGCCATCTGCCACCTACCGCTGTGTGCCTGTCGACAGGTCATGCAGCCTCTTTGGGCTATGGTTTTGCATCCATGAGCTGTGCAACAAAACTGCCTGTCTTGTATGTGAGCTATTTTGCACTTCAGCAATAGCATACGTAAGTACCTGACTGGTGACAGATGCTCAAGGAATGGTACTGTAGTTGGCTAGGATGTGAGAGCCAGGACTGATAGATGCCTTGAAAAAACGTGAAGAGCTGGGATCTGAGGATAGCCAGCCCCTTGCAGGCAGCTCTATTCAAAATGCACACGTACGTACTGCCTGTATAGAGTCACATCTTAAAACAGGAATTTGCCACTTTTGCTTAAAAAAAAAAAAAAATGGAACAGAAACTGTTGAGGGGAAATCACTTCCTACCAGAATTCAGAAGGGCACCATAGGAAGCTCCTCTGCTGTCTTCCCTTCTACCACCCCCCATTCCCAGCCCTAGAGCCAGCCCCATCTGACTGACATCTTTGGAAAACTTAGCCACAGACTGCAGCCTGTCTTTGGAAGAGAAGCAGGCTGTCCTAGACTCGAAATTGTGCTGGGTGAGCCCAAGAAAATTGTATATCCTCTCTGACACCAAGGTCTACATCTGTAACTCAGGAAGAAGCTAACAACCATCTGCTCACCCTGAAGGTATTTATGTAGTGCTTGCTAGCTCAGACCACGCCCTCTGCTTATAGTCCAGGGATAGAACTGCCAATACCTAACTACAAAATAAAGTGCCAGCCCTAGAGTCTGTGCAAATGCTCTTCAGCCTGGCTCTGAGCAGTTCCAAAGGTGTTTAGCAGTGGAACCCTTTGTTCAGGTGAAATCTTACCCAGGACCAGGCTTGGAACCCACATCAATGGGAACTGCAAGGAGGGAGAGGAGCCCAAGCTTAGGGGACCCCAGGATCTGAAAGATTACCTGGAAAAATGCTGTAGAAAGAAGCAAGGCCAGCAAATGTCCAAAGTGATGGAGACCCTTGGCTATCAGAGACCTGGAAGGAGCAAAGCCTCTCTCTCCCATGCTCTCTCTCCTTCAAATGGGAGTGGAGAGGAAGGTGGGAGGAGCCAGGCTGCTGTATCTCCTGGCCACAAGCCCCTAACTGTCCTGGCCAGGGCCATACTGGGTCTGGGGTCCTGGGAAGCAGAGAAATGGGTCTGGGCAGCTGGTGCTGGAAGGCAGCTCACTGCAGGCCGATTATCTGATGGAGCGCTTCCTTCATCGGCGCTAATATCCATGTTGTGAAACAATGCGAGGGTTTCCTATCAGTTTCAAATAGGACATGAAAAGCTTGGGCGCTGAGAGTAGAGGATGCGAGAATTGGCAATGGGAAACGCCTGAGTCACTGCAGCCGCTTTGATTCCATGGCCCAGTCCTGGAAAAGGGAAAGAGAGAGAGAGTGGGTCATTAGTGACCTGGGGAGGGGCAGGAAGCACTGGCCCTTCACACAGCTCTCCCTAGAGGGCAGAGGGACTGACCAGAGAAAGAAAAGGACCCACCCGGGGCCAGCACGTCTGAGCTGACATGACAGTTCCAATGGCTACAGGTGGAAGTGTCTAGTGAGGTAAAGCTTTGGGGACCGAAGATTCGAGCATTGCTCAGTTTGTCAGCATGCACTGGCTGCCCCAGGCTGCAGGGCCACCGAGGCCAGAGGCTGCCTACCCACTGCCTTGCTCTGGCTTTGAGCAATTCCTTTGGCCTTCCCTGCCCCTTGAAAAGAGGGAGAACCACAGAGAGATGCCCGGAGGCTTGCTGTTTCTTCTGTCCAGATGGGAGCTCTTTCTTCTTTGAGAATGCTCTAGAATGGGTATAGCTGGCAGCAGGTGCCGGCTGAGCATGCTGGAGACCCTGTCTTCTATTCCAAGCATTGTGAAAGAGAAAAGAATCATCAGTCTTATTCTTTAAAAGATCAAACTTGAACAAGCCCTGAAGCGGCTGCTTGTGGGTTCTGCAGCTGGTATGTACAGTCAAGAACATTCAGTCGTCATCAGAGACAGACAGACCACGGGGCTGGGGGAGCAGGCGTGCTCAGTGGGTAAAGGCCTTGTCTCCAAGCCTGGTGCTCTGAGGATGATCCCCAGAACCCACGTGGTAGAAGGAAAGAGCTGACTACTGCAAGTTGTCCTCTGACCGCCACAGAGTACTGGGGCATGCTTACTTATACACTACACACACATATACACACACACATATCATACACACAGATACACACATACATATGCACATATACACAAATATACACATACACACATACACACACACACACACACACACACACACACACACACACACCAAACAAACAAACAATCAAAAGTAATAAAAGTTAAACCACGGGACTGAGGGTGTAGCTCATTTATTTGAGTGCTTGGCTAGTATGCGTGAGGTTCTGGGTTTGATTCCCATGTATAAACTGGACATGGTAGTACTTGTATGCAATCCCAGCACTCGGGACAAGGCAGAACCAGGAGTTTAAAGTCATCCTTGGACCCTTTCTCAAAAAACCAAAAAAAAAAAAAAAAAAAAAAAAAAAAGAAAGTAAAGTCATCCTTGGCTACATAGCAAGTGAGACCAGCCTGGGCTACAAGAGAACCTGTCTCAAAAACAAAACAAAACAAAACAAGCTACTTTAAACTGCAGCTGCTGTGTCGGCCTCAGAGCCAGGCACAATTTAAGTCTCTCTCTCTCTCTCTCTCTCTCTCTCTCTCTCTCTCTCTCTCTTTAATTAATTATTTATTTACTTTACATCCTGATCACAGCTTCCTCTCCCCCCCCCCAGTCCCATTGCCCTCCCCGCCCCCATCGACCCTTCCTCTTCTTCTTCTCAGAAAAGGGGAGGCCTCTCGTGGCCTTGGCATTTCAAGTTGGAGTTAAGACGAGATACATCTTCTATTGAGGCTAAACAAGGCAGCCCAGTTAGGGGAAGAAGATCCAAAGGCAGACCACAGAGTCAGAGACAGCCCCTGCTCCCGCTTTCAGAGTCCCACATGAAGACCCAGATGCACACCTGTTACACAGTGCAGAGGGCCTAGGTGCGTCCCACGCATGCTCTCTGGTTGACGGTTCTGCCTCTGTGAGCTCCTATGGGCCCAGCTTAGTTGATTCTGTGGATTTTCTTGCATAACTCATCAGAGAGGCTTCCCCCAGCAGCTGATGGAAACTGATGCAGAGACCCACAGAAAACCTTAAGTGGAGCTTGGGGAATCTTGTAGAAGAGGGAGAGGAAGGATCGAAGGAGCCGGAGGGGTCAAGGACACCATAAGTGTTTCTCAGACCTTACTTTCCCGGCCCATCTCTGCCCAGGAAACCAATCCATCGGGTCCAAAACTCATTTTCACGATTACTATCCTTCGGGTCAACATGCTGTTATGTTTTTGAGCTCTCCCTTCTGGCTGTTGCCATGAGACATGTCCATTCAGAGCCTTTACTGGTCAGCCTGCATACAGTCCCTCTCTACATGCGACTCTCCTGCTGGTGTCATAGCTTCTACTACACAAGGACCAAGGGCTTGAGCTGAGCTGTGTTCTGCTCTGTGTGGGGCTGCTATTCCTCTGAAAACCTGAACTGGCAAGCACAGCTAAGGGCTTCCAAAACACTGTGGAACAAAACTGAACAGAGGAAGCATGCTTAAGCCACGTTTCCAAGCTCTCTTTCCCCGGGGAAGTGCACAACTGAGGAGAAATGCTGTTCCCTAGGGCGTGATCCTGAGAGCTACACACAGACTCCCCAGAAAAGGGCCCTCCTTAGCTTTCAGCCTGGAACAATGCAGAGAGCTTCGTACAAGGCAGGTGTGGGGGGGGGGGGGTGGCTTCCTGAAGCCTCCCAGGACAGGGCCCCGGCCAGCAGGCTGGACTTATTGTCCATTGTCCGAGGCTGGGACAGGAAGCACTTTCTGTTCCCAATTGCTTGTGTGGATTAATTTACAGTGAGGAACTCAGAACTTTGGCTGCACCTGTTTTTCCAGAGGCCAGCTTCTGACTCAGGGGGGTTCTCAGGAGGAGCCCCCGTTTCAGGGACCAGTGCCCCCAGGGCCTTCAGCTGAAGCCACTGCCTGAGTACTGGGCATGGGCTTTGGGACCCCCGCCTGCTTGCTTCAGCCATGTCAGCTGCCCTCTGAGGCAGCCTAACCAGGGGAAAGGTTAGCCACATGGTTCGAAAATGAAAACCGTCAACAAAACTCCTGTGATGGCATCTTCTCTTTCATCCGGGATCTCTTCTCTGTACCCCACTCAGGCAGATAGTAGACACAATCCTTTTATTTTCATATGGTTGATGCTGGGAATCCATTCTATGGATGAAGAAACAGGCTGAGAGTGGCCCCCTCACAACTGTATCCCAGTACTCAGAAGGCTGAGGCAAAAGGATGAACCGTGAGTTAAAGGTCAACCTGGGTTACATAGTGAGTTCTAGTCCAGCCCAGGCCCAGTTTTAAAAATCTAAAAGCAGGAAAGGAAGGAGAGAGATAGGGAGGGAGGGAGGGAGGGAGGGAGGGAAGGAAGGAAGGAAGGAAGGAAGGAAGGAAGGAAGGAAGGAAGGAAGGAAGGAAGGAAGGAAGGAAGGGGCACTGTAGCTGGGAATGACTGTAACCACTTAGGTTGTCAGTGGACATATTCTCTGGGTCCCTGAGTTCTTAAGCCTAAAAAGTCTCCATAGTTCAGAAAATAGATACAACTTAGTGTCACTGACCTGTGTGCTCCTGACAGACACCGTGGAGCAGAAAGAGACCAGAGCGATTGAACTGCCTTCCCCACCCCCTCTACTCTGCCACCTATAAACCCACTGCCCAACGCCAGCCTGGGGTGGCCTTGAGCTGAGGTAGGCCCCGTGCAGTCATATTTTTACATGGCATTTGCATATCTTTCTTTTTTTTAAATTTATTTATTTCATGTATATGAGTACACTGTAGCTGTCTCCAGACACACCAGAAGAGGGCATTGGATCCCATTAGAGATGGCTGTGAGCCACCATGTGGTTGCTGGGAATAGAACTCAGGACCTCTGGAAGAGCAGTCAGTACTCTTAACCTCTGAGCCATCTCCCCAGCCCATTGTATGTCTTTCTATTAGTAACTCTGGTAATATTACTTCCCCACCCTGGGCAGGTGGAAGAAAACTGTCTGCAGGGGTCACAAGGCCACCACACCAGTGCAGACAGTAGACACCTGTTGGACGCAGCTTCCGGTCTTCCCTGTACAGCTGGTGTGTGCTTCCCCATGGGAGGAAGAGACAGGCTCTAAGGGACAATGTCACTTATCTCCAGGTACCTAGGTACTCGAAGCTTGTTCATTCTGTCCCTGCTTCCCTGAATCCACTGGTTTTCACCACTGACCCAGAGGCAGCAGTGGAGGATGTTGGTGTCTAGTGAGGTTAAGGGTGCTGACCCTCTTTCAGGGCACTTCTTAGCTTTCAGAGGATGACCTGAGAGGATGACTAAGGCTGGCTGCCTTCTGTGGCACATCCAAATTTCGCTCAGCTCCTTGACTTGGGTGATTCAGGATGGCTCTGCTCTCCATGACTTGTCTAGCCCCTGCCTACCAGTCCACTGTATGGAAGGCCATGGTTGCCTGTGCAGGGCAGCTTCCTCTAATATCACATGGTCCCGGATCCAGGTCCGCCTGCTGTCCTCCTGAGTGACAGAGTTGCCCTTTGTGAAGGGGGAGATTAGAGGCGGGCTGGAGGCTGCATGGCTTCGCCTTGATGACAGGGGCCGTCAGCCCTGCACACCGCAGAGCCCAGAGCGAGGAGAGTCTTGACAGGCCTGGAGGGGATCCAAGAGGGGGATGGCGGGAGGGGGACAAGTGCCTAGCACACAAAGGCCGAGCCTGTCTTCACACCTGCAGGGACGAACAGAGCCCAGGCTGGGGGAGACAGGGCTTGTGGGGGATGAATAATTCGCTCTGAAAGAAGCATGTCACCGGGAGATAGCTCAGCCAGACACTTCAAATAAAAGCAAGCAGCCACAGTGACAGGGGACATTCTTTGCCACCAATGTGCTGCTGGGACCTAAGTGCTGAGATGTCTTGAAAGAAAGGCATTTTGAACTCTTCGTAGTTATTTTTATTAAAAAAAAAAAAAAAAGGAGGAGGAGGATGAGTGGAGGAGGACAGGAGAAGAAAGAGGAGGGAAGTGGGGAGAGGGAGGAGGAAGGGAAAATACCACCTTGGAAGCAGAGATGAGCCTCAGTCCTACGGAGTGTGAGATAATGCACTCTGGCATCTTCGTTTCACTGTTATCAGAGCGTGGACACACCTGCTGCTTGACCAGCTTCTGCCACCCCAGGGCCTGCCAATTGCCTGCCTGGGAGTGTGCCTCCCCTAGTCACCCCACAAGCACTGCCCAGACTTCCTGGACCAACTCAGATGCTCTCTGCTCACCTGATCAGCCCAGACAGCACCCCTGGTTCTCACTCTCTATCCACCCAGCCAAAGCCTGCAACCCCAGCACTCTGAGACCTGAAGCCCGAAGCAGAAGAATCCCAAGTTCAAGGTCAGCCTGGGCTACATAGCAAAGTCGAGAGAGAGAGAGAGAGAGAGAGAGAGAGAGAGAGAGAGAGAGAGAGAGAGAGGGAAGAGAAGTTGAAGCTGAAACTGATTTATTCATATGTTCTCATGGATGAGAGTCCAACTATTAAGTGTGAAAAAAATTAGAGAATGGTGTGTGTGTCTGTGTGTCTGTATATGTGTCTCTGTGTATGTGTGTGTTTGTGTATGTATGTATATGTGTATCTCTCTCTCTCTCTCTCTCTCTCTCTCTCTCTCTCTCTCTCTCTCTGCGCGTGCACGTGCGTGCGTGCGTGCATGTGATCTTAGTCTATTTTCCACTGCTATAACCCACTGTCTGGATTAAGACTAGCCGACTTAGTGGGAAAAGAAATTTGTTGCCAAACCTGATGAAATAAATTCAGTCGTTGGAACCAAGCAAGGAAGAAGAGGCCGATTTCCCCCGAGCCGTCTCTGGCCTCCGCACATGCTCTTGAAGGTGCAAACACGTGCACACGCGTGCGCAGTAAGCAAATAAATATAATTTAAAATTTTAAAGACAAAAAGGAAAGCTAGAAAGATGGTTCAGTGGTTAAGAACACCAGCTGCTCTTGCAGAGGACCCAGGTTCAAATCCCAGCACCTACATAGTGGCTCACAACTGTCTATAACTCCAGTTCCAGGGGATCCAATACACTTTTGACCTCCTTAGACACCAGAAATATGGTATATAACTCACGTGCAGGTAAAACACTGATATGCATAAAAAAAATTAAAAAAAATTAAGACAAAAAAAACAGATAAAAAGGATTTCTTTACCTTACAGTATTGAGGATGATGTCCCAACAGCATATCACTCCCTCTCTACAGCAGATGGCATCACAAGTGACTGTGAGAGAAAAGAACCACACTTTGAAACAGGAAGCCAGAGCTGGGAGTCTTGGTCCTTATAGCAGCCTACTTACAGAGTCACTCCATTAGTCCTGATGCTGCAGGGACCCAATCACCTTCCCCTAGGCTCTACCTCCCAAAGGTTGCCTCAGTGACCAGGGTAGGACCCTTCCCAGCAACCCTAAGGGCAAGCTACCTGGGTGGGTTGTGGTGACAGCAAGCATCCACAATGGACTGAACAGGCTGCTGCCCCTGACATCCAGGCACCTACTTCCTGTGGTTGCTATGGCAAGGAACCGAAGTACACAAAGTACCTGGCTGATGGAACCCACCCAAGGACCCTCTGAAAAGCAGGCTGTCTTTGACAACCCTCAGGTCAACCACAACTCTGGGTGGAGACTGGGTCTTTCATCTCAGCAGTCTGAGAGGAGCAAAAAGCAAGCTCAGCTCTGAAACAAACTCAGAAAACTATAGGGATTTCCCCACCTCCCAGCTTCCCTTGCAGCGTAGAGGAAGAGGGAGAGAGATTAAAGCACACAACCTAATTGAAGACACCCTCCATATTTGGCAGGCTTTCTCCACCACCACCCCAACCCCATGCCCTGTTTGACAGCTCTCACCTCACTGATTCTATTTCTCACCTTATTTGCATACACGCACATACAGCCAATCAGAGCCCACCTTGCTCTATATAATAGATCTGGAGCTCCGAGTTTCTGTATTCATCCAAGGAAGAGAAAGAGAAAGAGAAATTTGGACTCTGACTCCTGGCTGAGGAGGTTGGTCTCAGACCCTCAGTGGGAGGGAGGCTGACCCTTGGGAGACTTGTCCTGTCCAAGGCAAATGAGGGAACTCAGATTCCCACTGCCCCAGCCTCTAAGACTCAAGAGCGACTGCAGGGAGGGGAATTTGTTCCCTCCTCAGCCTCCCAGACTTCAAAGTTTGGCTGCAGATGGGACTCTGTTCCTGCAGCTGTCTCCAGCCTTCAAGACCCAACAGACAGGAGGTCTGCTGCTCCTTCTTGTCTGTGATCTGCATTCTGACTTCCAGATGCACCCCAAAGCCTCCTGGGAGAATGGAGCTAAGATGGCTGGCCTCCTGCTGCTGCTGAGGGTTCCAGATCTTTTACTTTCCTGCTTGAATTTTTGCTTCCCTGTTTAAGTTGTCACCCCTGCGGGGCAGATGAGCTCCCCTTGTTTTCCTCTTGTTATCTGCCCATCCCATGCTTGGAAGGTGGAAGGCAAGCTCTCAAGATGAGAGAATCCTGGTCTTGTTAAGCATGCACACTGGGGACCAAGCTTGTGACACACCAACCTTGGAGGACACAGGAAAGCCTGGGTGCTCCTCCCCAAGCCATTATTTGTGCCCACTCTGTAGAGATGGAACTAAAGGAACAAGAGGTGCCTTCCCCTTTCATTTTAACTTTTTCTTGTGGAGTTTACGCTGCATTTGAGATTTTAAAAACATACTTCAGAACTTGAGAGATGGCTCAACAGTTAAAAGTGTCTATTGCTCTTACAGAGGACCCCAATTCAATTCTCAACACCCTTGTGTAGCAGCTTACAACCTCCTCTAACTCCACTTCCAAGAAATCCACAGGTACCTGTACTTAAGCACAACATACACATAATATTTTTTTTAATGAAAACAACACACTCACTTATATTTCTAATCCACATAACTCTGAAAGGCCTTCAGGAGGTGAAGTCATGAAGATGGGGCCTCCCTGATGGTGTTAGTGGCTTCAGGAGAGGCAGAGACCTGAGCTTACACACTGCTGACTTTCATGTTACATCACAAGGTCCTCAAAGGATTCCAGAGCTTCTAAGACTGAGAGATGAATAAGCCTCTTTTCTTTATAACTTACTGAGTGCTCAGCTGCAGCATTCAGGTATAGCTAAGGAAATTCACTTATAACAAAAGTTAAGACACACACCACTCTAGCTGCAAGGGAGCCTGGGAATGGGGCAAGGTTGTCACAGTCACTGGCTTACAGGAAGAGCTCACATTCCCTCTAGCCCAAGGGTCTCCACTGATATTTTTCCTCTTTCTTAATATTGTTTTTTCTTCTTCGAGTCTGCTATGAGTTTTTCTCTTCCCTTAAAACAAAGGAACTATCTCTAAATGGAAATGTTCCAAGCAACCCTGTCCCTTGTTCACGGAGTCTCCTCCAGCTACCTCCTGCAAACAGGTTTCTCTTCACGTTATTCAACAACCTTTTTTTCCTGTCTTCTTTTCTCTTTTAATTTTCTTTATTCTTGTGTTTTGGTGCTAGGGATGGAACCCAAGTCCCAAAAATTCACAAATGCCAGGCAAGCACTCTGCCTCTAATCCACACTCCCAGGCTCAGCAACATACAAGCCTGAGCTGTGTGTTCTTAGGTTTTCATTGATGAGTTGGTTGGTTATTGGTTGGCTTTCCCACAACACATCAGAATTCTGAATTTTATCTTGCCTTTCTGAAGGGAATGCCCAACAAGAATGAAACCAGGCCAGGTGGTAGTGGTGCATGCCTTTAATCCCAGCACTCAAAAGGCAGAGGCGGGCGGATTTCTGAGTTCAAGGTTACAGGGTAAGTTCCATGACAGTCAGAGCTACACAGAGAAACCCTGTCCCAAAACCAAACAAACAAAAACAATGAAACCCAAAAAGAACCAAGTCCTGTAGGCACAAGAAGCCTGTGTCAGCCATCCTGTAACTGTGCCTGGCTTCCCACTCTGCCCCACAAACGAACCCTCCAGGGCTGGGGATTAGAGCTTAGGTTTCCTGCATGTCAGGCAATCATTGTACCATTGAACTATATCCCCAGCCCGCTGCTTCACCTTTTTACAGGAAAGAACCAATAATTTTTTAAATGGTGGGGGCAGGAGAGTTGGCTCCATGTTTAGCAGTACTTCTTGTTCCTAAGGACCTTGGTTCAATTCCCACTACCCACTGGAGGCTCACCACTTCCTCGGGCACCAGACATGCATGTGGTATAGATGTACATGCAGGCAAAACACTCAAATACATTAAATAAAAATAAATTAATTAAAAGTAAAATAAATGCATTTGAGAGGAGAGAGAGAGAGAGAGAGAGAGAGATATCAACAGGAATCATCTTTGAGCTTCATACATCTGTGCCAAGTATAGTGGTTTCCTTCTCGGGGTGGGGGGTGGCAGGTTTCATATGTAGCTATAAAAGCAGATGTGCCCTACAACGGTTCTACTCTTGGGATTCTATATGAGTCCAAGTCACTGAGCCTTTATCTTGTAGCCTGTCTACTATGTCCCTCGGGACCCTCCCCTGTTTGCCCAGTGCGCAGTCCCACCCGTCACAGTACCGTTTCATCCAGCACCTTGGCTGGGCTCTTTTGTTTTCTCACTTTCTCTCAAACCAAAACTCTTACCCGCCCTGCACACTTCCAAGACTATCTTAGTCACTGTCCTCATTATGGTGGCCAGACACCTGACAAAAGCAGTTTAAAGCAGGCAGAGTTCCTTTGAGCTCAGAGTTTGAGGGTGCAGTCCATCATGGCAGACAGGCCCGGTGGGAAGAATGAGCCTCAGCTGTGGTGGGAGCATGAGGCTGTAGCTCACATCTGGGTAGATCAGGTAGAGGAGAGGGGTGAAGGGAGAAGGGGGAGGGGTGAAGGGTGAAGGGTGAAGGCTGGTGACTCTGCCTATGACCCTAGCCACCCACATTCGGCGTGGATCTTCCCTCACCCGCAGACACACCCAGAGGTGAGTCTTCTTGGGGATTTTAAATTTAGTTCAGTTGACAATGGAACTGACCATCACACAACCATCAGAGCTCAGATGCATGCCCATCTGCCCTGCATGGCTCCCACACTGTTTTTCTCTTGAGCACTGGAGCCATCAGAAGTTTGGGGAGTGATTATAAAAAGTGTAGTTTCTGAAACTAGAAATCAAGCTGAATTACTTACGGGAGCCTGTGGAAGGAAAGACAGATGTGTTCCTACAGCAAGGCAAATGGAGCCCATGTTGATCAAATCTCAAAATTATTTTGGCGGTGTCATGGCATGACCAACGGTGACACCCTGTGGCATGCTGGGGTTCATGGTACCCGAAGGCTTTCTTACTTCCTCTCAGGAAGCCTCAAGATGCTCCAAGATAAGATTCCCAGATGACTGCTTATGTCTGTATTCCCAGCACTTAGGTAGGTGAGGCAGGAGGATTGCTGTTTGATTGTCAACTTTGGGCTATAAAATAAGACCCATTTTCAAAAACAAAAAATTGAACAGGGCAACTTAGAAACCATAGGTTTTTTTTCTCCAACAACCTCATGGATGACAATGTGGGGTGCCGAGGCTCCAGCTCCCAGAGCATTGAGACTGAGAGCCATCATCTGTTAGAGAAGAGGGCGCTTTCCTGGCCTGCAACCACACCACAGTTAAGAGCAGCAGCAGACTTAAGGCTGGTGAGGCTGGTAGTGAAGTCTCAGGGAATACTAGGGCGGGTCCTGATGGCTTCCAAAGCATTCTCACCCCTGTCAGAACCTCCTCCAGCCCCTACCTCAGCCCTGCTCCCACCGCCACTGCCCACTGAGCCACCTGCTCTACCTAGATTTTCTGAATTCAGTCTACCCTGGTTCATCCACCCTTCACACAGTGTCAACTTTTTAAAAACATGGACCAGATCCTGCTTAAAACTCCCAAAAGAGTCGCAGCCCAGAGACTGTAATGATGCTATGGACACCTCTTAGTGGCTTGCATAGCCCAGATGGTCTCTGTCGTCTGAAAGCACCAACGTTGAGGATGCCAGGACCCTCACTCCTCACATCACAGGTGATCCCAGTCACCAGCCAAAGCCCTGATGTCAGAATTACTGCTGAGAGGTGTCTCCCAAGAGGACCTGGATGTCTCCGCATCAGCATCCAGCTCCTCCTCCATCCTCATTTTGTCCCCGCCCTACCTCTTTCTCCATATTTCTTATCACTGGACACTATTGAAGTGGAATCCTAAGAGTTCTTTGGAGAGTCAGTTGTGTTGGATGGTGTTTTGCTGAGGCAAACATGTGAAGGGGCGTTTTCCTGAAGTGGACACAGGCGAAAGACTAAGGCAGACTCGTGAAGGAACACTTTTGCTAAAGCAAACACAGGAGAAAGGATGCCCTGCTAAAACAAGGACATGAAAGGACACGTGATGAAGGAGTCTTCTGGGGGTGTGCTACAGTTTCTTGCCATTTCTGCTGCAAGAAACTCATCTCACAGCAGGCTGATTGGCAGAGTGACATCAGCTGAGACAGACACACGTGCTGAAGCAAGACCTGTGGAGGACACGTGATGTTTGGAGAGTATGAATAGGACTCAACAGACAGTGACCAAGGCTGAGCTTGGCTTGCTTATAGAGCTAGTTCTGCAACACCTGTGAGTCTCACACCTTCGCTGATCTTCACTTCTCTGAGAGAGGCACAGCCAAGAACTTCTCCTGGCCTTCCTCCTGGTCCCTTGTGCTAACTTGAGCCGAGGCTGGGGCCTGGCTGACTCTGCTAGGTAGTGCCACTGCTGCTGATCCATGTTTGCTATCCTGACTCTACCGAACTGGACTGTGTTTGCAAGTGGATCGAGCTGCCACTGCTGACCTGTGAACTGAACTGCCGATTTCCAGACAACACAGATGGGAGTTACGCCAAAGAACCTTTCTAAACTGGTCCACTACCCCCGTATCCTTTCTGTTCCACTACCTCTGGTAGGTGGTGGGCTACAAGGGAGGTTAAAGCGTTTAAAAACCATCATTAAAAATAAGGTTTGAAAAAATTAAAGTTACACACTATCCACAGGAAACTCAAGTTTCCTCGTGCAGAAGACCCTGGCTGCAATGTGGTCACTAGGAGTCATGGAAAGCAGATCTAATCATGTCCATCTCAGAGTTGGGGGACATTTTGGAATCTCTCCCATTGTTCCAGGGTACAAGTATATGGCAGAGCAAGGCACACTCTGGGCATCGGGAGCTGGGGCATACTTTTTCCTCGATTTCCATAACAAGAAACTGTAAGGCTGTCTCCCATCTACTTGATGGCTGCCCTGGCTTTTCCACGTCACTTCTCTTCTGGAAAACAAAGATGGCTGTTGCTACATTTCCTTCAGTGTCTCAAGCTCTTAGAACATTCCAGAGTAGGTGTGGGCCAACGAATGTGGAAAGAATTTACCTTCAGGCTCTCTGGACTGCTGCATAGCTTCTCGGGTCTGTTGGGCAGCCTTGTGCATGGGGAGCAGGGCATGCTGGGAAGCAGGTATAGCATAAGCTGGAGTGGGGAAGCCATGGCTTCCCTCCAGCACTGTGAGGTCCCATGGAAGGAGAATTAGGGAACAGGTCTGAGATGACTCACAAGAAATATAGGAACCATTCCATCTCACTTTACTTTCAGAAGGACTTGAGTTTGGATTCTCTCTTGTTCTTGAGTTCCTACCCAAATCACTGCAATGTTTTCGGGGATGGTACAGTACTAGGAGTGAAACCCAAGGTCTCATCCATGCTTTGCAAGCTAACCTATGCTTCACTTACACTTTCTAGGCAGCACCATTCATCGGGATGTGGTTTGTCTTGGTCTCCATTGTTTAGCCTGTTAGAAGGCTCTCTGTCTCTTAGATGGAAGGGCTGGGACAGATCTCAGAGCCTTCCAAGTCCCTTTGCTTTTATCTGCCAAACAGGGCTTCCTGGTCCCCAAAAGGAGCTGTGGTTCTGTTTACTGGACCTAGAGACCCTCGAAGTCAGCGAACAGAAGGAAGTGGAGTCATGCAGAATTCTCTTCATAGATCTGCACACCTGACTACTGATCAGGGGCCTGAGGCTGCCTGGACTGGGAACTCCAGGTCTGCAGCGGAGTGTCTTTTTCCTGAGCGGTGGCTGCCCCCATGAGGGCGAAGGTAAAAGCTGTGTGCAGAAAGGCTGATAGGAGAGGCGTTGCCATTAACTGAGCAAGAAAGAGGATGTTTCTGGGGGACAAGAAAGTCAGGAGTTCTGTTTAAGAGCCATCAGGATGTGTGGCCCAGGGATTCCTGGGGAGATGAAGTCGGCAGCATAGCCAGGCTGCCTGCTTGAGGGTGGTCTAAGGGGAACGTGGGAGCAGGCAGGGTCAGGAGGGAGTGTCAGGACCCTCCAGAGAAACTCAGTGTAGGGAATGACCACCCAAGAATGGCAGAAATCAGGAAGACAGTTGCAGACAGCAGGCTGCCAAAAAACATAAGCCTTGCAGGCTGTTGTCCCCAGGAAAGGGTAACACTACTCAGGCCTGTGGGCCTATTCCCTAGACATGAGACAGGCACAGGGTAAAAAGCAACACTACTTGATGCTGTCACTAGGGGTCCTTCTTGAGCTGCTCCTGCTCTCAGCTGCCCATCCTTCTTGAGCATGGAGGTGTGCTTCTCACAGTCTGAGCCTGGAAAGGCTAGTGACCAATGTTGGGTCTCCTGCGATCACCTAGCCACACTCTGGGAAACTGAGAGCTTTAAAAATCCACAGTCCAGTTGCCTGGCCCATTTAAGTAGCAGGACTGCCACTTAAACATCTGAATATGCCCTGCCCTGACATGACCATGAAACCGATGGCACTTGATTTCCCTTTTCAAAAGCCACCACGGAGAACAGCCAAAGATGTAAACAGACAACTGCATAGGAGCACTGCGGTCTCTCTGATGTGACATCAATTTCCCGCAATTGTCTAAACAGAACGGTGGCTCTCTCTGCACTGTCCCTGGACAACGAGAAGCTGTAAGACTGCAAATCAAAAACCTTCATCATGGGCTGGGGGTTATGTAACCAGAGCTCAGAAGTTTAAGACCCTGGCATCGCAGCAAGACCCCCCAAAAAGATATTATAAGTGACAACGAACTGGACACCCCAACAACAAGTGAGCATTACAACTTAGCGGTGCAGCACACCACAGTGAACGGTTGTCTCCTCTCACGCTCAAAGGGCCGACGCAAGCTATTTACTTTCCACAGTGCAACATGGAGAGCAAGATCAAGGACCAGCTCATACACTGCTCATTCAGGAGAAAAGCCCACATTCATAACTCAAAGCAATTTTTTTTTTTTTTACTGGATGCATGTCATTTTAACATCCTAAGACAAACTATTGAAAGTCAGGGACAGCCAGAAATGACATCCTAGTCAGCAATGGGCACATCAGCCTGATGGGCGACAGCCATGTCAACTCCCATGGCTGTAGGAAAGCTCATAGCTATTCAGTCCTGAAGAACCAGTTAGCCGTGGCTGGGCGAAGGCAGGAGCAGGGGCCACAAGTCCAGCTGCTATCTTCTCTGTGGTGGAAATCCTGCACAGATAACAGAATGGCTTAGAACTAAGCATAACATACACACATACAGACAGACAGACATAAATACTCTCACTGTGTGTCTCTGTCTCTCTGTGTGTACATGTGCGTGTGTGTAGGTAGGTACGTAGGTAGGTAGGTAGGTAGGTAGGTAGGTAGGTAGGTAGGTAGGTAGGCTGGGGCAGCCTAAATCAGATCAGCTGTGACATCATCCTATAGTTTCCAAAAATATCACCACTGGGGACATGGGCAAAGCCCACATGCAATGGCCTCACAGCTGTGCGTGAACCTGAGGTCTTCTCAACCAAGGTTTCAGCTGCTGAAGTGTAGGTGTGGCTTCAGCCAATCAGAAACAAGGCCCAGAGAAAGGCTGAGGTGAATGGGATACCACATTTGTGTTCACAGGAACCAGGCTGAGAAACAGTACTTCACATGGCAAAGGGCCAGAGCGATCGAAAGGTCTGGGAGAGAGACATCTGCTGAGGGGTCTGTTCCTACTTTACTGGAGCATCGCGGGAATATTAGGGCCTCACCCCCTGAGGCAGTCTGGCCTCAGCGCCAGCCAGGCCTTCGGGCATGCAGCTGCAGCACAGAGCCTTGCTCCCTTGGACTGTCCAAGGGGCCTGGCTTGGATTTTGTGGCCTTGAGGGTTAACTGCAGGCAGGGTACATGATGGCGGTGCCTGGTGTGTGGTGGATGTTCAGGAAATGTAGCTTCCTTCCCCTTGGCTCAGAGAGGAGAATCACATTGAAGGAGTGAGTTCTGCGTCTCAGGGGGCCATCCCCCCATCCTTTCCCAGAGCCTTTCCCTACAGCCAATGCTTGGAAGCATCCATATCATGTCCTCCATAAGAGATGCTTCATAGGACAGCTGAGCTTTTAATACTGATTATTTATTATTATTTATTATTATTATTATTATTATTATTATTACATTTATTTATTTTGTACGTATCTATGGTGGCACATGTGTAGAGGTCAAAGGACCACTTATAGAAATCGGTTCTCTAATCCCACCACGTGGGTCCAGGGAATTGAACTCAAGTCCTCAGACTTAGTGGCAAGCACCTTTGCCCACTGAGCCATCTCATCAGCCCCACAGTGGATTTACTCCTAAATAAGCCTTCCAAGGTTCAGTGCAGTTCAGCATTTGTAGGTTTGGGATTCTATCCCCAGTACCACAATGTGGCCAAGGAGGAAAAAGAAGGTACATTCTGCAGCCCACTAGGCATAGGGACCAAGAATTGGCCTGGGAACATGGCACACTGACGTCTGCCAACTCTACCCTGTCTGTGCCTCCGGTTCCTCTTCCATAGCCCAGGGCAAACAAGTCCAGGTTTACTGTGAAGGTTTAAGGATGATGAACGGATTCTACATTGTATACATCATCACTTGCTGTTATCATTACTGACCCAGGAAGTCAAGGGATCCATCGCCCCTACATTGTCATCCCTTGGCAGGGAGTAGCGACGCTTAGATAATGAGGCACGGCTTCAAGTTCTCATAGCGCTGCACAGAGCTCACTAGCCTGATCCTTTCTGCAAATGAGGACAATGAGGAGCAAAAAGACTGAACCACCAACATGGTCCCATGGGGCTGGAGCCAAGGAGCAGCTGCCTCTTGGTATGGGCTTGTGCCCAATGGTTCTCCATAGTCTCCACCACTTTCTGTAGCCACCCAACACAATTGTTCTTCCTGCAGTGGAGACAGTTCTTAGCACTCATGCCTCTCTCAAAAACTGTGGATCAAAAAACAAACCAAAGGCCATGGGTTTTACAGTATAGATATGAGGAATTTCCATGAGCAATCTGTCCTGCCAATATGTGTATTACCCAACTAAAGATGATAACGGATGCATGATGCTCATATATCTAGAAGCTCCCTGAAGCCACAGCCTAGGGAGCTTCTGGATATATGAGCAGTATGCATCCATTACCTCCTGTTGTCCCTACCTGCACAGCAGTGGCCCTAGGAGGGTAGACACTTGTAATCTCAGGGCTAGGGCTTCCAGCCTCAATCCCTTGAGGGCCTATCTAGGTTGTCTAGGTTGTATATATGTGTGGAGGGTCACCCTTCCATGTGCCCCACACACATCCTTCCTTGGCATGCATACATTCCTCTAGAGAAAGTCCCAGGGTCAAGTGGACTCTCCCCCGAATTTCCTGAAGCAGAGCAGATAGTGTAACGAAGATGACCAGATGCTTGTGGGTGATAGTAACAATGAGAGCGCTGGGCAGCTGGACTTCCCATAAGCTGCCCAAAGTGCTCTAAGATACACTGATCCACGATACCCCCACATTCCTCCCCCACGATGGGAATTCCCTTTCTAAGAAAGCGGGGCTCTCAATCTGTAGCTTCAAAGAACCCATGAATTTATCTTGGTTTTCCTTCACCCTTCCTCTGCTTACCCATTTCTGGGACTCTAGCCTTACTTAGAAAGTCATAAAAAGAAGAAGAAATGAGTCAGGGAGAGGCAGAGGGAGAGAAAGGAGTGGGAAGAAGAGATGGAGAAGGGAGAGGAAAGAGAAATTTACACTCAGCTACACTGGGTGGGGATGCTCCCAAGTGACCACGGGGGCTCTGGCTGTGGGGGAACGTCTGATTTGTTTGCTTAAATCTGTTCCTTCAAAAACATTCTGAAACTGGGCACTGGGATACACACCAATCCTAGGCTCAGGCAGGAGTATTACTGTACGTTTGAGACCAACCTTGGCTGTAGAGTAAGACCTTGTTTGAAAACTAACAAAACCAACCGTTCTGGCTGAGTGTGGTGTAATCCCAGCACTGAGGAGGCAGAGGCTGGAGGATTGCTCCAAGACTGAGGCTACATAGTGAGTTCTAGGCCTTCATGGGCTGCAGAGTAAGACTGTGTCTCCACAACAACAAAACTCAAAACCCCTCCACCATTTAATACCTCTCTCTCTCTCTCTCTCTCTCTCTCTCTCTCTCTCTCTCTCTCTCTCTCTCTCTCTCTCCCTCCCCTCTGTTATTTAATGTGTGTGTCTGCTGCCTACACTTAGTTGTGCACCACCTGTATACATGGTGCCCACTGAGACCAGAAGAGGGCGCTGGAGCTACAGTTGACTGTGACTGCCGTGTGGGTGCTGGGAACCAAATTCAGATCCTCTGGAAGAGTAGTCGGTGCCCTAACTGCCGAGCCATCTCTCCAGCCTCCAAACTGCATTTTTAAAACCTCAGGACCCCGAGTCGCTCACCCATGTAGATGATTGGCTCTCTCTTCTCTTGGGCTCATTTTCCTTATTTTAAAAATGAGCATAATAAGCATAGGCCATAATCTCCTAGCACTGGAAAGACTGAGGCAGGAGAATTGTTACAAGTTCAAGGCCAACGTGGGCTCTGAAGTGAATTCTAGGGCAGCTTATGCTAGTGTGAGACCCTGTTTCTGGACAATCCAACCATGAAAGAACGTAAGACTGAGACAGTGCATCTTTCTCAGGTTGGGGTTCACAGAAGTCCTTCGGCAGCTCACCCAGTCACCACCCGACACCTTCTACCTCTTACCAAACTCTTTGGTCCCTCCCTCCCTGAGCTCCTCACCCCTTAGCACTCTCAGCTCATTCCCAACTTTATGGCCTTCAACCCCAGATCATTGTCATGAAACTTTGATAAGAAGTTAAAAAGTAGAACAAATTTTTAATTAATTTAACTTTTGTGTTGACATAGTTCAAAGTCAGCAACAGACTTTGTGTCTCTCACACCTCCACAAACACTAGTGTGAATTTTGGAAAAGCAAGGCTGATGAACTGGAGATGTTACTCGTCTGCTTCAGTGTTTGACTAACAACACAATGCCTGCCTGCATTTAATAACCAACACTCCAAAATCAGCGTGGTGACACTGGCCCATGTGTCCTCATGTAATGCCATCTGGACTCTGAGAGGTGGAAGTAGGAAGATCCGGAGTTCAAGGTCACCCTCAAGTACAGAACAAATTCAAGACCAGACTAGGCTACATGAAACCCTATCTCAAAAAAATTAGGGGCTGGAAAGATGGCTCAGCAATTAAAAGCACTGGCTGCTCTTGCAGAGGACCCGGGTTCAGTTCCCAGTGCCCACATGGTGGCTCACAACCACCTGAAATTCTAGTTCCAGGAGTTCTGATGGCCTCTTCTGGCCTCTGTACACACATAAAAGCAGAAGAGACACTCATACACATACAATTAAAAATAAACAGTTTTTAAGACGTGAATGTTATGACCATGAAATGCATACATACGATCATAGATGTTATTGTATCAAATGTCAGAAAGAGATTTTAGATCATAGATCAGAAACAGGTAGTGAGCAGAGATCAATGCTGCAAAATAGAGAAATTATATATACTTAGGAAACACACACTTGGGCCCCTTGGAGCAAAGAACCAGATGCATAAAATTTGTCAAACATTCCCCAAAAGCATGCGCTGTAAGTGTGATGTCCCTGATGTACCTGGTACAGGATGGACACACAGACACACAGACATACAGATACAGAGAGAGACTGAAAAAGAAGAGCAGACAGCACACAAATATCTATGCTACCTCGGCTAACAGTTTTGTACTTTTGAATTTATTCCTCAATAAAAATAGAATTAAGAAGCTGAGTGGTGGCACACGCCTTTAATCCCAGCACTTGGGAGGCAGAGGCAGGCAGATTTCTGAGTTTGAGGCCAGCCTGGTCTACAGAGGGAGTTCCAGGACAGCCAGGGCTACACAGAGAAACCCTGTCTCGAAAAACCAAAAAAAAAAAAAAAAAAAAAAAAAGCAAAACAACGACGACAACAACAATAATAGAGATGCAAACAGATATGACCACCATGTACCCTTACCAGGGAAAAGAGGAGGGGCCTTTGCAGAGTGGATGACACAAGCTGTCCGAGTGTTACCATGCAAAGGTAACACCTCACTAGCAGTAGTCAGGGTATTAGGATCATCTCCGTGAAAGCGACAGGGGAATAACTGGGTTAGCCCAGGAAGTGCCACAGGTCTGCAGCACCGCACAACCTCCCTTAATTAACGACAGTAATCCTGGCTTCCTGTGCCCACGCTGATTTCAGAGCTCTAGCACGCCAGGGTCTAGCCATATGCCACCTCTCCTGAGCCCCACCCTGAGCCTGATCCCTGCCAGGTTGGTGGGAGGGGGCTAGTGAAACATATACCATCTGCCTGCAGAGGCCTGGGTGCTGCCAGGGGTGGGGGACTGCCAGCCCCAGGCGGTGGACAGGGCCTTTCGCATCCGTTACTTGCCCACCGCACAGCAGTGATAGATAGTTTGTGAAACACCCTGAGCTTGCGGTTGACCAGAATTCTGAAATAATTCCATTGAGACCGGAATTCATGCAATGTTCTGTATCCTGATGTGGTAAAGAAGGTGGCCCACGGGGTGGTGGGGGGAGGCAGGGGCTGTGAAGGCCCAGGGATGGTGAGACAGCCTTCAGGCCCTGCAGCAGGGACTCTTGCTGGCCCCCCTCACCCACGGGCTCCGGAAGGCCCGTCTGACAGGATCAGGGCCCTGATAAGCGCCACCTGACCATGAGGCCCCAGGCAGAGAGATTAATGCTCAAATTGTCAACAGCCTCCCACGACATACCCCATGGGGAGCAGGGGCCAAGAGGAGACAACTGGGAAAAGACAGAAGGGATGTCAGCAAGAAATGGACAGGAGGAAAGCTCAGTCTCCCTGCCTTTTGGTGTCAGCTTGCTATGTCAACCCACACTGGCCTGGGTTGGCCTACCAGGGCAAGGTGCCAAGACTTGAGGTGCAGCAAGCATCATGGCGCTCAGTCATGTTCCAAGCTGGCCCCAAGCCTGAGCAGTCCCTGGCTATGCTATGCAGGAGGGTGGCTGGTAATCTGCCAAAGTCTAGGAAGCCCGGAGGCTTCTATAGGCAGGTCAGCCCCTGAGCCTCCTTTCCTGGGCCAGGACTCCAGTCCTGTCAGCCCCTGGCTGCTGTCCTGAATGGAATGTGGGTTTTCCCTGGATGGTTCCTCTGGCCCATGCTTCAGCAGACTGGCATCACATCTGAGTTTGGCAGTCGCTGAGCCATTACATTCAGGACTCACTGCAGTCCTCAGGTTCCGGCTGACTAAGGTTCCTAAGCTGTGGGGAAACCAGAAACTCAAGAGATGGGTTTTCTACGAAGCAAAATGTATTCTCTGAATGCCTTCCCTGTGCTCTGTGGTTATTCGCCCCCCCCCCAACCCTCCTACTTCTTAAGTGAAAACCTGCCCCCCTTTTTTCTGAAGAAATAGTAATACTAGAAATCAGTATCATAAAACCAGGCCCCTGGGTATCTCACCAACTCCACAGTGGCTAGGTTTTGAATTTCCATCTCTATATGCATTTGAGTTTTCACTGTGTGTTGTATTTCCAGCTTTGCCTTAGAAGCTCTACTCTGGCAGCCCAGACCACTGCCCTTCTCAGCCCTGAACCAGGAGCAGAGCAGTGGCCACCCTTACAGAGGGCAGCCCCATCCTTCTGACTGTCCTGCAGCACAAACACCTGAGTGTGTTCACATGTCCCTGGTTCAAGTGCTGGACCTCTGGCCTCTCTGGTGGGTAGATGGTCCCCTCTGTCCCATCCAAGGACAATGGGAACTCCAAGTGTCAAGCCAGGTGCTGTCCCAAAGGGCACAACGGGCCTGAGTGCCCATGAGCATGTCAGGGACGCGGCCTGTCTGTTTCTTTCTCACTCAGGCTGACACAGTGGCTGGTTAGTGATCATTTCTATGTATGTCAGTTTTCTCCTTACGTCGCCAAGGACAGATGTCACAGCCTCAGGACCTTGGGAGCCAGGCTGAAAGCAGAGCGGAGTTCTGGGAACAGGAGCAGAACAGGAGAATGTGTACAAGAAGCCTGGATGCTCCAGGCTAGTGTACTAGATGCCACCGCCATCAGACTGACTCCAGACACAGATAGTAATGTGCAAAGAGTAGCTTCAGACCATTGAACATTGAACCCGAATTCATGGCGTTTACTTCTTTGAAACGGAGTTTCATTCTGTAGCCCAGACCGGCCTTTAACTCCTGCCTAGGATTACAGGCCTCCAGCACTCTATGCAGCTTTGAATTCAAATTGATTTTTTTTTATTTCTTTTGTTTTGTTTTGGCCTGATGTTTGAGGCAGGATCTTATGTAACCCAGGTTAGCCTCAAACTCGCCAAGTAGTCAAAGAAGATCTTGAGCTCTTAATCCTCCTGCCTCCACCTCCCCAGTCCTGGGGTTATACGTATGTGCTGTCACATCAGCCCTGAAACTTGTAATGATGTTAACAGAATTTGGTATAGAGAAGATTCAGCTGCCTACTGGAAGGAACCTCACTGAAAAGAAAGGGAAGGCACACACACACCACTAACACACACACACACACACACCACTAACACACACACCACTAACACACACACACACACATTCATGCACATACATACACACACATATTCCTGCAGACACACACATCACACAGACGCAGTCTCTCTCTCTCTCTCTCTCTCTCTCTCTCTCTCTCTCTCTCTCTCTCTCTCACACACACACACACACACACACACCCCACTAACACACACACACACACACACACCCCTCTATAGCCATCCTGTGTAACATCTTTAATGCATGTTGTGCAGGCCTGACCCAGGCCTCGGGGAGCTGATATGGAGCAGTGCACAGAGACATATAGTTAAAACGAAACCCTCCAGGGAATCGACTAGAAATCACTAAGAAAGCTTTAGGTGGGTAGGAGAGTGGGAGGAAGGTGGGGCTTCCGCTCTCTTTTCTGTGCCTTCTGGTCAGTTTGAAGGCTTGCTATGAGCATGCATTGTTTTTACAATTTAAAACACATGCGCACCTCCTGGAGCCTATGGAGAAGTGCTGCAATGGGCCTGGAGAATGGGGGGAGGAGAGGTGATGGCAGATGGAATACAAGCTTGGGTGTGGAGACAGAACGGCAGGCTGGGTGCTGGGCAGGCCTCCTCCACACACCCGTGGGCCCCAGCCACCTCCCACAGGCTCAGCATCTGAAACTCCTGACATGTCATGCATGAGCTGACCACAGCCACCTAAGACCCCAGAACCCCACATGGAGATGGGCTAGCCTAGGAAAGGGCAGCTTTGTCCCAGCAGCTGGGCTTGGGAGGACAAACCTCTCGCATGACACCCACATCCCTGCTGAATAAACCTCTCCAAGGATCAAAGAGCCCCTGTGGTCCGCTGGTCCATCGACCCCAGTTTCCACTTACTGGCTGCCAGCTCTGATGCCCAAGGCCAGCAAAGTAGGAGCCCCAGCCTGAGAACATTTGGGTCCCCATGGATCCAATCCCCAGTGATCTCCCCGAGTTCACCCCTGGGGGGGGGGGTCCTGCAGACTCACAGTCAGCTGGGCTCCCTGCTGATCACACAGGCCCTGTTTGTGAGCTACCACTGATTTCTGCTTTGGGAGGTTGGGGGGCATATTTTGTTTTGTTTTTAGAGTTTTGGGTTCTTGTTGTTGTTGCTGTTCAGAGCCCTCATAGGTTTCTGACAGTAAAGGCTGAGGCCTTCAGCTCTTTCTCAGTATTCCCTGGTGTCCTGGGGTGTGCCTCAGTAGCCTAGTAGCCTCAGTAGCCTAGTGTACCCAAGCTCTGGGTTCCATCCCAGCACTAGGAATAAATTCGAAAGGAACCAGTGAGTGGCGTAAGGAGCCCAAACCCAGAATATGAACTGTCAACAAGGTAACAAGGTACCTTGATCCTCACCAGAGCCCTCTGAGCTGGTTCCCAGGATGGGCCTATGTCAGATCAGAGCGTGAAGCCAACAAGGCCACCCACAGCCAATGTGGGCAAAACAGGGACTGAAGACACACACACACCCCATGGTGTCCAGGCTCCTTCCATCTCTGCATGCAGACACCCACCCTCTGTCCACCCTAAGGCCCAAGCAGGGGTGGATTTGCAGGGTATGGGGTGCCCTCTTGTGGCTACGAGGTTCCAATTCAACCCCTACCGGAGCTCCATGTAGCAAGGTGAAGAAACTAGTCCAGCTCTTCCCTGACCCTGTGCTCTGGGGCCAGAGACACCAATTTACTTTGCAAAAGGGAAACCCAGGCACAGGCCACGTGCACAAAACAACCAGAGCATCCAGAGGTGCTGCCCAGCAGTGCTGCAGTTCATTCTAGGAGCCACAAGCCTTTATTGAGTTTCTGCTATATGCTCAAAGGCCAGAGCTCTGTGACCCCAAAACAAGAGATTTTTCTCTTCTATAAACAAAACTCAAAGTCACTCTACATCCCTGCCCTAGAAAGTCTCCAGAGAAGTCCCCACGTGTCACTCTGTGCAGTGAGACATAAAGGACCCCAGTCCCCTGATGGGAGCTGGAAGACACCAGTGCTCTGTGAGCTGCCAGACTCCATCTTTATACCATTAGCAGTGTGGTGTGTACCTGTCACCCAGCTCAGACTGCCACCACCAAAGGAGCCACCCCACTGGCAGACTTATTTGAGGCTCACACCACTCTAAGGAACAAATATTATTGCATTTTAAGGATGGAAACAAGAGTTCCTAGCAGTTAGATGACTTTGCCAAGGCTTCGGGTCTGGGAAAGCAGGGCCAGCATTCCAACTAACCAGATCCCCCTCCTTTTGATTTGCTTCCTAGTGAGTGAGGGTCTCTCTTCCTAACCTTCGTAAACACCCCCTTCACCTGCCTTTAAGAAAACTTGGCAGCCAGATGTGCTGGCGAGTGCCCTTAATACCACAGGTGCTGGGCGAGAGAAGATGGTGAAGGCAAAGCCACATCTCTGTTTGAGGCCAGCCTGCTCTAGAGTTCCAGGCCAAGCTGGGAGGCCAGTTCCAGGACAGCCAGGGATTCACTGAGAAATTTTGTCTCCAAAAAACAAACAACAAATAAAGAGTTCTAGGCCAGCCAGGTCTGCAAACTGAGATCCTGTCTAGCACTGATTAATTAATTAATATGGAGAGAAAACTGGAAACCAGACAAGGCGACACATACCTGTAACCCCAAACCTTGGAAGTGGAGGCAGGAGGCTCAGAAGTTCGAGGTCATCCTCAACTACAATTGAATTTGAGGCTAGCCTGAGATCCATGAGTCTGTCTCCGAGAGAGGGGTGGGGAAGAAAAACTGTAAAAATTAAAGGCAACATAAATCCAAGAAAGTGACTCATGGTGGCGAGAGACTGGTCAGTGGAGAGCATAGTCTAGACACAGCTCCATTTCCTTAAAGAGATTTATGTCACCGACAGTCACTGCCCTGTGCCGTGTGCCCCAGGAGCAGCCCCGCAGACCTCTAGCTCCCGTTCATTCTCTTCAATCTAAGAGTCATCGAGGATGCAAAAGAGGGAAGCGGTCCCTCCCTGGGAATTGTGGGGGTAAGTGAGCAGGAAGATGGAGGGCGTGTGTGTCTCTCCACTGGGGACTGGGAGGTGGGCAAGAGGGAAGCTAGAGGGAAGGTGCTCATATCTGGTCACGTGGCAGTGATGAACTGTCTGCATGTGCCGACATGATGTATCTACCAAGACCAGTGCTGGGCTCGGAACACTGCAATGTCACAAAGTCTACATTTTTTAAACAAAATAAAAATTTTGTTGTCTTAATAACTATTTTTAAGAAATAGACTGTGTGATATTTTAAACATTTATAAACCTTTTGGATATTCTTTCAAAGAACAATGTTAACATTTCAACCACTTTTGACTAAAATTCCTCACATAAAGGAACATATGAGTTGAAAACTGTAAATGCTTACAGACACATTTCTTAGAACGTTTGGTTGCTACTTTTTTTTTTCAGATTTATTTATTTTATGTATGAGTACACTGTAGCTGCCTTCAGACACACCAGAAGAGGGCATCAGATCCCATTACAGATGGTTGTGAGCCATCATGTGGCTTCTGGGAATTGAACTCAGGACCTCCGGAAGAGCAGCCAGTACTCTTAACCGCTGAGCCAGCTTTTCAGCCCTGGTTGCTACTTTATACAAGTCTTTGACACATATAATACCAAACAGGACATCACTTTCCTTTTCTTTCAGAAAAATCATGAGTTTTCACTGGTAAAAACCAAATTATTTATATATGAGGGGAAATAAATGTAAATACAAAATCTATAAATGGCAAATAAATTCACATATTGAAAACCTACTCAGGAACTAAATGCAGTAAATCAGGATGGCAGATCCTGTGACTAGGTTCCGGACTCTGAGACAAGACCCCACAGCCAAGCACCCTCTGCCTGGTGAGGGTAGCAAGAGACCTCCCAGAACATGGGGTGCTGGCCCAGGAATCTTGAATTTCCACCCTGTAGAATCCCAGGAAATCAGCACCACTGTAATAAGCCACCCAGCCAACTGTTGTAAAGAAACCTTGAAGATTCCCTGGGAACACACCTATCGCCAACAGGCAATAATCACACAGTAGGTGGCACCCGAGCAGGGGTGGATGTTGGAAGACACAGCAAGGTGAGGGCAGCATGCCCAGGAACAAGGAATATAAAGATTAGTGGCAAAAGACCCAGCCAAGGCTCGGCTCAGTTAAACCCCAGGTCTTCCATGCAGGACACAGCCGAGCCATCAGGGCTGAGGTCCTTGTGTCCCTCACAAGCTCACATTGTGGCTTCACTCAATATTGAGGTGATGGAATCTTTGAGGCAGAGTGGGGTAGAAAACAAGTGTTTTATGGGGATTCGGGAAAGGCTGGTGCCAGCCTTGGTCAGTGGGCTGGCTTTCTTTCAACCTTCATAAGAACTCTTCTTATAGAGAGAGACCTTTTAAAATTTCTTGCAATTGTATCGCTCCGGCATGGCCACCACTCCTGCACGTCCTGTGTTGTTGGTTTTTTTTAAAGACTTACTTATTTATTTTTATGTATGTAACTCCTGCACACCCTGTGTTGTTTTTTTTTTAAGACTTATTTATTTTTATGTATGTAAGTACACTATAGCTGTCTTCATATACACCAGAAGAGGGCATCAGATCCCATTACAGATGGTTGTGAGCCACCATGTGGTTGCTGGGAATTGAACTCAGGACCTCTGGAAGAGCAGTCAGTGCTCTTAACCGCTGAGCCATCTCTCCAGCCCCGCCTTGCGTTGTTTTTATTACCATCACATTTACTGTTCATAGGCCCACGCATGGCGATCAGCTTGGAGGAGTCCATTCTTTGCTTCCGTGTATAAGCCCCAGCTAACTCGGGCATGGTAGTGGATGCCTTCACCCAAAGAGCCATCTCAGTGACCCAGCACTACCCTTACCCATTTCTCTGCTACATTACGACGTTGCTGGGGCCATCAACCAGAAAGTTGGTTACATACTGCTTCTGATGGACTATCCAGACACCAGAATTGTGAGCCAAATAAACCTCTTTGCTCTAGAAAGCGGCCTCCCTTGGGGAGATTGTTAGAGCAGAAGACAAGGGACTGAGGCCAGGTCCCTGTGGATTGTGACCTCTATGTGCACAAGTGGACAGTGTCCTCAGAGTCACAGGTGGCCACATTGGAGCAGGCCTTTGCCATTCCCAAGCCCTAAGCAGTTCTAAATCCCACCATGAAGACCCACCAATTCTCACCACTGTGTCTAAGTGCAGTGTCTACTTCGATGATGTTACATGTCTGTCACCCTCACAATACCAGTCTTGTTGGACTTCTGTCTGATGGAGAGATGAGGGAAGAAATGACTTGCTTCATAGTCACCCTCTCCTTACTGCCCCAGGCTGCCTTCCACCCCTAGTCCACCCTCAAGGAAAGATGAACACAGGCACATGGGCCGCCACTCAGATACGCTTGCCCAGACACATAGATCACAGCCATATATACCACTTCTCTGGAGCCGGCCCGTCCCTTCTCCTAGGCCAGGCTCTACTGTACCCTGCTCCTCTCTAGTGTTCTCCGCCAGCCTGTCCGGACAAATATGTGGAGCCCACAGAGCCCTCGGTATTGCCCTTCTGCTTCTGGCTCGACTGCAAATGGAAAGTCTGGGCTCCTGGGGGAGCTGTGGGAGCTGATGGTGGGAGACTGTGCCTTTCCCAGCATCCATTCCTCATTTACATGCTTCTAGCCTGACCCACCTTCTCCCTCCAGGCCTAAGTGCTGGTACAAGGTCCTACCCAGCAGGTTCCCCTGCTTGCCATTAGGGGGGCTATAGCTTCGACCTGACAAAAAAGTGCCTACACCCAGCCCTTGTGTGCTCTGACTTGGTTCAGGAATTCTATGGGTATCAGGCTCTGAGGATGGGGATGCTGGCCCTCCCTGCTGTCTCCCCAGAGCCAAGAACAACACCCAGAACCAACCAAGTGCCCAACTAAAGTCCACCTATTGGTGGATGTGCATGTGTTCACCTATGCATACACTGCACAGGACAGTGTGCCTTGGGGAAGGTAGTATCTTGTGTGCATCCAAACTTTGGAGCGGCTGTGAGCCTGCCATTGACTATCTGCCTCACCTACCCATAGAAGACAAAGAGGTCTAGAAGTCAGTGTCAAAAGCTCTCACACATCTGTCATTGTGAGATGTTCCAGGTAGGGCCCAAAGCACAGAACTGCACCCTACCACTCCTGACAAGGCAGAAAGGGAACCCGCCGTACACCTCAGTCTCGCCTGCCTCACCAAGCCTGGGAAGAGACAAGCCCTGGGACAGAGAACAGGCTGGTGCCGCTGTCCTCCACTCAGGCTGCCCCGGACTCTCCACCCATTGCAACTAATGCTCTTGGGTATCGGTGCTCCAAAGCCCTCAGATATCTGTCACTGTACACTAAGGCTTGAATCACTGCAGGTGGTCATAGATACTGTGAAAGGCATGACAGGGTATATTGTGCATGAGTCTGGTCTGAAGATGGGCAACCATCCTTGGCAGAGGAAAGGAGGCAGGAGGGTAGTAGGGTAAGAGAGAGAGAGAGAGAGAGAGAGAGAGAGAGAGAGAGAGAGAGAGAGAGAGAGAGCTGCTCCAGGCTGTGCACATGCTGGCTACAAAGTTTGTGGCCCAGGTCTGGGGAACTCAGTGGGAGTGTCTGATACCTCCACCTGCTGGAACCAGATACATGTAGAGTGATAAAGCACTTGATAGTGTCACTAAGTAGAGCTTCCCGGCTGTTGTTGCCCCTGCTGATTTGGAGAGCAGACGCCCTGCTCTGAAGGGGTCTGTGCTGGGGCTCACCGACCTTTCCAGGCCTTCTGTCATTCAGTCCCTGTTCCCCTGATGAAAATGCAAGACTGAAACAGCAAACACAACGGGCAGATGGCCCCAAAGGATTGTCAGGTAAGAGTCGGAACCTTCAGCAGAGGCTAGAAGAGCTGGCTGCAGGAGTTGGGCTCTGGAGAGAAAGCTGGGTACTAAGAGGAAGAGGACATGCTGGGGCAGTCAATTCCAAGGCAGGAGGTTCTGCAGTCACCAGAGGCCGGGATGGATGTGTAGGAGAGAAGGCAGGAAGGATAGTAGGTGGTAGGGACAAACTCTGCTCATCACACCACCCCTTCATATCCGACACAGTCTCTGTCACCACCTGGTTCCTCTCCGAGTCACAGGTGGCTGTGCTCTACTTATCAACATAGACTTGGTGCCTGAGACAGTGCCTGAAACAAAGCAAGATTATTTTTGAGTAAAACTAACATTCTGCCTCTGTTTCAATTGCTAAT
>CM052700.1:54743345-54776770 GCA_028551405.1 Uromys caudimaculatus
TCTTCAACATGGCGGCAGCTTGGTCTCAGTGCAGGTCTGCAGAAGCCTCTGGTGCACCGGGCGCTTCCTGTCCCAGCCTGCGGCCCCCAACCGCTGGCAGCGCGGTTTCCGGCAGGGCTGCGGCCGGGGCCTGCACTATCAGCTCGGCACCAGACACCCGGTCAGGATACTTGTGGTGAAACTGTGAGGGCGACTGGGCCTTCGGGGTTTTCTCCATGTCAGCCTCCAAGACAAATGGAGGCAGCTCAGAACCCGCAGACCTTCCCTGGCCTATGCTGTGCTCTGAGCCAAGACAGGGCTGCCCAGGGCTGGGCCCACCTGCCATGTGGCCTTGGGACACATGGGCTGAGGCTGTGGACTGGTTTCAGAGCCACCTGCCATGCCTGGATCCAAAGTGAGGCTGTGCATAGCCCAAGGGTTCAAACCTGGTGAGATGGGAGGCCAGGTCTCCTCCACTCCTCTCAGACTTGCAAGAGAGAAACCGAGGCTTTTCTTGCTACTGGGGTAACTAAGGTGCAGGCTAGCACGGAGCTGTAATGGCCTGAGGTTCTGGGTACCAGAGCAGCAAGAATGGAGACAAAGAGACAGCAGAAAACACGATGCACTTGCTGTGCCAGACCAGGGATGCCAGAGCGCCACCGCTAGGCCACCAGCAAAACCGCGTCCTTCACCTTCGCCTTCCTGAAGCAGGACTACGTAAATCCCAGACGCGGTAATATTGGAACCAGGACATATAGGGGATCCCCTTCGATCAGGTAGTTTTGGAAAAGGCCGGACAGAACCAGGCCTTTAAACCAAGAGAGGAGCACGCATGCGCGGCGGCGTTCGAAGCCAGCCACCAACTGCGCTTGCGCATCCCAGTATTGGTGCCTGCCTCTTCCTAGCATTTGGGACCGCGCCAGTGAGCTAACATGGCCCTTTTCCTCTTTAGGCCACCAGGGGACGACTGGAGTACGCGCAAAAACAGATTTGTTGTGTCTGCTGCTTTCTGAATGCTCCTGCATACCGAGAAAAGACAGAGGCCTGGGTTTCAATGGGGCTCGGCGCTGAGCTGAGCACCCGCACAACAGGCAGTTCACGAAGTGAGCATCACCTTGAGAACACCAGCTCGAGCCTCAGCCCCTCCTAAGAACAGCACCCGACAGAGAGAACCAGCTCTAGAGCACATAGCTGTGTAGGAGCAGTTCCTTAAGCCACCGTCAACCAATTAAGCTCCATCTTAAAGAAAGTCTAGTGTAAGGCCGGAGAAGCAAAACTTTATTTCACTATCCTTAGGTCTCCTGATTTTCCACCTTAAACTCACCACACACCCTTCCCCTCCCTTTTTGTTGTCCGTGATACTGAATCTCATTATTGTAGCCCAGGCTTACTTTGAAGGCTTTATGCACCATCCCCCACCTTTCAAGCCCTGAGAGTACCAGTCCTGCGACAGCCACCACACCCAGTCCTCCAAGTGTCACAGCAGATCTCTTCTGTACCCAACTCAACAGCAGATGGCTGGCCTGGCCACTCCTAAGTCCCAGGTCTCCTGTCTTGGCCTCTGTGCAGTGTTTGCAGTGTTCCATGGTAGCTCTTGCCTGTCTTGTAGTACTTTTCAGTTGCCTTTCCAGCCCTAGTCCTCGTATCTTCTCTCCCTGGTAAGTATTTGTCTACCCTAGTGGCAACTAATTCTCATGAGGCCTAATACTTGGGAATCTATTGCTGTTGAGATAGTCTCTGTCTTGATTTTTGTTTCAATGATTTCTGCTTAGCACATGATGGACATATTTTTTTCTAATAAGCATACTTTTTTGTATATTCATCCTTGATTATTCATCCTTGAATAAAGTGAATTCACTGTTGACCTGCAGATATTAAAAAGTATTGATTTTAGCCGGGCAGTGGTGGCGCACGCCTTTAATCCCAGCACTGGGGAGGCAGAGGCAGGCCTGGTCTACAGAGTAAGTTCCAGGACACCCAGGGCTACCCAGAGAAAAACCCCGTCTTGAAAAACCAAAAAAAAAAAAAAAGTATTGATTTTGATTTAATAAATGCTTTCTTTTAAAAAAAAAAAAATGGTCTTGCCACATTGCTCTGATCTCAAATTTCTTTGCTCAAGTGATCCTCCTGCCTCAGCCTTCTAAGTAGTAGGCAATATAGACATATCCTGCCTCAAAGGCCCTAGGTGTCTTCTAATTCTACACTCTTCATGGGCACGGCTAACCATCACAACCCCCATCCCATTTCCCTAGCCTGCTCTGTGCTGGACAAACCATGTGACATCCCAAACCTCGTCTTTCAGTATCAGGTTCTGGGCTGGCTGTGGACATCCTATTTGGAGCTCTTAGATACCTCACCATATCTGAAACAAGCATACCCGTTTCTCCAAACTGGCCCATAGTTCTGTGCTCAGTGGATGGTACCAACACATCAGCGGCACCACCAACTTAATGTCTGTCAGCCAGCCAGCCAGTGACCATCTACTACTGTGCACAACTGTTAACATGAAGGTGAGCTTCTTGACAAACTCCCCATCTGTCTGCTGACCCAAGGTCACATTTCAACAGTAGTCTATGATGTGCAGGAGGTACACGAGAGCCTCAGTTGGTGATGAACAGCTTCCTGACCTGTTATGTTATTTGAAGGAGCAGCAACTATTGTGAAGATGGGGGTGTACCCCGGGCAGATGCTTCCTAGCACATTCTCAACCACCCAACACCAACCCCCGAATCTATGCATCATCTTTGACCTGGATTACAATACACTCCTGGCTTTCTCATACCAAACTCTGGCTGTTTTAAACACTGGCCCAGGTCTCCGTGCTCAGTCTGCCCTGATGTTAAGTAAGCCAAAGCCTTACAGACCTGTGAAGCTATCTTGTTCTGGACTCGCACCTCTGTGGTCCTGTATTATCCAGTCTATCACAGGCTGCCTGTGGGTCCTCAAGCACCAGGGCCCTTCACACACACCGCCCACTGCCTGGAACACTGGCCATCTTGTCATCTGCACTGTTCTTAAGGCTCAGCTCTGGACTATCTCCCCTCCCACAAACAGACATCCAGACTAAGCCCAGTGTTCTCTAGTCCATGACTTCCTCACAGAGCGTGGTTGATTTGAGATTATGAATTTGAGAGGTATCTATCTGCCTGTCACTCTCCTATGAACCATCTCTGCTCTGCATTTTCCAATGCTCAGCATGTGTGGCGCAGATTTAAGGAATACAAAGGCCTACTCCTCCACTGCTGTCTGGCCTCTGGGCCTCACTGGGCCTCTTGAGACTTGTATCAGTGTTCTGACACTACAAGAAAACCCATGGTGATAAAAGTATTATCCCCAAACTTCAGGATTATATGAGAGAATTCAGCACAGCAAAAGCAAATGTTCACAGTCCCTCCTTTATTTTCATTTGGTCATACACACTTTTAAAAAACCATGCATACACTCACAAAAGAACCAAACATTAGGAATCAGAAGGCCATAAAACAGGACTTACAGACGAAAAAATACCCAGGTATCAAAACAAAACAAAACACCAATCAACTACTGAAAATGCCTTTGCTCAAATCACAACCAAGTTTGTTTTCTAAACAAGTTTTTTGTTTATGTTTTTGTTTTTTTAAAAAAAGAGAACCATTCAGAAATAAGGGACAAGCTTCTTACACTGTCGTGGATGGGCCTCTGCTTTTTTCTTGAGGTCTTAGGCTAATCACAATCTCCTCTCTACCTATCCATTGCCATCTGGAAGTGTAGGCAACCTGGGCCTGCTCTGGAGACAAGCTACAGAGCGTCCAAGATGTGGTCGATCTTGGTGACCAGCTCCTGGCGCTTTCCTGAGCTGAGCTTCTCATTCTCGATGTACGTATCCTTCTTGAGCTTGCCAGCCACCAGCCTCTCTGCTTCCACCGCCGACTTCAGTACCAGCTCCTTGACCTGCGCGTCGAGCTTCTGCATTTCACTAACCTGGCAGAGACAAGAGCAGGACAGGGTTTGAGAGCTTCCTCTCACCCCACTCAACAGCCCCACTGCCTCCCAGGCCTACAGATCTAGAGTGCCACAGGAAGAGCCAAAAATTCAGCAAAAAGTAGTGCCTATGGCAGAGTGCTGGCAAGCAGGAAAACAACCCTGGCTTCAAAGAGTAGCTTCATCATCTACATGTCATGTTCTTTTCAAATGACAAGCAAGTTGCTTTCCACCCTGACAACTGAGGTTGAAAACCATAAAATCACGGAACCCCAGCATTGTGCCTGGAACACAGCAGGCTCCACGAGTGTCCCTTCTCTCTACTGGGTGGGGCCAGACATCAGTTAGGACCAAGACCACTGTGTAATGTGGAGGGTGATGACCAGACCACTTCTGCTGTGCCAGCTGTACCAGGCTCCACAAAGTAGTAAGGGATAAAGTGTTCTTTCCAACCTCCAGGGGCTGACACGTAAAACCCTCTAAGCACATGAAGAACTGTTCCATGGTGGGTGCTATGAAGGAACTAAAGGGCAAGTATGAGATTCAAGGTGAGAGTGGAGGAGGTAACAGGAAGCCTAAGAACTCTGAGGAGCACTTACCTTTACTGATAACTAGCTCACATAGCACTTGACTGTCAGGTCTCTAAACACTGACATGATCCACCTCTCAGGTACTGTCAAAGGCTACTGTCTTAGTCAGGGGTTCTATTCCTGCACAAACATCATAACCAAGATGCAAGTTGGGGAGGAAAAGGTTTATTGAGCTTACACTTCCATGCTGCTGTTCATCATGAAAGGAAGTCAGGACTGGAACTCAAGCAGGTCAAGGAGCAGGAGCTGATGCAGAGGCCATGGAGGAATGCTGCTTACTGGCTTGCATCTCCTGGCTTGCTCAGCTGGCTTTCTTACAGAGTCCAAGACTGCCAGCCCACAGATGGTACCACCCACAAGGGGCCCTCCCCTCTTGATCACTAATTGAGAAAATGCCTTACCACTCGATCTCATGGAGGCATTTTCTCAACTGAAACTCCTTTCTCTGTGATAACTCCAGTTTGTGTCAAGTTGACACACAAAACCAGCCAGTACAGCTACTGACTTCCCATTATCCATAAGGAAAAGGAATCAGAGAAATTAGGTAATCTGCCAACATTGAGAATCAAGATCAGAGCCTAGGATTTATGTCTGGGTGCCTTAAAAAAAAAAAAAGACAGGTCTCACTCTTTGGCTGGGATTCACTTTGATCTCATTATGTGGCCTGGCTGGATGTCATCTGAAAATACACACTCCTACATACATACATACATACATACATATATATATATATATATGTATGTGTGTGTGTGTGTGTGTGTATATATATATATATACACACATACATATATATATACATACATATATATATGTATACACACACACACACACACACACACACACACACACACACACACACACACACTTCCTGAGTGCTGAGGTTATAGGCATGGCCATCTAGAGCTGAAGACTGGCATCTGGGAGAAGCATTGCCTTCAATGCCAGCCACATGGACACAGAGCTGCAGAAGCTGCATAACTTCTCCAAGCCAGCCTACAGATACCAGGAAGTTTTCTGTCCCACCACAAGCACTGGCAGCACTCGATGAGCCTGTGGTTCTACACATATGAGGATGGGACAACCACTGGAGCCTTACCTAGCCCAAGGAGTGGGATGGATACTGCTTTCAACTGGAAATAGTAACTGAAGTGCAGCATGTTGGACCACAGACAAGTGACTCACAACACTAACACTTACCCTGTCACACAAGTCAGAGCCCTCTGTCTTCAGCCTGGACTGCAGCACAGCAATCTCACTGGTCACAGCTTTGTGCTCTGTCTCTAGGCTCTTCTTGCCACTATTGAGGGTAGAGATATCCCGGGACTGCTTGTATCTATTGACAGTCTCATCAAAGTGACGGTAGAGGCCTAACCTCTTGTTGACCAGGGTTAAGACCTGCTCTGTGATACAGGCCACTTTCATCCTGGCTTCAGCAGCTGGATCCTGGAAGGTAGAGACACCATGTCTGTCAATAGGTTCACTCTGACCTACCTGCCATAGGATGCCTACTGCCACCAGCCAACAGAGACCACCTCAAAAAGCCAGGAGTCAAACCCTTCTGACACTTAATGAGGACAAGTGTGGTGGTTTGTATATGCTTGGCCCAGGGAGTGGCACTATTAGGTGTGGCCTTGTTGGAGTAGGTGTGTCGCTGTGGGCGTGGGCTTAAGACCCTCTTCCTAGCTGCCTGGAAGCTAGTATTCTGCTAGCAGCCTTCAGATGAAGATGTAGAACTCTTAGCTCTGCCTGCACCATGCCTGCCTGGATGCCACCATGTTCCACCTTGATAATGGTCTGAACCTCTGAACCTGTAAGCCAGCCCCAATTTAATGTTTTCCTTTTTAAGAACTTCATTGGTCATGGTGTGTGTTCACAGCAGTAAAACCTTAACTAAGACATCTAGGCTCAATGACAAAGACTGGAGGAGACAGCAAGGTAAAGCAAGCATCACTTTTCATCAGTTCCCAAGGCACATGACCATGACCAGGACAATAATGGTAGACTAAGGCATAAAACTGGCACAAGAGCTCAACTCCAGTCGTGGAAGACTTCAGGGAGATCATCATGCGTCACTCCTTCTAAGGTTTTCAAGGATTTCAGGGAACATCGTGGACCCTTCCTGCCATTAACATCCTTTAGAGGCCCCACCCGAATAGATCCTCTCACTAGTCATCCTCTAGCAAGGCCTGTGCAACAACTCAGAGGCTGGCTTAGGTCTGGTGGACACAGGTTACTTTTACATAATTAATCCTTAGAGCGTTACATGAATAGGTTGCTTCTGGTGCCCAGAACAGGGCTTCAGGCTCCCTTATCAAACAGTACTATTGCTAATAGTGAGAAAGAATGGAGCTGAAGGGAAGGAAAGAGACAAGAGGATCTGAAGACACTTCTGTGCCCTGCAGCCTCAGGGAAGGTGGCCTTCAGTCAGCAAGCAGAACCCCAAGGAAGGAAAGGCGGTGGACTAGCCCATGTCAGTGGGATCTGAACTCTGATGTCATCTTCCCACAAGGAACTCCCGCAGGGGAAGGGACAGAAGGTATTGCCAACATGACCAAGAGGCACCCCACCTCCACGTTCAGAAGAGTAACAAGGAGCAAAATAGCAGAATAACCACCACCAATCATTCAACAATTTTCTGACCTGACCTAGTGTCCAGGTTGCTTCTACAACCAAAACAAGGCAGGAAGCACAGACTTAACATGGTGTGCTGGTGATCACATTCTCAGAGCTAAGGTAGGGATCACAGCCACAAGGTCTTGTGTAACTTACGGTGCTTTGTGTGTGACACACCACAAGGGCACTAGGACACCTGACACAGAGGAAGAGAGCAGAGTACCTTGGTGATGGAAAAGTCCAGACGGACGTAGATGATGACGGTGAAGAACAGAATGTAGAAGGCGGCCACGACCAGCAGAGGCTCCTGCAGCATGAGCACCTTGTTGAATGTATAGTGTACCTGTGAGCCGGGAGAAAGGTGTCAGAAAAGACCAGCTCACGTCCACAACCCAAAGCCACTGCCGACAACCCCAACAACAAACAGCAGAGCCATTCACCACAATGTCCTGAATGTGCTGCTCGACTAGATTCTTCTTGTAAGCAACAATCACCGGGCGGCCGAATGTGTCTAGGTAGGTGTAATGCAGCTCATCTGGGGCACGGCTAATATCGTAGGGACTGTCTACCTGGATGTTCCTGGAACACACACACAACATAGTTACAGCCTCAACAAACCACGCCAACAGATGAGGGTATGCGCTGCAGAATTCTAAGACTAAGGGGCTTCACGAGCTAAACTCCATGATTCACCCTGCCTACTGAAGGCACCTAGCAGTCCTTTCCCCCTGCTGCTGACTCTCTCAGCTGAGATTGGACTGACATCTTCCTCCAGTGCTCTTGGGAAGTGTCCAGCTTCCCAGTATAGCCCACCCAAGGATTCTCCCAGAACCTGAAGAGTGCCTGGGAGTTATTCAGAATGCTCTTCCCTTACATGAAATCAGTCTCTTTCAGGACCAGGGCACATACATTACTCTCTGGCCAGGCCTAAAGTCCCCATAACAATATTAACACCGTAGTTTAGCCTAAAGGACCAACCCCTCCCCATGGACAGTCAAAGCACACGTCATCCTGCTCATCAGAGTGGATAAATGAACCAACGGAAACCAGACATTAGATAAAGTGACCCAAAAGCGTACGCAGCTGGCACTACGGACAGGGGCCCTGTAAGTGCCGTCTGCTCCTACCACCGAACCACATACACAGCTCCAGTCTTTGCCTTTGTCCCTTCGTTCCCAAAACCTAGTTCTTTAAGTTAAACTCTCACTGTATCAGACATCTCCTACCCAAACTGCACAAACTGACCAAAAATGATTCCTCTGTTTGTTACAAAGGCTCTGAGACAGGAAGTGGGGGCCACCACTGACCCACTGATCCACTCACTCACGGTCAACACAGCACAGAGTTTTACCTTTCTGTTTTGGGGTTTTTGTTGTTGTTGTTGTTGTTTAAGATAAGCACTTGCTACATGCAGCCCAGACTGGCCTGGAATTCTGTAGCCCAGGCTGAGTTCCAACTTGAGATCCTCTGAGCTCATCTCCACATTCTTCCCTGGCATTAGACTCAAGCCACTATTCTGTCTTATTGAGACAACCCTGGTCTCTGCTCTAGGCATATGAAGACATTGTGTGTTTGGAAAGTTTCCTAAACAAATCTTGTGCTCTCTAACTTTTCTTTCCTAGTTTTAGTCAAAAGGTTCCATAGAAAGGTTTCTCAGTGCAAGCTATTTAGTGAGTCCCTACACCACGGCCCTAGAACACAGTGGTGAGGCACCAGAGTGACACCATCCGACAAAAGGAGCAGTGACTTACTTGGCTCCCTCAGGCAAGATGATCTTCACTGTCAGAGAATCTATGACCTGCTCATCAAACACGTGGTCTACAAACCGCATCTTCAGAGCATACTGGTCGCCTGAGAATCATCAACAATGCAACGGTAAGAGCAGAAAACAAGATGGCAGATAGGAAATTATAAGATACGAACTTTCTCCTCTTACACAAAGGGAGAGGTATTATCAAGAGTTCATGGACAAGAGCCAGTGGGGTGAGAGCTAGTGGTGGCAGCACAGGCTTTTTGGTTCGTTTCCAATCTCCACAGAAGGCAGAACAACTAAACAGCAACATCAAAATCCGAGCATTAAAACACAGCACAGTGCACTCTCTCCAGTTCAGTCCAGCTGTGCTTATTTGCAAACGATCACCCATCACAGCCGGGTCTGTAGGCATCACACATTCCCTCACAGAAGGAGGGTGATGGGACCCTCACTTGAGCATCCACACCTCTCAGACATTTGTATAAAATTATGCCTTAATGTATAGAGCAGCCTCAGGGCTCCCAGCGAGGGAGGGACTAGAATAGTTTTTTGAGGAAAATTAAGGGAAAGGGGCTCCCTTTTTATAGCTATGGGAAGCCATCACCCATGCTGACGTTGCAGCATAGCTACTGTAGAGTCACTCACACTCCTGCCAGTAGCCCCTCACCTAAATTCTATAAGCCCAATAAACACTGGTTCCCCAGGATCGAATCTAACGTTGCTTTGTCACTGGGACCTTATAGGGGAGGGGAGCAGTAGATATGGCCTGGGCCTCTCCATCCCAGGGAAAAAGGTCTCACAACACATCAACAGCCACGAGACCTGCAGGTGAGCAGTGTCTGTGATGGAGAGAGCAGGGGGAAGGTACGTGGCAACTGACAGGACCAAGGAGAGAAGAACTACAACAGAGAAGTTCTCCAGAGAGCCAAGCAGGTCAGCAGACCAATCCCAGTGATATGACCCTGGCTCAGCAGGAGAGACAGGCCTGCAGAGACTCCCTGTCTAGCTGTCTAGCCCCTGACCATTCATAAAAAGAATAAAACGGTGTAATGTAGAAGAGCCAAGTGAGCAGTTTCCTCGACACCATCCCCAAACAGTACTGGGAACTGAAACCAGGACCCCACCATGCTAAGCAAGCGCTCTGCCACTGAGCTATAGCCCCAGAGGCCAAGAAAGCTCAGAAGGCAAGCCATACGTTATTGGATGGCACACTAGAGTAACAAAGAACTGAACCATACAAAGGATGTCCTAATAAACCTACTTCAAGTCCACACCAGAAACCAACATTAGAAAAGGTAAAGATGCAGACTGTAGAGATAGCTCAGCAAGTTAAGGGCCCTTGCCACCAAACCTGATGACTTGAGCTCCAGCTCACTGTACGAAAGGAAATGATTTGCATAAGCATTCAAATAAATGCTGCGGCAAAGACACACACATGCATGCACACAAAAAAACATACAAATAATGCAATATTTATTTATTTATTGATTGATTGATTGTTTTTTGAAACAGGGTCTCTCTGCATAACAGCCCTTGCTATCCTGGAACTCTCTGTAGACCAGCCTGGCCTCAAACTCACAGAAATCTGCCTCCTGAGGTGCTGGGACTAAAAGTGTATGCCACCATCCAGCAAATAATGTAATTAAGAGAGAGAGAGAGAGAGAGAGAGAGAGCGCGCGCGAGCGAGCCGGGCAGTGGTGGCGCACGCCTTTAATTCCAGCACTTGGGAGGCAGAGACAGGCGTATTTCTGAGTTCGGGGCCAGCCTGGTCTACAGAGTGAGTTCCAGGACAGCAGGGCTATACAGAGAAACCCTGTCTCGAAAAAAACCAAAAAAAAAAAAAAAAAAACCCTAAAAAACATTAGGGCAAAACTTAACAAATAGTATCTAAAACTATATAAGCAGTAATTTAAACACACACACACACACACACACACACACACACACACAGAAGCTTTTCTCTCAGTATTCAGGAGACAGTGGCAGGTAGATCTCTGTGAGTTTGAGTACAGCTTAGTCTACACAGCCAGCTCAAGGACAGCCAAAGTTACAAAGAACCTGGCCTAGAGAAATAAACAAAACAAAAAAAGAAAATTATGACAAAATGTTTATAATCATGGGCTGTTTTTAGAGATGGGGTTTTACTAGCACTGGCTGGCCCAGAAGCACTGCGTAGACCAGGCTGGCCTGTAACAGATCAGTCTGCTTCCACCTTCCTCTGCCTCCCAAGTACTAGGATTAAGGGTGTGTGACACCAAGCCTGGTATTAAAACCTTTCTTTATTCCCCTTATTTCTGGGCTTTTTAAAAAAATAATGATCTCTATTTAAGAGCTGGGTGTGCCTTAGTAGCATTTACTTGGATATGTGAGGCCCCTGGGTTCAGGCTAACACTACACAAAAAAAAAAAGGTGGTCAAAGAGCAGTGAGCTTGGCCAGTTAGATGGCTCAGCAGGTAAAGGTGCTTGCTAGCAGTGCTGGCAAGCTGAGTTCCACACCTAAAAACCAAATAGGAGAGAACCAAATCTATTAAAGTGTCCTCTGACAATCCACAAATGTGCTATGGCATGTACACCCCCAAATAAATAAATGTAAAATAATTGAAAGGAAAAAAGTTCAAAAGCTACCTTAAAAAATGTAAATAGCTCTGCTCAGCAACAGACAGTATAAATCTGAACTGATGGCATGTGCAGGCACTGCATTCACAGCTGTAATTTATTCCAACTCAAAAGCACTGTATCTCACCCTTCTAAGGATAACCTAAGAATACAAGCATTGGTGAAGTTAAAGAGAAAGTTAGCCCTTGGCAATTCTATTCTTACTGTGTGCAGCACTCACCCAGATTATAGAGGTATTCATAGCTTGGGAGGTTGTAACCAACGATATAATGTGTCTTCCACCCTCCAAAGAGAGGAAATCGAGGCCGGATTTCCATTTCCACAGAGTCATCCAAAATAAGGAGGTGGCTGGTGGAAACATTACCAATCTCATCCCGGTAATACACGTCCTGGGCAGCAGCAGGAAGGATGGTCTGCAAGAAGAGGGAAAATGCCTTCTAGAAACTCTAGGAACCTCTGCAGAAATACAGCCTGCACCAGACCTCAGACTGTAAACTTTCAAGATCCTTAACTTTCCCCAAAGAGGAAGGTCTAGATAGCACATCTATTTCTTAATCAAGGATGCTAAGTAGATAAATCTTCTCAACAGCAAACAAGATATTTGCAAATCCCCTTGTTAACAGTGAAGGTATAAAAAGGAAATATATCATATTACTAGTGGTTGAGTTAACAAAGTTCTTCATCTAATATGCTTACACATCCAAGTGTACTAACAAACACTTGTTCATAATGAGCATTTCAGAAATATGTAAATATACAAAAATATTTATAAGATTTCACTTATAGGGCTGGAAAGATGGCTCAGTGGTTAAGAACACTGTCTGCTCTTGCAGAGGACCTGAGTTCAATTCCCAGCAACCACATGGTGGCTCACAACCATCTGTAATGGGATCTGATGCCCTCTCTGGTGTGTCTGAAGACAGCAACAGTGTCTTCATATACATATACATAAAATAAATAAATAAACCTTAAAAAAAATTTCACTTATAAGACAAAGGCACATTCAAACTTTTTAATCGTGTAGATGATTCTGAGAGAAGATCATACCTACCCTTCTCAATTGTCTTTCCATATGAAAGGTTCTTTCAGACTCTTAGCTCTCAAATTTTAAATCTGTATTTCATACACATCACACCCAAGCACACAACAGTAAGTTAATAAATGTAAGTTTTAAAGTCTTTTAATAAACCTCAACTCTGCTTCATTTAAAAGGAAAAAAAAAGAGCCTTCAACATGGTAGTATACCCCTGCACTTGAGAGGTAGCACCAAGGGCCTCCAGGCCACCTTCTGATACATACTAAGCTAGTGGTCAGCCTGGTTACACAACACCCAATCTTAAAAAGCAAACAGCATGGATGGAAAGACGGCTGAGGAACTATAAGCACTGGCTGCTCAATCATGAGGACCCCAGCACCCACATCAGGCAGTTCCCACATGCCTGTAACTCCAGCTTCAAGGGATCCAACAGTTTTCTGGCCTCTTCAGGTAGGTCACATACACTCACACAAGACACACACACACACACACACAGAATAAATCTTTAAAACATCAAGGAAATGTTTAGGAGATGATTTTAGAATTTAGACTATGAATATGATTTTTTTTAATTGAAATTTTCTAAAAAACAAACAAAAAAACCAGTCTAGGTCAGGGGGTTCTTAACCTGTGGATTATATTTAATTTGGGGGTCAAACAACCCTTTCACAGGGTCATTTAAGATCATTTGAAAACACATTATTTTACAATTTTTAATAGTAGTAAAATTAATTTTATGTTTGGGGGGGTCACCACTACACGAGGAACTGCATTACAAGGTCACACGCAGTATTAGGAAAGTTGAGAACCACTGATATAGGGCCAGCCACAGTGGCACATGTCTGTAATCCCAACATTTAGAGCCAAGACAGGAGTGTCCTAAGTTCAAGGCCAGTCTAAGTTACACAGAGAGTTCCAGACTAACCCTGCTGCAGAGAGAAAAAAAAGAAAAGCACCATTTATATAAATACAAGACTATTTCCATAAACACAAGAACTTTTTTCCTTAAAAAGCCTTCTGAGTGACAATGATATTCAATATCACCATTAGTTAATCCCCCAAAACTAAAAAGTGAAAGAAAGGACACACTGATAAAGTCACAGTTCCCACAATGAACAAGCTGGCCACTCCTACCTTAAAAGACCGAATGGAGGAGATCCCACTGTCAGGCTGCCTCTGGTAATCGTAGCGGGAGAAAGGCCCCTTCAGCACTGCACCCGTGTGCTTCAAGTCCACGTTCTCTTCCACAGCAATATTGCCCCAGTGAGAAACCTCGATGACCCGGGTCATACTGGTGATGGTCAGGAAAGGACTATTGTTCTCATAGTGCACTTTGAACGTATCCTAGATGGGAAGGAAACAGCAGTTCATAGCTTTGGCAACAGAGAAACCCACACTAGTTTAAAAGAAATTAATTAGAGCAAGCCTATAAACCATCACAGAATGGTCACCAAGCATCAACACATGGAGTGTCTTTTTTGGACTTATTTCTATGTATGTATGCATCTGCACGTGTGCTGTGTGTGGCCTCAAAGGCCAGAAGAAAGTGCTGGACCTCCTAGATCTTGCATTATAGGAGGCTGTGAGCAACCAGATATGGGTTCTAGAAAATGATCTCAGGTCGTCTGGAAGAGTAGTACATCCTCTTAACCACGTTTTTTTTCTTTCTTGTTTGCTCTTAAACTTGTCACCTTCCTGACAGTGACTGGTGATGCTGGCATTAGAGGCCTGCACCAAACACTCCCACTTTTGTTGTCATTTTTGCCTATAATCCCAATACACAACGGGCCTGAGGCCCTAGGATCACCATGAGTTCAGGGCCAGCCTAGGAAACAGAGCTGCTGTCTCAACAAGATAAATAAATAAGTGGCCGGTGTGGGTGACACTTTTTATGTGTATTAATGTTTTGCCGGCATGTATGGCTGTGTAAGGGTACCAGATCCTCTAGAACCAGAGTTACAGACAGTTGTGAGCTGGGTTCTGGGAACTGAACCCAGACCCTCTGGAAGAGCAGCAGCCTGTGCTCATAACTACTGAGCCATCTCTCCATCCCAGGTGGCACACACTTTTAATCCCAACACTGAGAGGCAGAGGCAGGCAGATCTCTGAATTTGAGGCCAGCCTGTTCTACAGAAGGAATTCCAGGATATCCAGAGAAACCCTGTCTCAAAAAAACCTAAAAAACAAAATAAATAAAAATGGGTGGAGGTTCAGCAGTCTCCACAGCCTTTGCTCTGGGCGATAAACATAAGAAACGACACTAAGTCTTCAGAGTGTGGAACTCTTGCCTCCAAGTGTCTGTGTAATTTAAGTATGTCATCTCCCGATTACACTCAACAGAACCCACAGCTATAGCTTTAGTAATTCCTCAAGTTCTCTGCCAATTCTCCATGGGTTAGTTTTGTTTTGATTTAATCTCTAGTGGGAATAGCAAGATGGCTCAGCAAGTAAGGGCACTTGCTGTTGCATTTAACCTCTCATGGTGGAAGAGAACTGACCCCCAAGAGTTGTCCTCTGGTCTCCAGGCGTGTGCTCTGGCACTCACACCAACATACATCATACATAAACACACACACATACACAGTAAATAAAAGTTTAAAAATCTCTCTGGGGTTGGGAATATATATATAAATGTCAATGGCCTGACAATCAATGGGGAGTGGGATGCTGTCCTCTCTGGTTACTGAGTAATCCAATGCCCTTTTATGAAGGCGCCCATAACTACAGAAAGACAATATCACAAAATTAAAAGTTAAGAAAAATACCCTTAAAAAAAAAAAACAACAAAAACCCTTCTTTCCAAATCCCATGAGATAGGTAAACAGGTATTTCATTGCTTATAAACTCTCTTATTCTCTCTCTCTGCAACTGTATCTTTTAAGATTCAATTTAGAATCCTATTTAACACCGTGCAGTACCAGCACTGTGAGCATGGCAGTCCTAGGTGCAGCTCACTGAGAGAACCCATCCTTAGCGTGCCTACGACCCTGGGTTCTGCCCCAAATGTACAAGCATGGGAGCAAACTCAAACTCAAATGGCCACACACGCTCACACATGAATTTATTTATATTTTTAAAATGCTCTTGACTTTTCTTCTATTTTTGGAAGAGTAAACACGTAGCCTGGCTGACCTCAAACAATCCTGTTGTATCTGCCTCCTGAGTGTTGGTTTTTACAAGCAATTGTCATCATTCCCAACTTAAAATGTTTATGTTTGAGCTAGGAATGGGAGCTCACAGCTATAAACCCACCTGTCTAGGGACAAAGGAAGGACTGGCATAACAAGGGGTGGGGGATGTTTGTTCATGCTTTGATTTTTTTTTTTTTTTTTTAAACTTTAGAAAATTTATTTCTAGGACTAAAGAAACCCCTACTGGTTAGCAGTTCATAATCACCTTGCCCCAGGGATCAGACACCTCTACACACACACACACACACACACACACACACACTTACTTTCTCTCTCTCTCGAAATACAAACAAAAAAGTTTTGTTTTGTTTTGTTTTGATCTTTCGAGACAGGGTTTTTTCTCTGTGTAGCCCTGGCTTGGCTGTCCTGGACCTTACTCTGTAGACCAGGCTGGCCTCAAACTCAGAGATCTCCTGCCTCCCAAATACTGACATTAAAGGCATGGCTACCACTGCATGGCTAAGAAGAAAAAAAGAATCTTAAAAATATATATACTAGCCAGGCAGTGGTGGCGCACGCCTTTAATCCCAGCACTTGGGAGGCAGAGGCAGGCAGATTTCTGAGTTCGAGGCCAGCCTGGTCTACAGAATGAGTTCCAGGACAGCCAGGGCTACACAGAGAAACCCTGTCTCGAAAAACAAAACAAACAAACAAACAAACAAAATTCTGAGCTCAGCATACTAGTGCATACCTGTAATACCAGAACTTGGAAGGTAAAGGCAGGATCAGAATTTTGAGTCATCCTTAACTACATAGCTAGTTTGTTTCCTAGACTACATGAGACCCTGTCTGTCCCACCCCAAAATCTATTACTGAGAATATATGCAAAGAAATGTTCATTGTGGAAACAAAAAACCAAAATCCTAGCATTCATCTATGACAAGCTGATAAATAATCCAAGGCAAAATCCAAGAGGAATGGCTACATCTACAACGTAGTTATTAAGGAAAAGAATTATGCAATATCTCTTAATAATCTCTCTAGCCGAGCACGGTGCTATACATCACCAATCCCAGTGCTCCAGAGGCTGATGCAACAGCCTGTGCTCAAAAAGCCAAGAACAGGGTGAATGCCGTGGAGCCAGAGCTTAGCTCCGTGCTAGCATATGTGAAGTTCTGGGTGTAATCCCCAACTCAGCAAGAAAGTGAGAGTAGGCTGCAGCAGGACTGCCACAATTTGAGGAAGCAAGAGCAGTCTGTATACCAAGTTCCAGGTCAGGAAGAACTAACAAGACCCTGTTTCCAAAAACCTTACCAAAATAATTTTTAAAAGAAAAGAAAAAAAAAGGGGTGGGGGGCAAAAAAAAAAAAAAAAAAAAAAGACCATCAGAAAGGAGGTTGGCAAGAAGGTAAGAGCCAGAGGCTAGAAAGACCAAACCAAAACAGTGTCCTCTAGATATGACAGGAGCGCCGCTCTCCTGAACTCACAGCAGCTGTGGCTGCCTGCGCCAGAACTGCACAAGGTCAAGGCAGTCAGCATTCCAGCACGGAGTGGGAAGGAGCTATGAGCTCCCACTCCTAACCCAAGAGCTATAGCTCTTTGTAAACTGACCATACTCCAGTGAATGTCCCCACACCCAAAGTGTATGAACAGCAAACTGGAATCAATGGGTTATTAAAACAACAACAACATCAAAAAGACATGAAGCTAGGGCTTAGGGAAGTAGGGATGGAACTGGGAAGAGTTAAGGCGAGGAGAAGGTGAATAAATATAGTGTATGAAATTCTTAAATAAAAATATTTATTTTCCTCAATTTTTTTTTTAAAAGAAGAGAACAAAAAGGGAGAGCAGAGGAGCAAGGGGAAAAGCAGCTAAGGAAGAGAGAGATCAAATGTAATGAAAAACTGGAAGAAGGGAAATGGCTCAGCAGGTAAGGCACTAGTCATCACACCGACAACCTGAGTTCAGTCACCAAAAGCCACATGGTGGAGGGAGAGAAGCAACACTAGCACATTGTCCTCCGATCTCCACACAGACATAACAAAGCAAACATCATCAAAAATGAAAAAAGGAGGGAGGGAGGGAGGGAAGGAGAGAAGGAGGGAGGGAGGGAGGGAGGGAGGGAAGGAGGGAGGGAGGGAGGGAGGGAGGGAGCACTGGTAACTGGACTCCATGGAAGGGGACCAGCAAGTGGCTCTTCAAGAGTCCAGGTCTCCACTTGGACATTTTTGAGATTTTCCACAATATTTTTTTTACTTTATGTGTATACCAACATGTATGCTTATGAACCACAGGCATGTAGTCCCCAAGGAGGCTAGAAGATGGCATCAGATTCCATAAGATTCAAGTTAGTTGTGAGCTGCCATGTGGGCCTGGGAAGCCAGCCCAAGTCCTCTGAAAGAGCAGCAGCCAGTGCTCTTACTGCTGAGTTGTTTGTTGGTTTCTTTCTTTTTTTTTTTTTTTTTTCTTCGAGACAGGGTCTCACTGTGTGGCCCTGGCTGTCCTGGTACTCTATGTAGGCCAGATGGCCTCAAACTCAAGAGATTCTCCCTGCCTCTGTCTCCAGAGTACTGGGAATGAAGGCATATACCAGCTTGCCCCACAACAAAATTTTAACCATGAATTGCTTTCTCTTCCACAGTCCCAATCCCAAGGTTCTTACCTCAGCCTCTGGTGCACAGCTACCCCAGTATCTCTCCTTGTCCATCACTACCCTACCCAGAATACCTCACTGCCTTCTCCCATGATGCTCACTTGCCAGCCTCTAAACTCAGTACTCAAGAAGTTAACAGGACTAAGAGTCACTTCAAGCCGGGCAGTGTTGGCGCACACCTTTAAGCCCAGCACTTGGGAGGCAGAGGCAGGCGGATTTCTGAGTTTGAGGCCAGCCTGGTCTACAGAGTGAGTTCCAGGACAGCCAGGGCTACACAGAGAAACCCTGTCTCAAAAAAAACAAAAAAAAGAGTCACTTCAAGATAGGTTCAGAACAGTTTCAGAATGCTACTTAGCACATGCCATCCTCTCTGAAACCTACCTGACTGTAGGCAGGGATGTCTTTAAAAGGCCCATAATCCAGGACGTCCTCAGATCGTGAGGGGTTCCCCAGCTTGGTATAGCTTTCCACATTTCGGGACGCCAGTTTCACTCGCATCGTCTGGGTCTTTGTTGGATAGGGAGAGTAGAAATAATGGTTGCCCTCAAACACCACAAACTGTTTCTCTGACTGAGTTATCTGAGTTGGATATGGATGAAGCACATGGGTGTAGACAGTCTCCACAACGACTGAGATCTTGGAGCCAGGATCAAGAGCAACTGGGAGTTTGACTGTGAAAAATCTCCCACTGAAGGACGAAAGAAAGAGAATTAAAATTAAAAACACTGGCTAGGCATGGTGGCACACATCTTTAATCTTAGTACTCAAAAGGCAGAGGCAAGCAGATCTCTGTGAGTTTAAGGCCAGCATGGCCTACATTACAAGCTCTAGGCCAGCCAAGGCTACAAAGACCCTGTCTCAAAAAAAAGGTTAAAAATATTGAAAACAGAGATATTTAAAGTAACAGTAAATTCTATATGCAAGATAAAAGCTATTACCTTTAATATATTAACATAAACCTTTAAAGACAGATGTCCAGATGTTCACCTCAGGTTTGTTTTAGTATCAAGAATGTAAAAACTACCAGAGACAGACCTCTAATGCCAGCACTTGAAAGACAAAGTCTTCAAGAGCAAGAATTCAAGGTCGCCCTTAGTGACAGAGGGAGGATTAGGTCAGCCGGAGATGCATTGGGACTGTCTCAAGAAACTGGGAGACCAGAGAAATGGCTTGGCATTGTGAGTACTGGCTGCCAGATTTGATTCCCAGCACCCACAAAGCAGCACACAATTACAACTCCAGTTCCAAGGTGATATGATGCCCTCTTCTGGCCTCCAAGGGCACTGCATGCAAGAGGTGCACAACCATCTATACGAGCAAAACACTCCCTCACACACACAAAATCAACTAATTTTAAAAAGAGATCCTGTCTCAAAAAACAAAACTTTTCTTAAAAAAAAAAAAAAAAGTGCTTAGGGCAAGAAGATCTATCAGACCGGGCAGTGGTGGCGCACGCCTTTAATCCCAGCACTTGGGAGGCAGAGACAGGCGGATTTCTGAGTTCAAGGCCGGCCTGGTCTACAGAGGGAGTTCCAGGACAATCAGGGCTACACAGAGAAACCCTGTCTCGAAAAACCAAAACAAAAAAACAAAAAAACAAAAAACCAAGATGTATCAGTGGGCAAAGGTCCTGCTGTCAAGTCTGACTACCTGAGTTCAATCCTCAAGCCTCACATGGTAGGTGAGAACCACTTCTACAAGTTGTCCCCTAACCTCCACACACCAGCTGTGAACAGTAGGCATAGCCTGTAAACCAAGGAATGTGAATTTTCTAAGCCATGGAATGTATTTTTGTTAGGCCTAGTGAGTCATTAGTAAAAATCTGAAGGCTTTTAAAAATGTTCCCACAGAGCCAGGCAATGGTGGCACACGCCTTTAATCCCAGCACTTGGGAGGCAGAGGCAGGCGGATTTCTGAGTTCGAGGCCAGTCTGGTCTACAGAGTGAGTTCCAGGACAGCCAGGGCTACACAGAGAAACCCTATGGGGGGGGGAACCCCCCCCCAAAAAATGTTCCCACAGAATTTATTCCCAGCGATTAGAACATGGACAATCTCACACAGAGCTCACAGCACTGCGTCTCACATTGCTATGTAATGTTCACAACTGAAGCAACACTTCACGCTCTCCATCTTTTCCCCTTCTTGGCTTCAAGTATCAGCTCTGCTTCTCTTCTTACTGCTGGTTGAGTAAGCAGTGTTCACCTTTCCTTGTCATCTCTGCTGACAGCCCAGTCAATTCAGCATACAGGTACCATTCCCAACAGGATTCCCTCTTCCAGTGTGGCCAACTCCAAGCTAAACAACTAGGGAATGTTCTGATATCTCAATCTACCCTATCCCAAATATCTGGTAAACTCACCTTAGAAACACCTTGGTTAGCTTACCTTTTCCCTTTAATTTTGGTTTCTCGTACTTCTAAGTTGTTGTCTTCCTCATCTTCTCCCTTTATCTATAACAGGGGGAAAAAAGAGTAGATTATTCTTTTTTATGTTTGCAGTTCTAAATTTTAAGCCAACTGTTAACCAACTGTGGTTTGACTGAGAATGCCCCCCAAAGAGCCATGCTTAAATACTTGGTCCCCATTTGATGGAACTATTTGAGAGGGATTTGGAAGTTTGACCTCTGGGAGGATGTGTGTCCAGGACATGGGTGGGTTTTGAGCTTTCAAAAAAAACACCTCCAGCCACTCCCAGTGTGCTCTATGCCTCCTGCTTGTGGGTCAAGATGTGCTCTAGCTACTGGCCACCGGCTACATCTGCCCCACTCTCACGGACTCCGTCTGAAACTGTGTCAAGTAAACCTCTCCCTAAGTTGCTTTGTCACAGCAGTAGTAAAGAAACTAATACACCAACTGTCTTACAATATTTCCACTAACATAACTTATCAAAATTTCTTTATTTTCTGTTATTATGGGATGTGTGTGTATGTATGTTTGCCATAGCTCATGTGTGGAGGTAGGAGGACAACAGTCAGGAGTTGTTCTCTTCCACCTTGTTTTTGAGACAGGCTCTCTCCACTGTTTCTGCCATGATGGCTACTCCAAGCTTACTGGCCTGCAAGCTTCCAGGTGACTCTTTTGTCTGTTTTCCACCTGAAGGTACCAGTGTACCGATATTACAGATGTGGACCACGGCACGGGGCAAACTCAATCATCAACAGGCTTGTACGGAAAGTGCCTCCACCCCTGTGGAGCTGAGGACAGACCCCAGGGCCCTGTCCAGGCCAGGCCAGTACCTTTATCAGTGAGCCACATCCCAACTCCAACAATTTTTTTTCCCCTGAAACATAAGATTTAACCTGAAACACCATCAAAGACTTACTGGTGCACAGAATAAGTTCTGTAAACATCTCATAAACATTTTCCTAAACAAATACACAGAAAGACCTTATCTCCACATTTACTTCCTAAATGATCCAAAGACTTCTTTCTGAATATTTTCTTTTTTATATTCAAATATCTGTAAGCACAAAACATAAGGAAACAGCAGAAGTCCTATACGTAACCAGAGTGGGCGCAGTGGCTAGGCCGTAGGGGAGAGGGCCCTAGTGGCTACTATGGCAGACTCCTGTACTCTCATCCTTCACTGCCACCAGCCATGTAACCAGGTGAACTCCAAGAGGCTGCAAAGGCTTCCTGAGGTGTTATCTGCAGTGACAGACTGTGGGTAGTCTGTGGAAAATACACATGCACTCCACTGACCCTTGGCTAGCCTAACCTAACTCCCACCAAAATGAAACAAAACAAAAACTATTTTCTAGGACTGAAGCAGTAATTCCCAACAGAGAACATAATACTATAAAGGATAACTTTATGTGTTGTTCTCGGACCCGCACTCAAAGCCTGGCGCAGCTCAGCATGTGCTTTACCACCGCACCACACCCCAACCCCACAGAAAATTGCTTTCTTTTAAGGCAGGGCCCCGAGTAACACAAGCTAACCTCAAACTTCCTTTAGAATGACCTTAAACTATCGATTCTCTTGCCAACTGTTGGAATTATATAGGCAATTATCACTATATCCCAACTCCAAGAGCAATTTTTAAAATATTATCTTTACTATTTCAGTATTTTAGTATTTAGTTATATAATCATCCTCAATGATATCAGACTGAAAATGTTTTAAAATGCCATTTGACTAGACTCTTACTACAAAGGCAGTATTCTAGTATAGTCACTCTTGCTCATTCAGAACTCTGTTAATGCATCTTACTTATACTCATTAAAAATATCCATGACTTAATAAAAGGTAAGAGAGACCTAGGCATGGTGGTAGACAACTGTAGTCCCAGTACATGGAACAGAGAACCAAGATGATCAGCAGTCAAGGTCATTTTTAGCTAACAGCATTCTGGAGGCCGAGACAGGAGGATTCCAGGTTCCAAAACAGTCTGAGGGCTACATAGAAATACCCTGTCTCAAAACAGTGAAAGAGAAAAAGATGGTTCAAATTACATAATCCCAGTGTCCTACTAGCTCCTTAAAAGGTTCCTGTATCCATCCACCTCACCCAGGTTTTCAAGGCAATGTGTGCTCTTTCTACGGTTATCATCCAGTTGCTTTTCACCTAGGTAAGGAGTATAAACTGATCTTCCTCCAGAATTAACACAACTGTGAACAAGTCAGTAACATGACTGCAGAGCTGAAACACAAGTCCTAATTTCATGTCAAGGCCAGAAAGCAAGGTAGCAGTAATGCAGGAACACCCGAGGGTATGGAACAACTTGGGGGTTAATAAGCTCCAAGGCCAGATCCTTCCACCGCCATGTAAGAATACCTATGCCTCAAAGGTGGAGAGTGTTCTTAAAATACCTGGCACAGCCTTTTCCTTTTCCTAATCTTTTCTCTTTAATGTATATGGGTGTTTTGCTTGCATAAATGTCTGTGCACCCTTAAACTGGAGTTACAGATGGCTGTAGAATTGAACTTGGATGCTCTGAGCCATGTGGAAGGACCCAACTTGTATGCATTTTCCACCAGGACAGCAGGGTGGCAAGCATCTGCTGTGATCTGATTATACTGTGACCTCATTAAGTCATGACTGGTTTTCACAAAACAGGACTGAACATCCAAAACCTTCACAGGTGGAATTGCAAATTACATGAAGTCATGAATGTCTTTCCAGAAATACTTGAGGAAAGCCATGCTTCAGCATGAACAAGGCTTCAATGTAAAGGCGACAGGAGTCACTTCAGTGACTATAAGTCCAGCTTTATAGCTCCAGGAAGCTAAAAGAACGTGGTGTGCTTAGAAATGTGACACTGTAACGACCAGTCTCCTAGAAAATGGGGTAATCACTTAATGAATATAGTTAATGAGAACAGTAATAAAAAGTAACCTGTGTGGATAGTCCCTCTATTCCCAAAACCAACGATTTCTTTCCTTGAAAAGTGTAAAACGTGTGTTCACTGAAAAGCACAGAAGGCTAAATGCTAAGGTGAGGTTTCCAATGGGAAGCGGTGGAGAGGAAGACACCTGGGCTTCACTTTTCTGTACAACATAGGGGGCTGTACTCTTCAAACTAACTTCAAGAAGCCTGAACATCAAGAAATCGTTAAGCAGGAGCTTTCAGACAAGTGTTCCATTAACCGGGTGTGAGAAATGACAAACTTTGATGCCAGAAACCTGCTGTGTTTCTAAATGCTGCTGTTTAGAGAGAACAGACTCCACCAGTCAGCTGCATTCAGGAATTAATTTGTCTTAACTCACCGATAGTCCTCCACCAAGGAGCATGTCCAGGGGACAGAAAAGGAGCTAGGTACCCGCACCCGGCCACAGCCAAGACCCTCCTGAAGTGTGGAAGGAGGTCGCCAGGGGACCAAGGGGTCGCCTGGGGCTCCGGAGCTGCCACGTGGGCGGCGCCCGAGCTCGGAAGCTTGTGCTGACGTGTCCGAGAGGACACGCGGACAACACGGACGGCGGACCCCGACCTCTCCGCTGTCTCCTCCACACCTGCCTTTCAAACAACCAGACGCCTAGTGGATCCCTAACGCCCTCAACTTCCCCACCCCGCCCAGCCCCGAGCTCCCCAGGGATCCCCGATCGCCTCAGGCATCCCGCATGAGGCTCGCCAGCTCCTCCCTCCGCTCACCTGCACGCCTAGGTGCGCAAGCCGAGACTCCAGTTCGGGCTCCAGGGCCAGAACGAAAGAGCTGGCTCGAGATGTGGAGCCGCCGCCCGCGTGCACCAGGACCACCTCAGCCGTCACCTTGGCTAGGTGGCTGCTTAGATCCACCGTGCGCTTCACGTCCTCGTTGACCAGCGGCGGAGCCTCCGAGGAGGCGCTGCCGGGCGTCGGGACGAAGGCCCCGAGCCATACCAGCAGTAGCAAGCCGACCGGCGCCTCCATGACCGCGAGCTGAGCGCCACCGACACGCTCCCCGCCCCCCGCCACGGCGCAACCGCTGATTGGCCAACAGCACCTCAAGATGGCTGGGCCCGGTCAGAAAGGACCCTGTCTCCAGGGCAACCGGGCGACCGTGGGGCGCCTGACTGAAAATCTTAAAGCGCAGGCGTACCTCTTGGGGCGCTTATTAGCCATATTCACCCCTGATTTCTGTAGTAATGGTCCTTCCTTATCTCCTGTCTGTTTCCTTCATGCTTATGCAAAAAACGCTGGCCTCTCCGCTCAGAAACGGTATACTATAGCTTAGTCTAAAGAAGTTTGCCTTCTCTATATTGACACGAATATTAAGTGGGCAAAAGTTTAAAGAAAAACGAGAAATTTCCAGAGATTCAAGTCTCTCCCCTAATATGTAGTTCAATCTTTAATGTGAGTGATGGCAGAAACCTTAAGCAACTAACCAAGATTGATGATATCAGGTACCTGTTGACATTTATCACAATTGTAGGAGTCCAAGATGAAGTCACTGGCAGGACTAGCTGTCTGGTGAGGGCTGCTCTTTACTACCAAGATAGCACTCTGACATTGCATCGGCTAAGGAAGGAATTGCATATCATCATGTGACAGAAAGGCAGGAAAGAGTCTCTCTGCGGCAAGACCTTTTACAAAGACAGCTTGCAGATGGATTCCTCTAGTGGAATCATCTCCCAAAGTCACACTGAAGAATTAATAACCTAAAACAATGAACCTCAAACAAGCGGAGAAACTCTAATTAGTATACTGATAACACCTGATAAGAAAGCCAGCATAGCAATGAGAACATCCACTGGCATTATTGGGCCTTGAAACCATTTAATAATCACCACCACCACCACCACCACCACCACCACCACCATCATCATCATCATCTATGGATAAGACTTCGCTCCCCTAAAGTTCCCTTTTCCACGATATAAAATCTCCAAGCCCCCTGCATGATGGTGGTATACAGTCTCCACTCCCAAAAAGAGACTGCTGCTCCTTCCTTTGCTCTGACTGAAGGACAATAAGGCCTTGGTAGAGATCTGTCTCCTCTTTCTTTTCCATGATGCCTCTATCAATTCTGATCTAATGAACATGTCCCAACATTGTTGCTTGAAGGATGTAATTTAAAGGTAAATTTTTGGAGGAGATGCAAATATTCAAACATTGACACCAGCTAATCAGAAGAGAGAATGGAGGGAAGGACATGCTCCTCCCTACAGAGCAGAAGTCAGGAAATTGCACCTGTAGGCCAACTCTCTGTCTCTGTCTATAAAGTTTTATTGGAACATAGCCATGTTCGTTTGCCTGTAGCTTATGATTGCTTTCACACTACAAAACAGGAACAGTGGTGTAGTTGCAAAACATACCGTATGGCCCACAAAACAAAACTACTTACTGTTGTCACACTAGTGCATACATTATGTATGGAGAGATGGCTCCGTGGTTAGGAGAACTTGCTGTTGTCCCAAAGGACCTGAGTTCTTCCAGTTCCCAGGCTCACAACAGACAGCTCACAACTGCCTGTTGTTCAAGGACCAGGATCTGATGCCCTCTTCCGACCTCCACGAGCATTCATACACAGATGCTCTTCTTTCCGTTCCTCTGTCTCTGTCTTTGTCTGTCTCTCTGTCTCTGTGTGTGTGTGTTTCTGTCTCTCTGTCTCTCTCTCTTTCTCTTAGTCACATACACACATACATAAATACAAATTTAAAAATAAATCTTTTTTTTTTTTTAATGCTACCTGATTTTAGTGGTACATGCCTGTAATCCTCCAGTACTTGGGAGGCTAAGGAAAGAATAGAGCACATCCAGGGCCAGCATAAAATATTTTGCCTTAATGTAACAACAACAGAAATAGGAAATATGACCACTCTATTATCACACTCACCAGGGCAAAGCTCTGCAGAGGATAGCAGGAGCAATACAGCAGCCATTTAAAATAACAATCCAAAATCAGAGACAAAATGTTTTAAACTCTTCTAAACTTAAAAATTATAAAGTTAGGTGGCTGGAAAGATGGCTTAGCAGTTAAGTCCTCTCTTAGCTGCTCTATAGAGGACCAAGGTTCAGTTCCCAGAACATGCATGGCTTCTCGCAACACTAAGTCCAGTGCCAGTGGACCTAACACTCTCTCTTCTAGACTCCACTCACATTTCAAGGGTGTGGTGCACGGACATTTATGCAGGAGAAACACCCAGACACATAAAACAAATAAATATTTAAAAATAACAAAGTCATTATTGAGAGTGTTAAGAGGGTAACAAGGGAGAGAGCCCAGTCAGTAAAATTCTTGCCACTCGAGCATGAAAACCTGAGTTTGATCCCCAGAACTCATAAAAAAAGCCAGGGGCAGTGATACACCCTTGCAATCTCAGCACTGGGGAGGCAGACACAGGTAGATTTGTTTGCTGTCCAGCCTAGCCTACTTGCAGAATTTCAGGCTAGTAAACGATCCTATCTCAAAAACAAGGTAGACAGCTCCTGAGGAATGACACCTAAATTGTTCTCTGTTTTCTATATACACACATGCACAAAGGAAAGTGTGAAGAAAGATTGGGAACAGCACTTGCCTAGCATGCTGAAGGAGTTTAGGGGTGCTTCTCAATGGTAGAGCATATGCTTCACATATATAAGACCTAGGGTCCAATTCTCTTCTAAACTTAAAAATTATAAAGTTAGGTGGCTGGAATACTCACATACACACAACTGTGGAAAGCAAGCCTTAGAGTGGAAGGGAAAAGTGGAGCACATCAAACAGAAGACTTACACCCAAAACAATAGAAAAATACAATAAGAAAGTAATCAACTATACAGTAGAAAACTAATCAGAAGAATCTGAATAAGCATGCCTAAAAGAATATGCAAGACATAGCTCAGTGAATATTTGTCCTGTATGTACAAGGCCTGAGTTCCAACCAAACATTGAAGTAGATAGATAGATAGATAAATAAATAAATAAATAAATAAATAAATAAATAAATAAATAAGACCAGTGAAGCTTATATAATAAATTTAAAAGTTTATGTGACTCACGGGTTTCGCAGGTTTCAGACCATGATTGGCTAGTCCTTTTGCTTTGACTTTGTGGCAACCCATTATGATACAGCAGAACCAATCAATTTTTTTTTTTAAATTTTATTTATTTATTATATGTAAGTACACTGTAGCTGTCTTCAGACACCCCAGAAGAGGGCATCAGATCTCATTACGGATGGTTGTGAGCCACCATGTGGTTGCTGGGATTTGAACTCATGACCTTCGGAAGAGCAGTCGGAGCTCTTAACCGCTGAGCCATCTCTCCAGCCCCCCCAATCAATTTTTATAGCCAGGAAAGAAGAGAGAAGAGGAGAGGTTGGGGCTCCAGTATCGCCTCTGAGGGTGTCTTCCCCATGACTTTAAGAATGCCCACCTCGGGCAGGCAGTGGTGGCACACACCTTTAATCCCAGCACTTGGGAGGCAGAGGCAGGCGGATTTCTGAGTTTGAGGCCAGCCTGGTCTACAGAGTGAGTTCCAGGACAGCCAGGGCTACACAGAGAAACCCTGTCTCAAAAAAAAAAAAAAAAAAAGAATGCCCACCTCTCACAATTTCACCACCTACCAACAGTGCCAAGATGGAGGCTGTGTGCTGGTTAGTTTTTGTCAATTTGACACAAACTAAAGTTACCTAGGAAAAGGGAACCTCAGTTGATGAATTGTTCCCATCAGATTGGTCTGTTGGCGTGTATGTTGGGTAGTTTTCCATTACTAGGCATGACTTCCCTCCTGTTGGTTAAGCCAGTTAAGCAACCTATCCCCTTGACCAGCTAAACCTATCCCCTTGATCCAGCTGTGTACCATAAACCCTGCTTCTGCTTCCTTGATTATCTGTATGTAATAGCCTCACCTCCTAGTTCAGCTGCATGAAATAACCCCACCTCTCTGTTCAACCCTATATAATAAATGCGCTGAGCTTCCAAGGTGCTGTAGCTTCGTCAACAGAAATCCCTGTCTGCCCAGTCCCAGCTTCCCTGTGCCCATGTGTCCAGCCATCCATATTTTCTTCACTCCCTCACTGCCCCAGTCAAGCCTATCCCTAGAGTCACAATGGATGTGACACATGCTGGTCATTGTTATGGTTCCTAGACATCACAGCTGGTAGGGCTATTGATTGCTTCCCTCCCTTGGGAGCTTGAATAGAAACTTCTAATAGTATGAAAGCTAGTCCTCAGGGAATATCTTCATATTAGTGATTGACAGTGGAGAGCCCAGCTCACTATGAGCAGGGCTATCCCTGAGAAGGTGGTCCTGGGCTATATAAGAAAGCAGGCAGAGCAAGCTATGGAGAGCAAGCCAATGAGCAGCATCCCTCAATGGCCTCTGCTTCAGTTCCTGCCTCCAGGTTCATGCCTTGAGCTCCTGCCCTAACTTCCCACAGTGATGGATTGTGACATGGACATATAAGCCAAATAAACCCTTTCCAACAGAAAGCAAATTGCAACATGTATTTACTCATTTTTATTTTGAGTTACATATGTGTCTGTGTTTACAATAGGGTTTCCTCTGTATCCCAGGCTAGCCTAGAACTCATTGTATAACCTAGACTAATCTTGAACTCATAGTAATTCTCCCACCTCAGAGTGCAGATATCATAGACCCATACCAACGTGCCTGTCTTCAGGAGTATTCTGACTTGTCTTATTCCTGTTTCTCTCTCTCTAAGCCCCTGGTTGCAATATAAAACAAAATCAACCATGCTGGAAAGTAACCTGGAATCCTCTGGAGGGTAGAGAGTGGAGTGTCAGCTCTTCTAAAGCTCAATCTCTGTCACTGTCTAACCCAACTGTTGCACAGGAAGTCCACTGAGAAGGCTTGTCTTGGGCTTTACCCCAGGAGCATTCGTGGAAAACTATGGTAGGGATTTTTAAGCATCACAGTGACCTGAGGTGGTAATAATTGTTGAGGCAAATAATAAGCTGATGAAAGCATCTTAAAGGGGAGACGAAGGAATTCAGGGATCTAAAGCCTGCACATATGTAGAACTGGGCACAAGCACAGGAGACACACAAAGGGCTGTAAGATCTGATCTTTGACTGACCTTTTGGTTCTGTGCACATTGGAGTTGTAAACTGAAGAATCTACCTGTGCCTTGTTCAGCAATGGCTTGGTGATGATTGAATTTATTACACACAGCAAGAGAAGAAATCAGCAAGTCTCAGTGTCAGGCCTTCACATGAGCTGTAAACATCTGGGAGGAAGAAGAACAAAAAACATCTGGGAGCAGGAAGCAGCAGTCTACACTTCTGTACACTTTGTCAGTACTTGCACACAAAACAGAGAAAGGCTTTGCCGGTTCCCATCTGTCTGAAGCACTGGTCTTTGTCACCAGTGTACATCGACTCAGGCCTTCATTCGCTCCTTACACATCCATTCAAGGCTTCCTCCACTCGACACACAACTGACCATTAAAGGAAAGTAAGTTTTCACATGTGCACAGGACAAAGTTGGGAGATTTAATAATTCTCAATGTTTAAAGAAGTCTCTCTCCTGTAACCATTGGCCATTCAGGTAGCTGTTCAAACAGTTCAATAACAACAACAACAACAACAACAACAACAACACTGGGAGCTGGGTGTGGTGGTGCACATGTTTAATTTTTAGCATTTTGTGGGCAATGACAGGTGGATTTTTCTGGGTTCAATGCCAGGCTGTTCTACAGAGTGAATTGGAGGACAGCCAGGGCTATGTAGAGATACCCTGTCTCAAAAAGATGAAGCAGGAGGAGGAGGAGGTGAAAGAGGAGGAAGAAGAGGAAGAAGAGGAGGAGGAGGAGGAGGAAGAGGAGAAGGAAAAGAAAAAACCTGTTAACCTTACAGAGGAATTAGACAGAAATACAGACAGTGGTGACTAGAGGCTGAGAGATGGTTCAGTGGTTAAGAGCACTGGCTACACTTGCAGAAGTCCCAGCACCCTCGTGGTGGCTCGCAAACATCGGTAATTCCCGTTCCAGTGGATCTGACGCCCCCCTTTGACCTCTGTATCGGGCGTGCATGTGATACATAGACACACACAGGCAAAACATCTGCACATACACTATATATATTATATATCTAAAGTGTCATTTCTTCAGGTATGGTGGCAAATGTCTGCAATCAAAAGCACTAAGGAGATGTAGGTAGTACAAGCAGGAAAAGCAGGTGCTGAGATCCAGCCTAAGCACATGACATCCCGTCTCAAAAACAAAAAAGAAGCAAACAAAAAAGGTATTGTTTCGCCGGGCAGCCTTTAATCCCAGCACTTGGGAGGCAGAGGCAGGCAGATTTCTGAGTTCGAGGCCAGCCTGGTCTACAGAGGGAGTTCCAGGACAGCCAGGGCTACACAGAGAAACCCTGTCTCAAAAAAACAAACAAACAAAAAAAAGTATTGTTTCAATGTGCTGTCTAGGTCAAGTGGATAACTATATGGCAAATCTTTTTTGTTTCTTTTCCTCCTCCTCCTCCTCCTCCTCCTCCTCCTCTTCCTCCTCTTCCTCCTCTTCCTCTTCTTCCTCCTTCTCCTCCTCTTTCTCCTCTTCAGTTGGTTTGTTTGTTTGTTTGTTTGTTTGTTTGTTTGGAGACAAGATTTCTCTGTGTAGCCCTACACTGGCTGTCCTAGAACTCAGTCTGTAAACCAGGCTGGCCTCAAACTCACAGAGATCTACCTACCTCTGCCTCCTGAGTGCTGAGATTAAAGACATGGGCCACCACTGCTTGGTCCTTTTATTATTCTTATTTTTCTTTTTAAACTATTTTTTTTTCTTTTTGAGGGAGACATTTATATATCTATTAATTTGAACTTAGAAGCTTTATTCTACAGCTTGAGAGGCAATATCTTTGTTTCTCCACAAACTTTTAAATTGTTATTGGGCTGGACAGATGACTCAGTAGTTAAGAGCCCTGGTTGCTCTTTCAGAGGATCAGGGGTTCAATTCCCAGCACCCACTTGGCAGCTCACAACGGTCTGTAACTCCAGTTTCAGGGGATCTGACAGCGGGACCCTCACAGCAATGCACATAAAATAAAATAAATCATTAAATTGCTATCACTCCAAGATTCCTGACAACCCTTATTATGATCTCTTGTTTTGGTTTTTGTGCTCTCTTCCTCCTCCTCCTCCTCCTCCTCCTCCTCTTCCTCCTCCTCCTCCTCCTCCTCTTCTTCTTCTTCTTTCTCGTTCTCTCTCTCTCTCTCTATTCTCTCTCTCTTTCTCTGTGTGCGCATTTGTTTGCATGAATGCAGGCAAGCACATGTGTGTGTATTAGAGTACAATATCAGACATTGGTCCTCACCTTCCTACCGGTCTGAGTCAGGGTCTTTGTTGGTTTCTGCTACATATGTCAGACTAGCTGGGCCTCAGGTTTCTAGGGGTTCTTCTGTCTCTACCTCCATTTCCCTGTAGGAGTGCTGTGATTATAATGTCTAGATTTTATGTGGGTTCTGAAAATTCAAACTCAGGTCCTCATGTTTATGTGACAAGTGTTTTTATCCACTGACTCATCTTTCCAGCACTGCATGAGTCTTTTGTTTGTGTGTTCTAGACAGCATCTCACTGTTTAGCCCTGACTGACCTAGAACCTGTGGGGCAGTGATCTGTGACAGACAATCTGGCACCCGGTTGAGCACAGGCATAAAATCTGGGCGACCCTGTGGAATAATCCACAAGGGACCTAAAAACTTTATGTCAAAGCTCCCAGGAGGCTTTTGGCTCCAGTCATGGTCACGTACCATCCCTCCTCAGGTAGAGGCATGGCCACACAGCCCCAAGCCATCCCCATGTTAATGAGACACCTAGAGGCTTAGCCACGACCCTTCCCAGTTACTACATCTGCCTCCCCTCTCCCAGAAAGGTGGGTGTACAATTCCATCCAGGCCACTCCACAGGATGAAAATAAACGTCTTAGAATTATGGACTATCTCTTCATCTGGACCCGTCGTGGGAATCGAGGGATCCAGCACTCGATTAAGGAGCCACGTCTAATCTCTCGCCGAGGGCTTCCCAGCGCTCCCAGATGGTACCCATTCATCCAAGCCAAAGTCGCTGAAACTCAGTCTCGGCGGGAACCCCAGCTGTGCTCTGGCTAGCCTGTCTGTGGCACCCTGCAGCGATTGCGGTGCCCCGGGCCAGAGAACCCCTGGAGACCGCTGCCACTCATTCCGGGAATGGTCCCCTCCCCCACCCACGGGCAGGGCCGCTAAGGCTTCCCACAGCCCCCACCTGCCCGTTGGACTGAGCAACCACTTCCCAAGTGTCCGCTGTCCCACCCAGAGCCACAGCATCCGGGACAGACATGTGGAGCTTCATTCCACAGTGCCGATTGTTCCCACCAAAACCATGCCACCACACCTGGCCTTTGTATAAACTGACAACATGCCCACTCCACAGTATGGTTAAGGAGAAGGGTTTTGGGGTTTTCTGTTTGGTTTGGGTTTTTTGGAAATATGAGGGAGAGAACAGGCAAAGGAATCTGGAAGAGTCCAGATCAGAGAGAGAAAGTAGTAAACTAAAGATGGTCAGAAGACTACCTGATCATGAAACTAATAAGAGCAGAGTGCATGTGGAGAAAGACAAAAATGGGAAACAGAGAGATAGGGGGAAAATGTGTGTGTGTATGTGTGGGAGAGAGAGAGAGAGAGAGAGAGAGAGAGAGAGAGAGAGAGAGAGAGAGAGAGAGGAGAGAGAGAAGAAAAGCATAGCTGACATAGTGTGGGACCCCA
>CM052700.1:54776870-54801968 GCA_028551405.1 Uromys caudimaculatus
ACCAAGGACAGCATGCCAGCATAATCAAGGACAGATAGATGTACAGGTGTGCTTATCTGGGCGGCAGAAACCATAAAGCATGTCAGCCTAACCAAGGACAGATAGATGTACAGGTGTGCTTATCTGGGCGGCAGAAACCACAGAGCAGAACATTCTCAGAAGGGAGGGTAAAACAATTTCTCAGGATTTATGGGTACATGGAGTTCAGATACAGTTCAATTATGGCACCTTGAGGTTTGGGGGACCCACCTGTTATTGTTAATTGGGTCAGCCAGAAGGCAAATGGAAAATTTTCTTTAGCCAGGTTCTTTTATTCCTTCAATAGCAGGGTTGAAGGGAGGGAAACGTGAGAGCTGGGAAAGTTTAGGGTAGGTAGGAGGTAAGAAGGGCAAGGGAGCCAGCATGGCCTCTGAAATGTGTGCCAGGTCCAGAGACACCAAGGGAGGCTGGAGGCCAGCATGGCCAGCATGCGCTCTGCTGTGCTAATAGGGGCCACAGATAACCATTTTTCTCTTCTGCCTTTTGGAATTTAGAGAAATAGAGTTTCCTTTGGACCTGGCAGTCTTATGCTTGATTGTTGGTTGGTTGGTTGGTTGGTTGGTTGGTTGGTTGGTTGGTTGATTGGTTGGTTGGTTGGTTTTGCTTTGCTTTTGTCAAGACAAGGTCTCACTATGTAGCTCTGGCTGTCCTAGAACTCACTCTGTAGACCAGGCCGGCCTCAAACTCTGCCTGCATCTGTCCCCCCCGAGTGATGGGATTAAAGGGGTGCACCACTACACCCAGTATTGTGTGGATTTTAAAAGATAATATAATCTGAAACATTCTAAGTTTTCTTCTCTTAAACTCACAGACACCATCACAGGATTTACACTTATGGAAATAATTAGTTTGGACTTTTTCATCAACCTTTTTTTTTTTTCTGTTAAGTTTCTTCAATAAACATCTTCATAGAGCCGGGCAGTGGTGGCATATGCCTTAGGCAGAGGCAGGTGGATTTCTGAGTTCGAGGCCAGCCTGATCTTCAGAGTGAGTTCCAGGACAGCCAGGGATACACAGAGAAACCCTGTCTCGAAAAAAAAAAAATCTTCATTGTCCTGGTAACTTTTTAATTTCTTGGTGCACACGGTGTTCTTATACTTCTGCACCTTTCTTGGCAACTCAAATACATTGTCCAAAATGTTTGCTCTAGGCTGAACTCCAGTCTTTTCCAGTCTCAAACACCTAACATCGATTCAGATGCTTTCTTCTTCTGATTCTTCAAGATTTCTACATTTTTCTCCTTCCTCCTCTACTACATTAAGCTGGGCGATCTTATATCTTTTTTTTTTATAAATTTATTTTATGTATATGAGTACATTGAGCTTTCTTCAGACACACCAGAAGAGGGCATCCGATCCCATTACAGATGGTTGTGAGCCACCATGTGGTTGCTGGGATTTGAACTCAGGACCTCTGGAAGAGCAGTCAGTGCTCTTAACCGCTGAGCCATCTCTCCAGCCCAATCTTATATCTTATTTTGGTCCTCTAGACGGAAATAAAAACATTTTGAATCATAACTGAATATCGTGCCTCCCTTATCAGCACACAAGAAGCTTAAACAGAAGGATAACTATGAGTTGAAGGCCAACTGGGCTCCAGTGGGTTCCATGGTCCGTAAGCAATCTCTAGAGATCCCACTTCAAAAACAAAAACCAGTAACAAACACTTCTTCTGACCTTTGTGGGCCCCCAAGCACACCACATGGTGCACACATATACATGGAGGTAAAACAGTCATACACATAAAATAAATACATTTTATATTAAAAAAAAAAAACACCTGGCACTGTAACAGATCATTAACTCTCACAATGATGAATGCAAAGGCCTCCAATTCTATCTCTACCAGGAGTTAGCTAAGTGTGTGAGGAGGAAGTGATTCAGTTTCTTCTCCAGAAAACTTTGGCAATGTTTTCAGCTCCTGGCCTCCTACTAGTCCGTCCTCGCTCCTCCAGGCCCCGCCCTTAGGCTCCGCCCCTCCAGGCTGTCTGCATTTTAAACTCAGACTAGTTAAGAGAACTCCAGGCTCTCTCTCCTGCTTGTTGATGTCAATGGTCCAGGCCGACCCGGAAGCAGAATTCCTAACACGTCAAAGACCAGGCATCGGATAAAGCACCGCCGCTAGGGGGTGTGGAAGCCGCGGTGATGTTGTGCCTGCCCCTCCTGAAAGGAAGGTTTGCAGCAGTCGTTCTCGCCGCTTCCTGCCTGCTGTGCTAGTGTGGAGAGGCATCCTTGCTTAGAAGCAAGCGCTGAGATTTCACCTACAGGACCACCACTGCGGAGTTCCTGTAGTTGCCGGAGACAGCTCAAAGGAGAAGACAGCGAAGCAGCGGGTGCCCCAAGGCTGAGGGAGTAAAGCCTGGTCTCCTAGCCATTGTGCTTAGGTGCCAGGAGCGTGAAGGTGCCACTCCAAGTGGTATTATGGCTGTGTTTCCTTGCCAATGTTCTTGAGGGGTTCCAAGAGCCATACAGAACTTGACTGCAGACAGTCTCCCTTTTCCAGTTTTCAGCAACAATTCGAAACCCAGCAGTGTGATACCTTTTCAGCAGAAATCTCTAATCCTTAATAGTGCAGAACAGGGATTTGTGGAGCTGAGACAGTTTAGAAAGTCAGGGAAAAATTAAGGGACCATGGGAGAGAAAGGGGCTCTAGGAGAGAACATTGAGAACGTTGCCTTCACAGACCATTTTTATTAAATAGGAATATTTCAAAGAATGTTACAATAGCTGGGTTTGTGGCGCACCCATAATCCCAACGCTAGTGGATTCTGAAGCAGAAGGACTCCAGGGAGTTTGAGACTAGCCTGCGCTTCAGAGAGTGGTCTTGTCTCAATCCAAAAGGAAGAACTCAAGGTCTTAGACTGTTTAGCCTTAAAGCATGATTCACTTGACATTTCAATTTATTTCTTTTGAAAGGTTACATGTAAAGATGTTCTTGACACTTCAACCTGTGCTTTTGTCATGTCAGCCTATGATCCCATCCAACCCACCTCGGATCACACCCTATGATCACACTTACATACATACATATATATATACATATATATATATGTATATATATATGTGTGTGTGTGTATATATATATATATATATATATATATGGGAACAAAGTTCTTTAGAACACTTTGAATAGCACACCCACTCATATATGCCCAATATTAAGACACTTCAATGCAGCTGTATGTTGAGAAACCCATACCTACACTTGGATATTTAATGTGTACTGTCCTAAGCATCTTTCTCTTTAAATGTCTAAGTTTAAGTGTATGCTAAAAACTTTTTTTTTCCTTCAGGACATGATCTCAGAATGTATCCTCAGTTGGCCTGGAACTCTCCATATAGACCAGGTTAGCCTCAAGCTCACATAGATCCACCTGCCTCTGCCTACTACCACCATGCCCAATCTAAAACATTTTCATTATAAGCTCCAACCTTGCTTCATACCAAATCATCCTGAACTCTCTGCAGCAGGTCAAGAATCCCAGCTTTTGGAAGGCTAGCAATGTGGATTCCTGTAATGTACAAAGTTCTGTCAGATCTCCAGTTAGACTTCCTCCACTTGTATAAACCAGGAGTGAGAGTGCATACTTGTGATCCCAGCACTTTGGAAGGTTAGGAGTTCAAGGTCATTATCAGCCAGATAGTAAATTCAAGCCAATCAGGGCTACAAGAGACTCTGGCTGAAAACCAAAATTTTATCATTAGGGTCTGGAGATGTAGTTCAGATGGTGGAATGCTTGCCTAACATCTATAAAACCCAGTAACACATAAACCAGACAGAGTGGCATAAACTGGTAACCCCAACACTTGAGACTGGAGGCCAGAAGCAAGTTTGAGATCAACCTGGAGTACATGAAATAATTTACCAAAAAATCCTGGCTGGCAACTGGGGCTCAAAACTTTCAGCCCAGTACTCTGAGCCAGAGGAAGGTTTATGACCATGACTCCAAAAACAAAGATAAAAGCAAAACAAACAAACAAACAAATCCTGGCTCCACATGAATCTCTGAAAAGAATTTAAGTCTCTGTTTTTAATAGAGCTGAGCTGTATCCCCCCCTCTGCTGTTGACAGAACCAACGCCAAAGTGCATGAGATCAAAGCACAGGAAAATGTATAGAGAGAGGTCATTGTTTTTAGACAAAAACATCCTCTCAGGTGAAGATATAGGAGCTTGTGTAGCATTGACTATCTCATCAAGAAACTGGTAACTGTCCAACAAAAGGATAGTTGAAGGAACGGTAGGAAATAGTTGTCATCTAAGATCAAATCTTCTGAGGTTTGTAAGTTATGATTTTTAAGCTTCTATTTGTCACACACACACACTCACACACACACACACACACACACACACACACACACACGCACGCACGCACACACACTCCTGAATGCACACCCCACCGCGTGGAGGTGAGTGGACTGCTTATGGGAGTTGATTCTCCCATGTGGAGATCTAACTCAAGTCTTCGGACACAATGGCAAGTATCTTTATCTACTGAGCCATGTCAGTAAATTACAATTTAGTGGACATAAGTTATGAGAGAGTGCATGGGGGAAATTACCATACATCTCCCCCTGGACATGAAGGAGGTTCCAGTTCTGAACACAGGGACCTGCCGGGCAGTGGTGGAGCACGCCTTTAATCCCAGCACTTGGGAGGCAGAGACAGGCAGATTTCTGAGTTCGAGGCCAGCCTGGTCTACAGAATGAGTTCCAGGACAGCCAGGGCTACACAGAGAAACCCTGTCTCGAAAAACCAAACCAAAACAAAAACCGAAAAACCAAAAAACCACTGGGTCCTTTTGCCTCTGTCCAACCTATCCTTTTGTGGGCTGCTGTTTACCTTAAATTTCAGGATCACAGATCTGATAAACATCCTGTGGGGCAAGTGGACATTGCCCCCTGAGCCAGCAGTTTCCCTCACAGCAAAAAGAAACTTTCCCCAGCACCAGGCTGGTGATTGGAGACACACATTCCACCCCTCCCCCAGCAACAGAAACGTCACAGACTCCTTAAGACTGTGCTATGCAAAGTCCTCCAATCCTAGCCTTTGTTCTTCCTCAGTAGCCCCAAGAAACAGGCACACTGAAGGTAAGGTTCCTTTTCCTGTTTCACCCCCTTCCTGCCTGTTTTTCTTCAGAGGAGCAAAATCTAGTCCATTAGGATACCCTGAGTCTATCTTTTCTTCTGGGGTTTTGGACATAGACCCAACACATCTGAAAAGATTAATAAGATACAGTTTTCTTTCTTTTTTTTTTTTTTTATACAAAAACAGTCAACATGTATTTATTTAATATACATTGTAAAGGGTTAAAGCAGACTTAATTAAAAAAAAAAACAAATAAAACAAAACTAACAGTACAGCTTAGAGATCAAGAAGAAAGGACAGACAGTCTAAGAAAGAGACGACACAAAGAGAGGCGGGCAGCTTGCGTCAGGGATCTTGGCTGGAGACCTGCTTTGAGTAGGTTTCTTGCAGGTACTTCTTAAATGCTGTGGGGTTTTTCCAGAGCTCCGCAGCATGTGTGTTCAAAGGGCTATCGATGTTGGGTTCTCCTAGCAGGCTCTGAATAGAGAGCAAGATGGTCCTGACGTCATATAGTGCGGACCACTTATCCTTGAGGATGTCCAGGCAGATGTTGCCCTGGGTGTCCACGTTAGGGTGGTAGCAGGGTGTGAGGAACTTCACTGTGGGTGCGTTGTAAGGGTAGCCACTGGGGAACTCTAGGGAGAGTTTATACCTCAGGTCTTCATATACGGTGTCGGCTGCTCCGTGGATGGTCCCTACCCATTTGAACAGGTTGTCTGATTCAGGGAAGGCGGAAATTCCTTTGTCACCAGCATCATGAGGGTCATCAGCTCCTGCTGTAGCCTCTTGCCCACAGGGCCCCGGGCGGCGCCCCCGCAGGACTCGGCTCCTTTCCGAACGGCGGCAACGCTGGCAGCAGCTGGGTCGTGGTTTTGCGAGGCCATCCTAGAGGTGCTGGCACCGAGACAGGAGCGTGGAGACGAAAGAGCAACTGCCAAGATACAGTTTTCAAGGATAAAACTTTCAACACTAGTACTTTCTGCCAGGAATACAAATCCAAGTGGCACCCTGAGTCCTCTTGGAAGTTACATGTGGTTATGTTGGAGAGATGGAGAGTAAGCAGGGGCATGAAGCTTATCTACCTGTCATCTACATCCATGACTTCCTGCTGTACACACCACAGTGGCTTTTTAGTTGATATGCCCTTTCGGATTAATATTACAGAAAGCTGATAGCATTAAGTTTGAGTCAGAGCCCAGTGCAGACTTAAAATCATTTGTAAAGTTGTTTTCAGTGCTTAAAAAATAAAATAGTGCTGGGCAGCCGTGCACACCTTTAGTCCCAGCATTCAGGAGACAGAGGCAGAGGCGGGTCTCTGAGTTCCAGGCCAGCTTGGTCTACAGAACAAGTTCTCTGTCTTGAAAAACCAATAAACAAACTAACAAACAAATAAATAGCAATCAGAGTGAGAGCTCATGCTTATTTTCTTGGCACTTGTAGGCTGAGGCAGGAGAATTGTGAGCTTGAGGTCAGACTGGGCTATAGTGTAATTCCTGTCAGAGAGAGAGAGAGAGAGAGAGAGAGAGAGAGAGAGAGAGAGAGAGAGAGAGAGAATAAAGTAGCGATCTGAGAATTGGTGTTGGTCTTGTACATCACATTTACTGTGAAAGAGGAATCAGTCCTATATTCAAAGGACCCAACCCTCTGACCACATTGCCTATGTGTGGAGCCCTTGACAAGTCGGACATTCTTTTAAAGCAGGCTGTCTGTTATGTAGAGGAGGCTGGTCTTCAACTCCTAACCCTCTTACCTCCACCCACCCAAATGCTGGGATTTCTGGCTTATAACAACTCTGAAAAGAGTGCTACCTGGAGCACTCTCGAGTTGGACAATTCCGCATACCACTTGAGGATCTTGAAAGTGTTAATATGATAATATGCGGATTCCTCATCCAGAGACATGACAGGTCATGCTGTTCAAGCCACCACAGAGCCTCAGCTGTCAGCCTCCCCACCATGACCCTGAGGCAAGATAAACCCCTCCTTCCACAAAGAAACAAAAAATGTTATCCCCCACCCACTTACCTTCACCAAATGCTTGGTGTAGGTAAATACCAGCTGTGTACTGTCCAAGAGCTAGACTTCACTTTGTGGCTCTAGACAGTGCAGTTGAGCCTTTGAGTTTCTTGGCTTTAGACATATGTTAGCTCTGTAGGCGTCTTAGAGGCCACATGGGACACTGGGAAGAATTTAGTGCTATTCTATGTATCCTTTAATAAGCTATTCAATCTTTTTGGGCTTCAGCCTCATCCTAAGGTAAAAATTGCAAACCACTTTTAAGGGTAACTGTGAAAATTATTGGAAGTGGTTTGTGTAAAGTCAGGCAAGGGGATTCCCATCTGTAATCCCAGCCCTGAGGACTCTGACTCAGGAAGAGTTCAAGTTTGAAATCAGCCAGGGTTACATAATGAGGTGCTGCCTCAAACAGAACAGCAGAACACAAACCAAAAGCCTCCTCGGCAGTCACCACAGCACTGCCTAAGTTCTCAGTCCCCTGAGCTCCCATGTTTCTGCGGCTCCTCCTCATCCTTCTTCCTTCCTTCCTTCCTTCCTTCCATTTGTTTATTTATAGGCAGGGTTTCTCTGTGGAGACCTGGCTGTCCTGGAACTCACTCTGTCGACCAGGCTGGCCCCAAACAACTCTGAACTCTCGATCTTCCTGTCCCTACAGTGCTGAGAACGCCCTCATGCACCATCTCACCTGGCTTTCATCTTCACACTTCAATATGAATCAGTCTTGGATACATTTTAAAATATATTTAATTATTGCAAAATACACACATAACATGAAACTTAGCATCTTGCCCTTCTTACGTGTGTAGACCAATAAAGTACTCTCAGAGTATTTCATAAGCCACCACTAGGACTCTCTTCATCTTGCATAACTGAACTGAAAGTCTGCCATGAAGCAGCAGTTCCTCATTTTGCTTCAACCCCAAGCTCTGTCAACCAACACGCTACTTCTGACTCTTCACTTTGCTATTCTATATAGGTCATTTTAGTGGGACCATACAATATTTATCCTTGTGTATCTGGTTTGTTTAATTCATCCCAGGGTTTTGAACATTTTAAGTATGTGTTCAGGGCATATCAGAACTTCATTGCTATTTATTGCTGAATAATCAATTGTATGTATGTAGCACATTTATCCATTCACATGTAAATGAACATTGAGGTTACTTGCACTACTCAGCTGTTAGCATTAAAGTTGCTATAAATATGGATTGCATATATACTTAATATGAGCAAATGTCTGAAAGGACCAGAGATAGTAGATTACAGTTTATATTTGACCGGGTAATTCTGTTATTATAAAAAGCTGCTAATGTTCCTGGTGGTTGTACCACATGCCTTTAATTCCAGTACTTGGGAGGCAGAGGCAGGCAGATCTCTGTGAGTTCAAGTTTAGCCTGGTCTAGTGAGTTCCAGGACAACCACACAGAGAAACCCTGTTTTTAAAAAACAAAACAAAACAAACAAAATAATGCACTAAACTGGACATGGAGTCATACTGTCATACCAGCAATCACAGTGATGCAGGAAGCTGAGGCAGGAGAATGCTGTAAAAAACCATCTTAAGCAACAGAGTGGGACTCTCTCAAAATCAAGTTAAAAAAGAAGTAGGGAGAGGAGCTTGGCCTATAATATAATTCAGTGGTCGAGCATTGCCTAGCATGAGAGCCTTGGCTTAATTCCTAGTGCCACTATCCAAGCCCCCAAAAGGCAGGAAGCAGGAAAGAGCTGGGAATGGTGGACCACACCATGATTTTAATGCTTAGGAGAATCCGGAGTTCCAGGGAAGTTTGAGCTACATGGTGAACTAGAGGCGAGGCTGACCTGTCAAGGAAACAAGGAAAGAAGGAAGGGAGGAAGGAAGGGGGGAAAGGAAAACAGAGAGAGAGAGAGGCAGAGCTCTGTGGATTGGAGGCCAACCTGATCTATATACCAAGTGGCCAGCTAGAGCTATACAGTGAGACCCTGTCAAAAAAAAAACAAGCAAAAACATTTAAAACACACGTGATGACATGCCTCTGCTCTCAGCACTCCAAAAGCAAAAGCTGGCAGATGACTGTGAATTCCAGGCCAGCTTAGTTTATATAGTGAGTTTTAGGCCAGCCAGGGCTGCATAGCGAGATTCTGTTTTAAAAAGGAGGAGGAGAAGGAAGAGGGGCAGGGAGGAGGAGGAAGAAGAGAAGGAAGAAAGAAAATAAGAAAAGTAAGAAAGAAAGAAAAGAGAGAGAAAGAGAGAGAGGACAGAACACACTAGACAGGCTTAAGGGCTCATGCTTGTATTCCCAACATTTGGGAGATGGAGGCAGGAGGATGAAATAGTGAAGATCTTCCTCAGTTACATAGTAAGTTTGAGATCAGACTGGGCTACACAAAGTTCTGTCTGAAAACACAAACTTAACGCGCCATCACAATGCCACATGAAGCAGAACACAACTTCCAAAGCATGAACTCTTGCCGAGTACACACAAGGCTCTGGGTTCATGTCCAGCATCACAAACTCACGCCATAGTTTCTCCGTCAGGCACACATTTCTTCTTTCTCACTGACTGAGAGCTCACCATGGAGCCGGCTGGGACCAATGTCCCTTTTATACTCAGTCTTCCTACTTTTTTTTGTTTGTTTGTTTTGGTTTGGTTTGGTTTGGTTTTTTCAAGACAGGGTTTCTCTGTGTGGCCCTGGCTGTCCTGGAACTCACTCTGTAGACCAGGCTGGCCTCGAACTCAGAAATCCACCTGCCTCTGCCTCCCGAGTGCTGGGATTAAAGGCATGTGCCACCACTGCCCGGCTATACTCAGTCTTTCTTATCCTGTGGTTTTCATCTTCACTGTCCCCTCAAGACCAAAGATGACTATGACACTTCCCCATCACTGCCCAGTTTCAGACAGGATGAAGGGGGACATGAAGCCACCAACTGTACTTTCTAGTTTAGTCAGGCTTCCTTTGTGAACATGTCAGGGAAATACACTCTGAAACTTGTACTCCACCTCCTTGCCAGAACCCTGTCACCTGGTCACTTGTTTCTAGCAGGGAACACTGACAGATGTAGTTTTGATGATGATGATGTGTGTGTGTGTGTGTGTGTGTGTTGCTGGTATGCATGCCTGTCCACAGCATCTATACTGCTGCCCACAGAGGAATAAAGAGGCCATCAGAACTGGAGTTACAGATTGTAGTGAGATGCCTTGTGTGTGCTGGGAATTGTGGTCCAGTCCCCTGGAAGAGCAGTCAGTGCTGTTAGTCAATCTGCATCTCTGTAACCCCGAGATGTAGTTCTTTTGTTAAGACATGACTTCATGTAGCCCAGGCTGTCTCTATCTCTGGAGTGGTGGCATTACAGAGGTGTGCCACCTTCCTCAGCTTTGACCTTTTCTTCTTCCTCCTCCTCCTCCCCCTCCTCCTCCGCTGCTGCTTCTTCTTCAGATTTATTTATTATATGTAAGTACACTGTAGCTGTCTTCAGACACACCAGAAGAGGGCGTCAGATCTCATTACAGATGGTTGTGAACCACCATGTGGTTGCTGGGATTTGAACTCAGGACCTCTGGAAGAGCAGTCAGTGCTCTTAACCACTGAGCCATCTCTCCAGCCCTTTAACGACCTTTTCTAACTTTAGGCCTCCTCAAGGCCTTGAAAATTCCAGTGTACAGATTGGGTATGGTGGCACAGCCCTGTGGTTTCAGCCCTGAAGCTGAGATAGAGCATTTCCTAGGCTACAGAGTGAACTCTGGTCTACTTTGGATTATATAGAGTGAGACCCTGCATCAAAACAAACAAATAAATAGGTGAATAAGGAAATAAATAGAATTGCAGCGTTTGTTGGGAATCTTCCAGTGACAGTTAAAGCTACAGCCACGCTACACATTTCAGAAAACAGATTGAGCCTAAGAACTTACTCCCTTACAGTTTCTTTTAATTTTTAAAATATATTTTATTTTGGGCTATAGAAAGAGATCTCAGTGGTTAAAAGGACTTACTGCTCTTGCAGAAGACCCAGGTTTCGTTGCCAGCATCCACATGGTGGGTCCCAACTTATGTAACTCCAGTCCCTGGGGATCCAATGGCCTCTTCTAGCCTCCACTGGCACCACGCACATGTGGTACACAGACATATGTGCAGACAAAACACCTATACATAGAAAAACAAGTAGATAAAAAGTTTTAAATGTCAATTAAATTCTGGTTGCCCTTATATTCCCTTCTAGCCAATGGAAGGAGAAGAGAGAAAAGAAGGGTGTACGCACACTCCTTCCTTAGTACTGGAATCAAATCCAGAGGTGTGTTCATGTCAGGGAAGTGCTCAGCCACCGATCCACACCCAACACATTTTTTCCCCTTAAATTTACTTGTAGAAACAGTACAGAACACCAGCCATCTTCAAATGGTGGTGGAGATGGCGTCACAGCAGTCTGTCTCAGTCCACTGGTAGGTAGAGGCCTTACTATATGGCCAGCAAAGGGGCCTGAGCATCTTTAGGAGTTAGAGCAAGAACAGGAACTGAGGCCTGGACTTAGGCCAGAGCTCCAGCTTCCGTTTTGGTTTGGGCTTTGTTCTTTGGTTGGCAAAGCCACAAATCAGCTTCCTAAACTTGGTGAGAGCCAGGAAAGCAAGCTGGTAGAGCTTGCAGTTGAGACCCTGGAATCCTGGGCTTAGCCTCCTTGGGGCTTCACAGAGGCCTCACAGGCTTTAGCTGTGCAGTCGCTGGCTTCCCAGAGTTTGAGATGTCTTCTACAGGCTTCCACACTTCTTGGCAAAGTGCATTTCCTCAGGACCTTGAAGTCAATGTCCTTCAGAGATTCCTATTGTTCTCACCTGGGTTTCTTGATGCCACTTCTGTGCTATTCGGGAGTGGGCTCATGGGGCTTGATCTCATTAAAGATCCTGAGGTCAAGAAAGTATTTGAGAGATAGACAATAGTGACAAATTAATGTTCTGTTGTTGTTGTTGTTGTTGTTGTCTTACTTATTCATTTTACATCCTGCTCACTGCCCCCCCCTGATCAAATCTATGTTTTTAAAAGTGCATCTCTCCCTCTTTTTCAAGATTGTGACCTACAAATTGCTTGATTAGTCAGAACCCACATTTCAGATAAAAATTGAGGTTTTGAGGGCCAGGGGGATGGCTTGGTTTGTGAAGTATCTGCCGTGAAAGCACAAGGTCTTGTTCTAGTTTGCTTTTTTGTTGCTGTAGTAAACACTATGACCAAAAGCAACTTACAGAAATGGTTTGTTTCACTTTACATTTCTAGATCACAATCCATCACTGAGGGAAGTCAGGGCAGGAACTCAAGGAGGGAAACTGGAGCAGAAACCACAGAGGAAGGTGGCTATGGCTTGTTCTCTGGCTCCTAATCAGCTAGCTTTCTCATACAGCTCAGGCTGCCTGCCTAGTGCTGGTGCTTCCACAGTAGGCTGGGCCTCCCCCATCAGTCATCAGTGATGAGGATCTCTCACAGACATGATCACAGGGCAGTGCTTCTCTTGAAGTTCCCTGTCTGCAGGTAATTACAAGCTGTGACTTTTGGTGTCAAGTTGATACTAAAAGCTAACCAGGGCAGGACCTGAGTTTGAAATTCTAGCATGCATGTAAAAGCAAGATATGGTAGTTAACTTCTATAACCTTAACTACTAGAGGAAATGGGAGGAACAAGTGTAACAGGCCCTAAACCTTAGCACAACTGACTCCATGATGGAAATACCATTCAGGTCATAAAATTCAGCACGTAGACAGTACCACCTGCCAAAATGAAGATAAATACCTAATCCATCAAAGTCCATAGTTCTGGGAAAGTCCCAAATATGCTAACCTTGCTTTTTGGCTTCTGTAGTTCTGCTTCTGGCTAGCTGTTCTTGTTAACTGAAGTTCTTGTCAACTCAGGATATTTGTGTGTGTGTGTGTGTGTGTGTGTGTGTGTGTGTGTGTGTGTGTGTGTGTTATACTGGGATCCTGAACACTCAATGTTGTCACCAGCTGGCTAATAAAGACTTTCTACTGACTTAAACCCACGTTTGAGTGTATTCTTTGGTGGTGACCTCACAGCACACAGATAGGCAGATCCCTAGAGCTTGACATCTGGAGTCCAATCTCCAGAGTCCACATAATGGAAAGAAAGAACAGGCTCTGTAAGTTATCCTTTGCAAGTGCCATGGCATGTGCATGCCTCTGCCCACACAAATAAACAGATGCTAGAGAAGATGCCCAAGGTTGAATTCTGCCCTCCGTTTGAACAGGGACACACTTGTATGTTCACCAGTGTATATATGTACATCCACCATACACACACACACAAATTGAAGCTTTGGTGCTAGGGTATGTTTACCATATGTGAGACCCAATGTTTGATACACGACACCACCAAGATTAATTGAGGGGCCCATTATAATATAAATGATCAAGACTTTTCCTTCTACCTTTGCATATTTTCTCATTTCTCTATAAAATGAGCAATTTTTTAAAAAAATAAAATAAAATGAGCAATTTATTCAGAATAGAGATCTGACTTACAATTCTAGAGGCTGGGAAGTCCAGGAGCTTGGTGCATATATGGTAAGCACCTTCATGCTATGTGATCAATGGCAGAAGGACGAGAGAGGTCAGAGGCAGGCGGATTTCTGAGTTCGAGGCCAGCCTGGTCTACAGAGTGAGTTCCAGGACAGCCAGGGCCACACAGAGAAACCCTGCCTCAAAAAACCAGAGAGAGAGAGAAAGAGAGAGAGAGACAGACAGAGAGAGAGAGAGAGAGAGAGAGAGAGAGAGAGAGAGAGGTGTCCCAGCCTACTTTGGTAGCCAGCAAATTCACTCTCAGTAACTAAGTCACTCTGCGGCACTCATCAGTCCATTTGTGGAGCCAAAGCCTTGTGACTCTAACGTCTTTAGCTCCCATATAAAGCCCTGTTGTACTGAGGATCGAATCTCCAACCCGTGAGCTTCGGGATCACATTCAAACTCCAGCATTTCCCTAGAGTGTATGTTCTCCTGTGGTGGTACAGTGAGCTAACAGTGACAAGCACGAGTTGTAGATCCTGAGAAGGACAAATAGCAGGATTGTGGGGGATGGAGTGACCTCGTTAGGATGGTCAGATTATTAGGGGCCCAACGAGGTGCTCCTGGCCTAAGGAACATGGAGTACCTGTTCTCTGATGTGGAATGTGCTTGGCATGTTTGAGGAACAGCATGTTATGGCCAGGTGCCTAGAACTGGGTGAAATCAGAGAAGGGGTGTAAGGTAGACCAAGTTGAGCCCGGTGGGATGGGGCAAGGGACTGAAGCAGGGGTGACATTTAAGAACTGAGAAGTCTACAGACTTCTGGGCAGAGTAATGTTTCTCAAACACTGATTTAATTTAGTGGATTATAACATCTATCAGAACCCTAAACACAGAACTAAAACCATCAAACCTGAAGAAGAAAACTTGCAAAACCCAGGAAAGCACTTGTTGACGTCCATCAGTTATTGTAGAGCATACATAGAGAATACTGTCAGAGAGCCATGTGCTATAGCGTGGGGTGCAGTGTGGAGAGAGGCTCAGAGCCTCCTCTCTGTCTCCTAGCAGGTATGCAATCCTCCAGGAGCTCCTGCACGGCCGGCCCCGGGAGCTGCCTAGCCCCATCCTTTGGGGTTTTGAAGCAGCTGGCCATCATCATCATCATCGTCATCCTCTGCCAGAGTTGTTATTAGATCATAAGATGCTCGTATCAAGCAAAGCGAGAAGAACGATGTGCTTGGGGGCTGGGGCTATAGCTCAGCAATGAACATTTACCCAGCATGACCAGGCCCGGAGTCTAACCCAGCACCATGTATTTTTTTTTTAAAAAGTGCAACTATGCTTTGAAAAGATACTTGTAAAGGCATATTCAGGTAGCATTATTCATAGTGGCCAAAAGATAAAAGCCAAATGTCCACTGGTGGATGAACTGCTAAACAAAGCATTTTATTTACCAAACATGAGAAAGTGGAGAGTGGTAGACATGCTTATAACTCCAGCACATAGGAGGCTAGGTGGTGCAGGATGGTCACCACAAGCTGGAGGCTAGCCTGGTCTACCTTAGTGAATCTGAGTCTATCAAAGACCATAAGAAATTCTGTTTTATTTCCTAGCCCCTACTCCCCCTGGGGGGGGGGGGGTTGAGGTACATGCACAGGGCCTGAGTTCAGTCCATTTCAGTACTGGAGAGATAAAGGCAGGAAGATCAGGAGTTCAGGGTCATTCTTGACTACATAAATTCAAGACCAGCATGGACTACATGAAACTGTGTCCAAAAACAAACAAACAAACGACATGGGGGCACATGTGTTTAATATCAGCAGGACCAGGAGGATCTTTCTTTTAAATCAATTCAATTTCTACATGTTTATTTACACTGTAGCTGTCTTCAGACACACCAAAAGAGGGCATCAGATCCCATTACAATGGTCATGAGCCACCATTTGGTTGCTGGGAGTTGAACTCAGGACCTCTGCAAGAGCAGTCAATGCTCTTAACCACTGAGCCATCTCTCCAGCCCCAGGAGGATCTTTCTGAGTTCCAGGCCAGCCAGAGCTACATAGAACTCATGCTATGTTGTGAAGACAAACACAGCAAGGCTCCATTTTAAGAGATCAAAGTAGTGAAGTTGATTTCTTTTCTTTCCTTTGGGTTTTCAAGGCAGGGCTTTTTTCTATGTAACCCTGGCTGTCCTGGAACTTGCTCCTGTAGCCCAGGCAGGCTTCGAACTTGTAGAGATCTGACTGCCTTTGCCTCCTGAATGCTGGAATCAAAGGCATGTGCCACTGCCCACCCCTATTTGCTACTCCTCTACCTCCACCTCACCCCTACTTCTTAGAGAATGAGTAAAACTGAAGTGATGGGGCTAGGGAAAGCTGAGGGACATGAGAATGGAGTCACTGTTCACGGGCACAGTGTCTGTAAGGTATTGTACTGGCTGCTTTCCACCTCTGGGATGTATTAGTTACTTCTCTTTCGCTGTGAAGTAACACCGGGGTTGCGCTGCATATTCTACAATGGCCTTAATCAAGTTATGGAAGAAAGGATTTATTTTGGTTTGGAGACAGATGGGGGGGGACAGGAGGAAGGGGGGAGGAAAAGAGAGGGGGAGAGGGAGGGAGGGAGAGAGAGAGACAGAGAGACAGACAGAGAGAGAGAGGGAGGGAGGACATGGACTGGGAGAGACGGATATGCCAGCAGATGGCCAGAGCAGGAAGCTGAAAGATTACATACCACCCACCGAAAGGGAGCAGAGCGAATGAACTGGAAGTGGGCGGAGACTATAAACTCTGACCACCTACCTCAGTTATACACTGCATTTGGCTGCGAGGCTCAGTCTCCTAAAGGTTCCGTAACCTCCCCCAGATAACACTACCAACCAGCACCAGGTGTTCAGATACATGAGCCCAAGACTGGTGAAGTAAAGAGAGGTTTGGTGAGTTCATGTTTTGAAACTTCTGGGTACAAGATCAGATGGCTTCATCGGTTTGGCTTCTGGCAAGAAATGAATCATGGTGGAAGTGTCCAGTAGGCACAAGCAAAGGCAGAGGAGAGAGAGAGAGATACGGGCCCTCATAATCCCCTCATAGACATGGTTCCAGCGACCCATGCACCGCCCACATCTTACAAAGGCTGCCAGAGCCATGCTCTGGGGAACTTCCAAGAGCTTTCAACTCATGGCCCCCAGCCCCTAGAAGACACTTGGACGTGAAGTCTAGCATTAGGATTTGCCTTGGAGGAGAAAGAGGAGCAGGAAAGGGGGGAGAGTATCAGAAAGAGACTTTGGGTCTAAGAGCCTTCCTGCTTTCTTTGGTTCACACTAATCAAGCCCACCAAATGCTCAGGCTTTGGGTATCATGTTCTGAACAACCGCCACCACACCCAATAAAAGGAAAAGTAGTACCGGGGGTAGCCATGTTTACAAAACTGCGGACTCAGTACTATCTGAAGCTGCCTGGCATAACAGGGGAAGACTCATACAAGACAAACTCTCACTGGAAAATGGCGAGGGCAGACTATAGGTGAATTAGATTCACACACATAAAACAGGAAGCCGATCTTAATTTGATGTGTCCAGAAATAGCAAGAAGTGCACATTGTGCAGAGCTGTAAAAGTAACTACTGGGACAACCAGCAACAAGAACAAAACATCCCGAAGAGCAGCGGCGGCGGCTGGAAAGTACCAGGAGTTCAAGATCATCTTTGCTACATAGCAAGTTTTAGACTAGCCCAGGCAACCGAGTTCCTGTCTCAGAAAACAAAATAACAACAACAACAACAGAGTGACAGCTGATGTGTTTATAAAAATATATATATATGTTATATGGGTTATGGGGAGGAAGGTGTGAGGGAAGGGTGTGCCTCAGCAGGCCCAAGCCCAGGCATCCCTTCCCCCTGAGGGACCAGACACACGCAGAGGTATAGTATAGAAATAGAGTTTATTTAGGGTATGGGGAGGGGAGTTAAGAGGGTAGTAGAGGCAGAGAAAGGCAGAGAGAGGAAGAGAGTAGAGAAGTAGAGAAGGGGGAAGGGAATGGGGAGAGGTAAGAGAAAAGAGGCAAGAGTTGGGGGGGGGGGAAGCAGCCTCTTTTATAGTGGGCCAGGCCCACCTGGCTGTTGCCAGGCAACTGTGGGGCGCACACCTGGCTGTTGCCAGGTAACTGTGGGGTGGAGTTTAGACAGAATGCTAACATTCCCCCCATTTTGGTTTAATTAAAAAGAAAAATTAGAGAGAGGCAATGGTAAAGCAGGAATAGGGGCGTCGTAATATCTGACTGCTTCATGCTGGCATTGGGGGCAACGTGTCTCTGGGGAACCTAGAAGAATGGGGGAGGGGGATGTTTGTCCAGTCGTAGGAGAATTGGCAGTTTCCTTGCTGTCCAGGGTCTGTGGAGCAGTCTGGGGGTAGATCAGAAGGAACAGGTCCAGTAGAAGCATCTGTGTCTGAGAGGAGATTGGAGCATCTGACAGTTGCTTCTCTGGAGCTGTCCTGGGTGTAGTAAACGCCTGGACTTGGCAAGATATTGAAACACATTATTAGATGTAGAAAAATAGATTAAGTACATTTGGGAGAAAGAAAATTTTTTTAAGATGTACATTTTAAACCCAGAGGAATCCCACCCTTCGGAATAGGTAGTAAGTGGGAACTTTGGGCAGATGTACTTATCTGGATGGAGTCTATTGGGTCCATGAGAGGCAGATCTGAGTGGATTTTCTGTAGCTTGTAAGTTTATAAAAGAGATAACAACATGAGTTAACAACATGAACAGTCTTTAAGATGAACCTTTTGTGGAGGGAGCAGAAGGGACAAGATTAAAAAGTTGAAAAAGTTGGATCGTATAGTGGAATGTTTTGTTAGAGTCAGGCAAATTATAGGAACTTAGATAACATTAAGACAGTGGTATAGCAAGAAGAGGAAGGTAATGAGATAACAGATTACATCTGTGAAAGCTTAGCTGTCAAAGTTATCAGAATTCTGAGAAATAAACAATAATCTAGCAATTATATTATTTAATAAATGACAGAGTCCACTAGTCAACAGTTCCCTGGTCTCTGTGGCAACTCGGGCAGAGTCAGTCTGGCTTTCAAGCGCAGAAGACGCAGGGCTTTTCCTTTGTGGAATGGATACATGTGACATGGGAAGTAAGCTTACCTTGGTTTAGTAGCCAAGTCCTTTGACCCAAAGTATCCGGTTATGTCCACTGCGTTTTCAGTGATTGTCATGTCACAATCTAGGCAGAATCCTGGAGCTGTGTCCACATCTTCTGAGACCATCGACCATCGCCAACTGCCAAGACTTTGGGAATTCTGTCTGCCATAACTTAAGAATTAACAAACTTCTGACAGGATTGAGAACTGTATACATTGATTATAACTGAATAGAATTTAATAGCAGTAGCAAAGAGACATATGGCTAGGACCAGAATAAGGAAGCAGGCAGCGGTGGCATAGAAAGAGAGGGAGAGAGGGAGAAAGTCCCTTGTGTGTGCTGGAAGATGGAAACTCGATCAGGGATCAGGGACTGGCAGCGCAGGAGCCAGCTGAGGGAGCTGAGCAAGACAGACACAGAGCAGAGAGTGAGGGAACAGGCTTGAGGCAAGGCCAAAGCCGCATTTCTCTCAGCTGTGAGCTTTGGTGGGGCGGTAGGTAGTCAAAAGCGCATGGGAAAGCAAGTCTAAGGGAGGGGACCTCCAGCAGGACTCAAGGGGCAGAGCCAGACCCACCTTTCCCCGCTGAGAACCAAGCAGAGCCAAGGAGTAGAGGGGGTAGGGGCAGCAAGTGGGGTGTCCCAGCAGGGAGCACTAAGCAGAGTTGCTTCTCTGGCTAACTAGCTGAACCAGTGGTTTCAGCGAGCCACAAATGAGACAGGGAGAGGGAATTCTGTACTACGGGTCCTCAGTGAGAAAGTGCCAGATTAGCGAGATGGAGAGAGATTGCTTTAGACCAAGACATCCCATTAAATAGGAACAAAGGCGGCAAAGACTGACCCCTGGGTGAGACACATGGGGGGTGGGGGCTAATGCTGAAAGGCGGAGCTCCTGAGAGCAGTTGTTGTCCAGGCCTGGCCTGGAATTTGCAGCAACAACAGCGAGAAAGCAAAAGGAAGGAGGAATGTCTCACCCAAGGGAATAAGTCCTAAAAACAAGGGTCAGTGAAAGACTGTTTCCTGTCTTCAAGGACAAAACAGGGTAGCTCTGAACTTAAGAGCTCTCCCCAGAGACCATGTGGACGGTTACTCTGACCAGTGGGAGATGGGGGCTTGCCAGTTCTTTTGAGCTAGTGAGCATGGATCTCTCATGGTGGCTGAGGTGGGATGCAAACCTGCAGAGTTTCTAATCCGAGTCACGACACCAATGATGTGTTTATAAATATATATATAGAGATATATATGTTATATGAGGTTATGGGGAGGTAGGTGTGGGGGAAGGGTGTGCTTCAGGAGGCCCAAGCCCAGACATCCCTTACCCCAGAGGGACCAGACACACTCGGAGGTATAGTACAGAAATAGAGTTTATTTAGGGCATGGGAGAGGGTAGTAGAGGCAGAGAAAGGCAGAGAGAGGAAGAGAGTAGAGAAGTAGAGAGGTGGAGTATGGCCAAGACCACATGGAGAGAGGGGGGAAGGGAATGGGGAGAGGTAAGAGATAAGACATGTAAGAGAGAGGCAAGAGAAAGAGATAAGAGAGAGAGGAGGGGCAAGCAGCCCCTTTTATAGCGGGCCAGGCCCACCTGGCTGTTGCCAGGCAACTGTGGGGCGGAGCATACCTGGCTGTTGCCAGGTAACTGTGGGGTGGAGTTTAGACAGAATGCTAACAACAGTTATGTAGCAATCCTGGGACAGGAAGAGGTGGGAGAGACTTCTGTACTAAAACACTTTAGTGCTATTCAGGGTTTGGTTTGGTTTGGTTAACCGTATGTACGCACTTTGTTTTTTTTTTTGTTTTTGTTTTTTTTTTTTTGGTTTTTCGAGACAGGGTTTCTCTGTGTAGCTCTGGCTGTCCTGGAACTCACTCAGGCTGGCCTCGAACTCAGAAATCCACCTGCCTCTGCCTCCCAAGTGCTGGGATTAAAGGCGTGCGCCACCACTGCCCGGCTGTATGCACGCACTTTGACTTTAAAAAGTAGATAGGGTGATGGAGGGATGGCTCAGCAGTTAAGAGCATGTACTGCTCTTCCAGAGGTCCTGAGAAAACCCCCAAACTGCCTGTAATTCCAGCTCTAGGGGATCCAACACTTCTGGCCCCCATGGATACCCACACACAGATACACACATGCTTACAAAATATAAATCTTTTTTAAAAAAGTGATCAATCCTGTTGTGATGGTGCACACCAGTGAGATGTGTTGAGGAGGCTGAGGCAGGAGGATCAAGTCCAGCCTGTATTCACCTTTGAGCTGTCAAGACAGCTCAGTTAGGCAAGCCTGTTACCTGAGCTGGATTCCCAGGACCCAATGATAAGAGGAGTGACCGCACTCCTGCGAGTTGTCTTCTGACCCCCAACTGCACTAGCTGACATCCACACCCTCCCCTCCCCCACTACATGACCTTAAGTTTTTTTTTAAATAAGTAAATAAAACTTGTAGAAACAAAAGCACTTGCCTAGCATGCGCAAAGCTCTCAGTTGCAGCCTTAGCAACACAAATTAAAATAGATTAGATTTAAAACTTTTAAATTTGATTTTAAAAATCAAACTGCAAGGCTGGGTGTGGTGGTATACACCGGATGTCCTGACAAATCAGGGTAACCCTCTTCCTTGATATGCTGGGATGAGAATTAAGCAGTTAGAGAATTATTCAAGTTAACAGTAGGCTTTTTAAAATAAGCACCCCTTTCAGGTGTGCAGATGTGTGTGTGTATGTGTGTGTGTGTGTGTGTGTGTGTGTGTGTGTGTGTGTGTGTGTGTGTTCGTTCCCGTGTAAGTGCATGCCTGTGAAGGACAGAGTTGATGTTCAGAGTACTCCTCAGTCTCTCCCAGAGCCTTCTGACTTGGCTAATCTAACTAGCTATCCTGTTGGACTTCGGCATTAAGCTGCAGGGTTTTTGTTTTGCATCAATAGATAACTGATAAATCGATTTGACCCATTGTCCTCCTGGAGCAATGGTTGGAAAGCCTAGTATTCTATCCTCCCAGAGGTGGCTAGCGGGTAGCATCCCCGAAGTCTCCATCCCCCACCCCTACACTGCCTTGCTTTTCTTCCCAGCTCTTGGAAGACAGAGGACCAGTCAGAGCCATGCCCTGCCTCCTTATAGGCTGCCTGAGGAAACAAGACACCTGTGACCCTGGCTGTGTCACTCTCAGGCCTTAAAAGCACGCCTCTTAGGACCCCTTTTGGCAATGGTGGGGAAGGAGAACCCATAAGTGGAGCCTCACAGCAGTCAGTGATTTGTGTGGACTCCCTCACTCACCTTTCCCAGCTGCTCTCCTGGGTGTGTTGAGGGAGGGGACTGTAGTGGTCCAGCTCTGCCACTTGCTAATGAGCTCCCAGAACCTGTTTTTCTCCATTCTTAACAGACTTTCTAAATTCCCCCTAACATGTGAGGTCCACTCTACTCTGCCTTTAATTATGGCTCCCAATTGTCAATACCAGGAGAATGGGAGAGTCCCCTCATCCACATTTGAGCTAGGGACCCACCACAATTTGCTCTCTGCCTGGATTCCTTTGTCCAGTTTCCTGCTCTCTGACAGTGTAGCTGAGCAATGTACCCATCAACAGTTTCCAGGTTGAGTTTCGACACCCTGTCTTCTCTCCATACCTCACATATGCTTGTATCTCTGCTGACAGTAACCTTCCTCTTCCTTTACTGGCAGAATAGGTTTTGCCTTCCTGAGTCACCGGATAGCTGCCTCCTCTGCTTGAGTGCCCTACCTCTCTGATGACATTAGGTGCTTCTCCTGAGTCACTTCAGCTGCTTTGCTTTCTTCAGATAGCATTTATTCGGTTGGACCAATGGCAGAGACAAAAAGTTGTCCACCAGCTGTTATCCCCTTCCACAGCCTATGCCTGTGGCTAGGAAGCAGCTGTCCAAACCGGAACCCCAGTCACAGCTTCCCTGGCTTGTGGGAGTGGTCATACAAGTTGCTCCTGCCACAGGTATGTGAGCAGAGTGATGTGTCACTAAGTGGGTGTGCCTCTTGACACACTTGTCCTGTGATCAGCTGTGTTTAGACAATGACAAGCCCCTTTGGAATGGTGCTCAAATGGTACCTTGGATCTGTTGATGGAAGAAAAACATCTGCTTTTATTTTGTTTGAAATGGAATTTCTGTGGAGACATATTTGTCTTACATCCAAGTACTAAGCAGTCCTAAATCCTCAGCTTCCAAGATTCAATAAGGTTGGGTGCATCAAGGTGGTATGGCCATAGGCCAGATATACTGCAGAGCATGTAGAGTTACCTTACTTAGAGCATACCTTAGTGTTCTACGTACTCCTTGCCGGACTGCCTCTTTGCTAAACTTCTCTCAAAGAAAAATGGGGACTTTTTTTTTTCAGTGAAGGGAAGGGGGACAAAAGAGCATTGAGTACATATGTAATGCTGTGGATCTCACTGAGGGCCAGGGAGTCCCTGCTCCAAACATGGGAGTTCTACCATTGAACGAAACAGACATGGGCACAAGTTTAAGTGGGGAAGAATGACTGGCCATGTGAACCCTTCGGTATAGCGTTCTTTCTGGATGGTGATGGGGGAAAGGCAGCATCTTGAGGAGGGCGGAGGTGAGGCTGGACTAGGCAGCTGCCTCCTCTCTGCTTCCTTGTTTGACTGAGTCTATCGCACTCACCACAGTCTGACATAATCCTTTCCCTTGCTCACCTGTCTCCAGTTTGATTTTTATTTTGCACTCCTGCAAATTGAACTCCGGGCCCCATGCATATAGGTAGAGCTATATGTGCACACTTAACCTGCTCTGTTTTCTGTCTCTTCCACAAGAACATACATTCCAGTAGGGGAGGGGCTTTTGTTGGTCTTAATCACTTCAGTCTCCTAACCAGCGCTACCTCAAGCTGTCTGTGCCTGCCAGGCATAGTGTTCCTGCTCAGCTTGCTGAGTGTATTAGTGAACAGTACACACAAGTTGGATTGGAATAGGGCCTTCAAGGTTCTGGGGGTCTTTCTAGGCAAAGGATATCTGAGATACACACAGGGAGAACAAGGCAAGAGATCCTCAGTCAGGTCAGGATCTGCCAGAGCTTCAAGCCACAATGTAGACATAATGGGTAAATGGAAGCAGCTCTGATATTTATGAGTGTGAAATGAAAGGCTGGGAACAGGTAGCTGCAGAAGTCAGATGACGCAGAATTAAGAGGATGTTGGCTGTATGAAGTGCTGAAAGGAACCCACAGTCATGGTGCCTTCTCTGCCACAGTATCTTAGTGCACTGGGGCTCATGTGCCTGCCTTCTGGGGTGTTGGGTACTGAGTGTTGAAGGCTCAGGTGTTGAAGGTTCGGTCCCCAGCTGGTGAATCAGCAGAGGTGAGTGGATCCCAGCTGGATTCAGTGGGTTGATCCTTTGGACAGCTCATTTTCAGCAGACTGTCTGGAATGAACATGGATGTCAGGTTGGTAGGAAGCAGGGCCTGGTTGGAGGGATTACTGGGCAGAAGTGCCTAAAGGGTCACCATCTGTGGTCTTTTCCTGCTTCCTGCCAGTCACCAGGTGAGCAGCTTTTTCTACCATGCCCTTCTGCCATAAGCTGCAGCAGACTGTGGACGGAATCCTCCCGTGCTGTCAACCAGAAATGTGTTCTTCCCCCTTCGTGTTATTTATCTCAGGTACTCACTGAAGGTCCTAGAAAGTGACTAACACGTGACTACGGTAGAGTGACTCTGGAGTGGACACCCTGCCTATGGGGCAGGGATTGTTATTCTTTGGGGGTCAGATTGAGAGAAGGTTTCTTTGCATAACAGCCCTGGCTGGCCTTGAACTCTTCTTGTAGAACAGGCTGGCCTTGAACTCACAAGGATGTGTCTGCCTCCTAGGGTTAAAGGCACTTGCCATCCCCCCCAACAGGGATTATCATCCTTATCCCATAAAAGAGGGAAGTGAGGTTAAGTGTCTGGGACTCCCCTGGGCAGGGGGTGGAAATCCTGTTTGATTGGCATGTGTGCCTTGGCAGCCTAGGACAGAGACTGAGAACATAGCCCAATGGCATGTTGCTGACTGTGGCATTCAGTCTTGGGCAGCAAGACTGATACAGAAAAAGAGAAGAAAATATAGAGGTGGTTCATACGTTGTTCAAGCAGCGCAGTGCTCTGTCCATCCCACAGAGGACTGCCAGATCAAAGGCAGGATGCACAGTCACGCATGAGGTAGAGATGGCTGTGGAGAGTGTTTTAGCACACGCATTCATTTGTGCTAATTCTGACAGCCGTGGTCCTAGGAGCTATCTCTAGAGAAGCTGGTCATATGAAGGCTTCGCCTCTTAACCCATCTCCAAATTCTGAGTCTAGCTCCTCAGTTTACCCTGGGGAATTGTGTGAGTTA
>CM052700.1:54802068-54912345 GCA_028551405.1 Uromys caudimaculatus
ACACACACACACACACACACACATACACACACATATATGCACATATATATACATATATACATATATACATATATACATATATACACACACATATATATACACACACATATATATATGTATATATATACACACATATATATATATGTATATATATACACACATATAAATTAAACAAGCAAACAACCCCACTACTCCCACAAATGGTTTTGGAGGTTCCTGTCTGTGCTAATTAAGTTTTTGTCAACTTGACACAAGCTAGGGCCATCTGAGAAGAGGGTACTGCAACTGAGAAAATGCCTCTATCAGACTGGCCAGTATGCATGTCTGTGGAGCATTTTCTTGATTAATGATTGATGTGGAAGGGCCCAGCCCAGTGTGGGCCATACAACCCTGGGCAGATGGTCCTGGGAAGTGTGAGAGAGTTGAATGTGAGCTTGAAGGAAAGCCAGAGGATCAGAGTTAGATTCCCAGCACCCACGTGACTGTTCATAACCATCTCTAACTTCCGTTTTAGGGGCTCTGATTCTAACTCCCATTTTATGTCCTCTTCTGTCCTCAGAGAGCACCAGCAACACATGTGGTACACAGACATACATGCTGTTACACAGAGAAACCCTGACTCAAAAAACCAAAAAAGAAAGAAAAAATTAAAAAGAGCAGAATTGGAAAATCAAAAGATTACCCATTCTTGAGGATAAAAGAGTATCCTCCAGACTATGGTTTTAAATTCAGTCTTTGAGAGGTGATTAATTTGTTTATGAGGGCCCTACAATCCCAAATGTGGTTAGAGGCCTTAGATCATGGCTCAGGGAGCCTGGTCATTATTTTTGCCTGCTTCTGCCAAGTAAGAATACAAGAACATTCCATGTTGGAAGCAGAAAGCCACAGCCCTCACCAGACACTGACTATGCTGATGCCTTGAACTTGGAGTTCCCAACCTCCCAAGCTTCAAGAAATAAACTTCCATTCTTAGACATTTCCCTGTGTGCGGTGTTTTGTCTGTGGGACAGGCTACCTTTGAACTCTCTGTATAGCTGAGGATGGGGATGGCTTTGAACTTTTGGTCCTCCTTACCTCCTCCACCTCCTGAATCCTGGAATTACAGGTCACCACACTTGACTATAGTGGTCATTTAAAATATCAAAATCGGAGCTGGAGAGATGGCTTTGTGATTAGGAACACTGGCTGCTCTTCCAGAAGACCTGTCTTCAATTTCCAGCACCCACATGACAGCTTATACCTATCTGTAACTCCAGGTCTAGGGTCTCTGATACCCTCATACAGACATACATACAGGCAAAACACCAATAAACATAAAAAATTATGTAAAAATATAAAATATCAAAATCAAGGAGTGGAGATTAGCTCAGTTTATGGGGTGCTGAGGATCAAATCCTGGACCCCGTTTCCTCAACACATCTCCCAACTTAACACCCTCCTTCATTTGTTTGTTGTTTAATGTTTAACCCATGTGTCCAATTAGTGCTGTCTCCTAGGTGCATGGGAGTCATCTACTGGACCATGGTCAGATTAGCAGCTTTTAAATGATTGGATGAGCTAACCTTTATTTCCTTAGCACCTAGCAGACAATTGCCTTAAGCCACTGCCCACAATGTACCTTCCCTGGCAACTGCCAAGCTTCAGGCACTCCATGTTATCAGGTGGACTGTGTTCATCGTGTTCACACACAATCTCCCACAGTGAGGTGAGACTTATTATCCGCCACTTTGTAAGTGGTAAACAATCACACAGAGGCTCAAGAGAGCTCAGAGATGCTGTAAAAAGCAGGGTTGGCATGGAAGCTGGAGGAGGGTGGGGTAACCAAGGGTGGAAGAGGAGGGAGCAGCTGGGCAAGTGCACACAGCCTGCCAGAGACCAATAAGAACTTTCTAGGGAAGAATCTTGGGCAAAATACAGCGATTCTCTCTCTCCTCTGATTATTGTGAACCTATTTATTTATTTATTTGAGACAAGATTTTGCTGTATAGTTCTGGCTGTCCTGGAACTTACTCTGTAGACCAGGCTGGCCTAAAATTCACAGATCTGCCTGTCTCTGACTGTAGTTAAAACCATCTGTAATCTCGGATTTTTCCACATGATTTACTTTGTTCTCAGAAATAACAACTCAGACTTTTTATATATGAATAAATGCTGAGGTCAATAGCTTTGACTCTGTTCCCCAGCTAGCTCATATCTTAATCATCCATTTATTTTATTCTAAGACATGTCACATGGATGGTTACCTGGTCCTCAATTTCAGTTTCATATGACTGACTTCTGTGTCTGCTGGAAATCTCCCGTGCCTGATTATTTCCCAGAATCCGCTCTCTGTATTGGAACTTCCACTTCCCTATTTTCTACCTAAGCTAATAGGCCAACAGCATTTTATTTACAGAGCATGTTTCCACAGAGTACAAGAGATTCTCTCTGCATCTGCCTTCTGAGTGCTGGGCTTATAGGCATGTTTCAACATACTTGGCTAAAACTGATGGCTTTGTTTTGTTTTGTTTTGTTTTGTTTTGTTTTGTTTTTGCAGGATATCAGTATGTAGGCTGGCTGTGAGTTCAAGGCTAGCCTAGTCTACAAAGGGAATTCCAGAACATTGAGGACTACATACAGAGACCCTGTCTCCCCACCAAAATACATACATACATACATAAATAAATAAATCAAAATCAGGGGCTAGGGTGTAGCTCAGTTGATAGCTTGCCTGCATGAAATGACAGCACTGATAAAACAGATGTGGCATAGCCAAGTAGAAGGAAGCAGGAGGAGCCCCGGTTTACACAAAACCAAACATTAAGTTGGGTCATGAGGCTGTGTTGAGCTTTTCATGGCCATGAGGTTCATTCAAGGAAAGAGGAGGAAAGGGTGATGCCTAGGACAGGCTCTGCTGTGCAAGTGACCTATGCAGACCCCCCCTCTCAGTCACACACACACACACACACACACACACACACACACACACACACACACACACACCTCATCTATACCTTCAGGGCTTTTCACATAGGCTATAAAGGCCATGACTCAAAAGCCACTGTAGTATCTGGCTCTACTTCTCTTCCCCAATTTCTTCTCCTCACTCATCTGCTCTGCTTCAACCACACTGGCTGCTGTTATTCCCTGAACAAGATGCTTTCTTCTGTACAAAACTTTTACTCTGTTGTTATGGCTACATACAGCGCTTTCTGTTCAGGTTGGCTGCGTGAGTCAGCTCATCTTGCTCAAATGTTACCTCCTCAGCCATGACTTCCAGGACACCCTTGCCTGGAGTCATCTGTTTTCCATCACTACTCCCTAGCATTTTACTTGTTTATTGAGATAGGCTTTCTATACGTAGCCCAAACTAGCTCCTACCTCTTGGTTATCCACTGGTGTCAGTTTCCTGATTGCTAGGATTACAGGCCAGGCTTACCATTTCTGGCTGCATAAACACCATTTTATCATCCGAATTGCACTAATTACTTAATGGATTGAATTGTTTACTTTCCTTATACTCATGTAGGGGTGGGTGGTTGGGTGGTGCATATTTGTGCACATAGAGGGCGGTCAGAGTTCAATGTCAGTGTCTTCTTCAGTTACTTTCCACAAACTCAATACCTGTGGATGGTGATGGCACACACCTTTCTTTAATCCCAGCACTCAGGGCTACACAGAGAAACCCAGTCTCTAGAAAAACAAAAACAAATAGGTGGGTTTTGTTTGTTTGTTTGTTTTGAAACAAGGTCTCTCAAAGTAGCCCTGGCTGACTTTTAGCTCACTTTGTTGACTAGACTGGCCTCTAATTCAAAGATCTACCAGGCACTGCCTGCTGAGTGCTAGGATTAAAGTGCCTCCCAAGCACTAGAATTGAAGGTGTGAGCCACCACACCTAGACACTTTCTACCTAGTTTTTACCCCTTCCCCCCTTTTACGTGTCTAAGTGTTTTGCCTGAAGGTATGTAAGGGCAACCTGTGCATACAGTGCCCATGGAGGTTAGAATAGGGCATTGGATCCTCCGTGAGTTACTCTGGGGGAGCTAAAGTCAGAGGAGATGAAAAACAGACACAGTTCCTGTTGGGCCTCATGGCTGCCTCCCAGTGTCCTCCTTGGGTCAAGTGTATCACTACTCTTAGCCACATCCAGCTTTGCTTCCGGACTGCTGGTCTAACAGCCATGTGGAGGCTGACGCAATGTCCAACATGAGGTAGAGAGACAGGGCCTGAACCAACTTCCCACATCCCTACAACTGTGGAAAGTCTGACTCTACCACCAGATTCATAAGGTTTCTACTTCCCAGTCAAATTTTAATAGGTAATCCAGATAACTACTTTTTCTAGTTGCTGAAATTTGTGCCCAAAAAGTATGTGAGGATTCTTTCCCCAACAAGAACCAAGAACTGTCACATATATATTTTTGCACCCTACTTTGTCACTTAATATTTCTTGAAGATTTCAGTTTACATATGAATGTACACAGACCTCTTTTGTTTGTTATCATAGTTTCAAAGTATTCAGTTGCATGGCCAAGTAATAGTTAACTAATGATTGAAACTGAGCAAACTTCTCACTATGCGTGTGTGTTTAAACACTGTCTATTATATGGTGAGGATCTTGGCAAAAAGGTCATGTTTTTCCCTATTCCTTAAACCCACATGCTAGAGCATGTACTAGTGTTGTGGGGTATTCACCAGACAAGACTGTTCAGACATGGTTTTGAGCTGGTAGAAGGCGACTGGCTACTGCACTGGGTGTTCAATACCCCAGTATAACCTTTCTCAGGGTGAGCTTTTAAGGACAAAAACAAACAAAAAAAACAAAAACAAAACAAAAAAAACCAAAAAAACCACGTTCTAGGTTGACATACTTCAGTTAACAAGAACTGTTAGCCATAAGTCAAACTACAGAAGCCAAAAAGCAAGGTTAGTACATTTGGAGACTTTTCCATTTTGAGACTTTGGATTTTGATGGATTAGGCCTTTGTTTTAGTTTTGGTGGGTATGTTAATCTTTCAAGCCTGTAAAATCAGCCTTGAGTCTCTTCAGTTCAGCAACTCCTTAGCTCTTTTTCTATTTTCCTGGGTCATGTACCCTGCTCAGGTATTCAGTAGCTTCTAGTTCATCTCTGGGTCTCCATCTCTGAGGACACTGTAACTGATCACTTCCATCCACATTAGAGATTGTACCCAATGGACTCAGAAGACCCTGGACTGCACCTTGCGTGGCTGATTGACTAGCGTGTTCCAGAGGGAGACACTCTCGGAATGGCTAAGTGACTCTCCCTCCTTTAGCGTTCTTTAGGGGAATGAGGTGGGAGACCACTGCATTATCAGTTCTTGGCCCAATATGTTGCGCTCCAGCTTCTGCACGGCCTTTAAAGATGGCAGCTCCCATACAGAAACCGCCATATTTACCCCACCAGACACCAAGCTAGGACCTGACGCGACCGGAACGTGACGCAAGGTGGAGGCGGGGCTCGTCCCTCCAACCCTGGCGTCGGGCGTCTCGTGACAGACACTTCCGCTCGGGGCGGCGGCGGTGGCGGCGGAAGTGGGAGCAAGGCCGGAGCTTTGACCATAAAGCCCAAGGCGGCGGCGTTGGCGACAGAGTGTGGGGCTGGGCAGCTCCGAGGAGCCTGCTGAAGCCGGAGTCGGACCTCTCTGTCGCGGCCTGCGTTGTGTCTCCTCTTCCGTTGACCCTGCGGTGAGCAGCGGGCCCCGGCCGCCCTTCCCCCGCCGCGGCTTGGGCCTCCAGGCCTGGCGTCCTCGGCAAGCGCCGAGCTGGGCCGGGCCAGGCGGGGCGGCGCCCGGCGGGCGGAGGTCGGAGGGCGCAGGGCGAGCGGCGGGTACGGGGATCCTAGGGCTGGGCGCGTCCCTGCCGGCAACCTGCTGGGTGGGAAGTGGTACCGGCTGGCCACCGAGGCAGCGCTGCCAGGCGCGTCATATGCCCCGGCCCGCCGCCGGCACTGGGAGACAGGAGCTTTCAGGATCCTGCAGGGTGAATCCTATTTCCGAAGTTTCAGGAGGAAGGACCTCCCGAATGCCTTTCAAATGGCCTGGTATCCTCCTAGCTCATAATCGTGCGGATGTTGAGAGTAACGTTGTGAAGATTTGAGATTTCTCGTTTGCCGGGCTGCGTGGCAAGACCACACTGGTTTCCCTGTTCTCCCAAAAGCCCTCCGAAGCACCGAGGCAGTACCCACTTAACAGAGAAAGCGAAGAACAGAGAGGTTAAAGTTACTCGACCAAGGTCACACCGCCGATAAGTTTCAGATCGAGAGATTGAAGCATAAGCAGTCAGACTACTTGGCACTCTACTGGCCTCTGGCCTCTTCTCTGGATGTTCCCAAAGCTTGCCACCTGTTATCTGTCCATCAGTACCCCCCTCTAACTCTTGTCTAGTGATGTCATTTGAGAGCCTCTAAGTCCTACCTTAAAGCCATAATGTATTTGCAGTTGTGACTTGTAAGGTGTATTACGGTAGTGTGGTGTCATCGAACCATAAGATCTTGAATTCTGGCAAGGTGTATATTGGATTTGAATAGGTTCCCTATCCAGCTGTTTTCTTTGCGTCAGGTCTGGCATGCCAGTGTGTACTTTTCTACAAAAATTTCTACAACAACCTAGCTTGTTGACTCTTCACTGTTGAAAATATTGTGTATTTGGCTTCCCAAAGAATAAACTCTTGTCTCTTTCTTGTGACTTCAGCAACTGATACCCACATGATTGGGTTAATAAAATCTCCTGTTGGTATGTTTCTCTTCGGTCTTGGAAATATTAGTTCAGAACTGAGTGTAAAAGCTGGAAAATGAACTATAACTACTTCTGAAGCTGGCCAAACTAAAGTTTGGTGTCCTGGGTTGTCTAGTTTACTTTGCTACCTGGCCTGGTATACTGCCTGTAGACCTATGTAATGTGTGCGTTTAGGAGAGACAAGTGACTGACACCTTCATTTGGAAAATGTTTTTCTTCCATATGTGTGTCAGGCATTACTGAGTCCTGACTCAGGGACATAGGCATGAATGGGTCTTGCCCTCAAGGAGTTGTAAAATGATGAGCCTCAGAGCCAGGAACTGTTTGGGAATGACTCGGCTGTAGAAAGAATGTGGGGCTTCTGCAAAAAGTAGTTTTTATTTTATTTATTTTTTATTCCCTCAGGTGAATCAGATACCCAAATGTGCGTTGTTCTGGCTAACAACTTGAAATATTTGCCAACTTTTTGTGTGTGGTGTATGCACACGTACATCTGTGTAGGCCTGAGGTGGGGATTGGGTTTCTTAATTGCTCGCCTTTTTTATTTTATCTATTTTTTTTTGAAATTATTTTTTTGTCTCTTCCTTGACACTGGAGCTTATCCACTGCTAGCAGGCTAGCAAGTGAGCTCCCAGATACACACACACACACACAGACACGGGTGTTACAGATGCCTTTGCATCTACCCTTTTCTTTTTCTTGATTTAAATGTTCGTCCTGGAATCTGAACTCAGGTCCTCATGCTTGTCTGTCCAACAACTGAGCCATTCTCAGCCCCCATCTTTGTCAGAGTTAGGAACAGTATTTGTATGGTTTGCCCCTGAAAGAGGGGATCATATGGTGCATAACTGATCACCTCTTTTGAAGAGTAACCATCAACACTAAACTTGATTCCCTTTTTGTTGTAAATGATATTTTTGTCCTCCCCCGAGGGGAAATGGATGCCACTTAGTACAGTGCACTGTAATGTGTGAGTAAGGCTGGATTTTCCTTTTTAGCTGACAAGAAAGCTTAATGTAGCTCCTGCTAGACTTAGTGATGCATTCTGGAGAAGACCTGTGTCCTCTGTTTTCCAGGGCTCTCTGGTTCCCTCTGTTCAGGGGCCCAGATTTTACACTGAAGGTAGAACCACATGAGTAAATGAAGGAGGGTGGAACTGACCTGGGCGCTCCAAAAATAGCTTTATTAGTGTAATCTTCCAAGTGATTGCTGGCAACCACATGGTGACTTCTCTGGTTGTCTTATTTTTGTGTCAGTTGTGTCTCATATTTAGAGGTCCTAACCCTGTAAGAGCAGTCCTTGTAGGAGAGGAGTTGTGAGTCAGTTCTGTCTCCACCACCAAGTGAGGCAGGAGAGTTTGGGCGTTGGATGTGCTGCTACTCTGTCTTCAAAGAGATCTGCACTAATTATATTTTTACTGTACATTTGTCAGTAACTTTCCTATGAAAATACCGTGCAAACCCAGACTCTAAGATTCAGTTATCACTTGCACCTAATCCTCCCTGGGGTCTGGCATCAACCTTTAATTTTTTTCAATGATAAATCATCTAAGTTCCATCCAAGTTGGCAAATGTGGTTCAGATAGATGAGTTTCCCTGGGGAAGTAACTAGGGGTCTCCTAGTCTGGGCTGAACAGCAGCTCCTCTTTAGAAGGGTTCTGAAACTCCCTTATGTCTTGGGTCCTTCTGCACCACTTGGGGTTGCTTTTGTCATTGCTGCCAAGACCCTTACTTGTGCTGGGCTGTGCTCTGTGCTGTGGCCTGGCTGCTGCAGACATTTTGCAGAGTGTTGTCTTCTTGTTGTTTATCCTCACATTGCTCACCTTCTAGAGAACATCAAAGACTGGGGGTCACTTTTATCTTTGTTTTAAAGTTTAAATAAAGAATAAACCCTGCCGGGCAGTGGTGGCACATGCCTTTAATCCCAGCACTTGGGAGGCAGAGACAGGTGGATTTCTGAGTTCGAGGCCAGCCTGGTCTACAGAGTGAGTTCCAGGACAGCCCGAGCTACACAGAGAAACCCTGTCTTGAAAAACAAAACAAAACAAAACAAAAAAAAAGAAACCCAAAGCCTGGCTTTGATTGTGAGCAGTGATTGTGACCCAAAGGTGACCATGGCATGATGGGTTAGATCAGAGACGTCTTGAGGACTCTCTCTGACCAATTTCTGTTTTAGTAATGCAGACTGATTCCAGCACCAAATTTAGAACAGCTACTTGCAAAATGTCCCCTTAAGGAGAGAAGAGAGCTTGGGGTTTGATTCCAGTGCTGATGTGGTATGCAGTATTTCCCCGCTCATCTGCTTAGGATGCATGCACAGGGTGGGAGTCCAGCCAGAGGTCTGTTTGGTGATGTCATCACTGCTTTGGAGATGGGATTGATTCTGTTATCTGTTTCCTGGTCTCCTGTGATGGCCTGTGTTGGCACAGAGCAGATTTGAGGCAGTCTGTAGGAATCACACAGCCTGGCCTGCTCCTCCATCAGCCTTACTGATGCTGCTGCCAGGCCGAGGGAAGGAGGTTCTTGATGCTTCCCAGCGCTAGGTGACGATGGCCTCTTCAGGGAGGAACCTTCTAACAGTTACTGCACATGGACAAGGTGCACCTTATATATGTATGATAATGTCATAAATACACGCCAATAAAATTAAAATAGTTAATGCTATTTATTCTACTCTTGTATCTCTGTAATTTTTAAAGTTATTTCAATTTAGTTTTGAATTGACCACATAATAACAAAACTACTATGAATTTATCTTAAAGACCTCAGTCTGCACTTTATGACAAGTAGTGGGCCCTCACACATGCGAACACACGTGCACGCGCCTCCTTTTGAAACAGGGTCTTTGTGGTCCAGGCTGCCAAAAATTCTCCATGAACTTACAGATTTTGGGACCCTGAAGAAGCTCTAGGTGATCTTTGCAGTCCCTAGTAGAACTGTTTCTAGGATGTGGTGGCACACACCTTTTGAGACCCTGCCTTCAAAAAAAAAAGCAGGCTGGCTATGTTGGCACACACCATTAGTCTTAGTCTTAGCAGTTGGATCTCTGTGAGTGAGGCCAGCCTGGTCTACATAGTTCCAGGACAGCCAGAGCTACAAAGAGAGCCTATCTCAAAAAAAGTGCTTTGGCTTGTGTCAGTCAGTCAGTGACTACAGGAAGAACATTACCGTCTTGTATATCCTACCCAGCATTTCTTATAAGTGCCTCCCTGTATTTGTGTTACTTACAGGTTCCAGGGAATGTAATGTTTTGTGCACTTGTAGTTACTTTTGTTACTTGTTGAGATGGTTCTGACTAGTTTGGGCGGCCCAGCTTGAATAGAGTACCATCCTGCCTTTTCTTTTCTTTTCTTTTCTTTTCTTTTCTTTTCTTTTCTTTTCTTTTCTTTTCTTTTCTTTTCTTTTCAAGATTTATTTATTCATTTATGTGAGTACATTGCTGTCTTTAGACACACCAGAAGAGGGCATTGGATCCCATTACAGATGGCTGTGAGCCACCATGTGGTTGCTGGGAATTGAACTCAGGACCTCTGGAAGAGCAGTCAGTGCTCTTAACCACTGAGCCATCTCTCCAGCCCCCCATCTTGCCTTTTCTATCGCACGGTTTTCCTGAAGGTCTCAGTTGTTGATTCCTTATGCAAATATGTCTTTCTTCCATTAACTTATTTAAAGTCATGTCTTTTTTGCTGATTATTGAACTAATCAGAACCTTTTAAAAAGGTAGGAAGTAGAAAGAAGTGATTCAATACCTACTTTTTCCCTTCAAGTATATGCTTTATCTTACTTTATTTGGTTTTATTTTCAAGATAGAGTTTCTCTATGTAGCCCTGGCTGTCCTGGAACTCATTTTGTAGTCCAGGCTGGCTTTAAACTCAGAGATCTGCCTGCTTCTGCCCCTCGAGGATTAAAGGCATGTGCCACCACATATGCCCCCGTTTTTTAATAGGCACATATCTACATGGAAATAAATATACAAATAGATGAGCAGCGTAAAGACTCCTTGTGCCTCTGCACTCCATTACCCCCTCACTGCTGTTAACTCAAGTGGAGTTTTTCATCTTTGTAAAGCTATTTATTGAACACCCCTCCAGCCCCAGTCCCAGCCCACTCCCATGCTCAGGACGGGAAGCCGGCAGCAGCTGAAGTCCAACACAGTGACTAATTTTGCTTGGTTTGGATTCCTTTGTGTAAATGGAATTATCCACTGTGCAGTCATTCTTCTGTATCTGGTTTCCATGACTTTTCTGAAACCTGTGTCATGTGTGGTTTTAATTCCATTTTCATTGCACCATAATATTTCGTTGATGGTGTGGTGTGCATCTGAAGTCTTGTTACTCTGAAGGCTGATGCAGGACCATCTCTTGAGCCTAGGAGTTCAAGATCAGCCTGGGTAACACGTGAAGGAAGACCTCTGTTTCAAAATATAAATGAATGAATAAAAAAGTGGAAAGGCATGGTTTTAGTGTGTGTGTCTGCTTGTGTTCCGTGAACCCAGTATTTAAACAGCAGCAATGTATTCCTTATGGTTCTGGAGCTTATGCACCCGAGCTATGGATGGACAGAGAGGCTTTTGAAACCTTCTCTGCCCTTCCCATCATCATCCTCGTTTGTGTGTGTCCTGACCACCTCCTTTTAGCCATGCTGACCAAAGGCCAACCCTAATGACCTCATCTAATCTGTAACCCATTTAAAGATCAGTAAGTCCCATTCTGAATTGGGGCCCAGCTTGGAATGCATGAATGGGCAAGGGTGGAGGGTTAGAGTGGGTCATAATTTAGCTATCTCTCACTTTAATGGACAGGGTTACTGCTCACAGAAGCTGAGCCTTTGTGGCCTCCTTTTCTCTTACCAGTGCAGGAAGACCTGGAGTGGGCAAGACATAGTTCCTAGAGCAGTGTGCCCACATTTGAGACTACTAACAATGCTGCTTAACTGTGTTAGAGGTGGAGACTGAGGAATGCTCGATTAGCTTGTGTCTGGACCTGGTCTTGATTCCTTAGTGCCTCAGAAAGGAAGGCAAGTAATGCAGTGAAGACTCGGTATGGTGAGTGAAGAGGAGCCGCTCTTGGCCATCCCTGTGGTGTCTTTGCTTTTATGATCTTTGATCTTGACCTATCTCTCATGGGCTTGACCCAAAGAGTCACCTGTGGAGTCAGCAGCTTACCATAGCAGAGGGAGCTTGCATTCAGATTCAAATCTGTTGATCTGACATTTCGTCCTTAAAGTGCTGGAGTTCCTCCTGCACATGTTAGAAGCTGGTCTCTTGCTGTTCTTATTGGTGTTCAGGTTGGGATTTGCTGGCATCAGATACCTGCTTTTTGAATGATCTTGAACTTTGAAAATCAGATCTTAGTTTGAAGTATTACATGGCTTTGCTTCTTCCCACATCTCAGCCTCATTTAAAGCTTTAAAATTCTACACCTGTAATTCTGCAGCGTAACTTAGCTTTTAGTAGCATGTGAGTAGTTACTTTGCTAGATTTTTATTATCTAGTATAAGAAAATACTGTGGGGAATGTAAAATTAAGAGTCTCGAAGATTCAGGAATAATTGTAGAATCCAGGAAGGTGAAGACTCTAGAACTACTTAAAGAAAATGTTAAAGTCTCATGACTGCAGTGAGAGAGAGGACCTTAGTGGATGTTGGGATAATGTTGGCATGGAAGTGTGACTTAGTGGGAGGGCAGGCATTGCAGCTAAGAGGTGCCACTGTTAATGGTGGACCACGTAGACGTTTCTCTGTTAAATCTTATGATTGCTGAAGAGGCTGGATATGCCCCAGTTCTGGGAGAGGAATGGCTTTGTTGTGCTAATTTATTATTGCAGTTGGACTGGGCCTCACTTGAGCTAGGCAATCACTCTACTGCTGAGCTATACTCCTATTCCAGAATTGCCTTTAACAGTATGTTAAGAATAGGAGGACTTGGGACTGAAGAGATGGCTCAGCAGTTAAGAGCACTGACTGCTCTTCCGGAGGTCCTGAGTTCAAATCCCAGCAACCACATGGTGGTTCATAACCATCTGTAATGAGATCTGATGCCCTCTTCTGGTGTGTTTGAAGACAGCTACAGTATACTTACATATAATAAATAAATAAATCTTTAAAAAAAAAAAAAAAGAATGGGAGGACTAGGGTTAGAAGAAGAGACTTAATTTGGTTTCCTCTTCAACAAGCTGGTCATGTAGGTTTCTCTGAGAGGCTTATGGCCAGGCTGCCAGGCTATCATTGATTGAAGTGTCTATGATATCTGGAATTGGAATGAAAACTTGTGGACCTGTTGAAATTGTTCTTATGTAACTGCCTGTCTGACTAGCTATCTCTATTTCGGCCTGCCTGCCTATAAATAAATACATACATACATACATACATACATACATACATACATACATACATACATACCCTATCACCCTTGTCTCTTCTGCCAACTCCTCCCTTCCCTGCTCAAACCCCACCGTTACCACCAAAAAACGGAATTGCTTTCCAAGGACTTGCTTTTCGAAAGTTGCTTTTGGTTTTTTTTCTCCCTCTGGGAACATGTTACCTGGAACAGAGTGTGAACGTCTGTACATTGCATCGCTTCACAAATTCAAAGAAAACTTCTTGACATGTCACTTTCTTCCATGTGAGGAAGCAAGGAGACCCTCAGTATTGTTAAGCACTGCATAGAAGGGCTGGGACTAGCACTTAGTGTCTACATTTGCAGAATTCTGCGACCCTAACGTGAAATAGCATCTTCTGTGAGGATGTGGCTTCCTTAATTTCATGCTTTGTGTTTTCAGCATTATTTAAAAGTCAGATATACTTGCTGTTCTTTATCTATGATGTGAAAATATTTAGTAATAACCTTTGGAGCATTAGCAGACATAGCAGGTGAGGCTGGTTTTTTTGTTTGGTTGGTTTTTTTGTTTGGTTTGTTTTGTTTTTCGAGACAGGGTTTCTCTGTGTAGCCCTGGCTGTCCTGGAACTCACTCTGTAGACCAGGCTGGCCTTGAACTCAGATATCCACCTGCCTCTGCCTCCCAAGTGCTGGGATTAAAGGCCTGTGCCACCACTGTCCAGCTGAGGCTGTTTTTTTAGAACTACCTCTGAATGAACACAATAGCACAAGGTTCTTGGCTTGCTCCTGGACTTTCTGTTTTATTTGGTTTTGAGAGGAGTCTTTTTTGCCTTGTTAGCCCAAACTAGCCTTGAACTTGAGATAATTTGTTCTTTAGGTAGACTTAGAGCTTTGTGCATGTTCAGCGGGTGTTCCACAGTGAGCTAAACCCTAGGCATCCTTCATACTCCTGCAGGGGCATCCTTGATGTGCAAAAGGAAAAAACAAGCTAACTTGCTCTGTAGTCCAGGCTGCCTCAACCTCCTAAGTTCTGGGATTAAAGGGGTGTTCCCCCTCCCCCCGCTTGTAGCCCTTCCTTGACCCATGTGAGATGTTTTATTTTGGCCAGTATCTTTCTCCAGCTGTCTGTTGTTTAATGCTTAATTGTCTTGTTTGGTCCTTATTCTCAAGATACTGTCTTATTACGTGAATTCATGTCTTCTCCCCCATACCCCCTTCTCCCCCCCCCCCCCCAATGTCTTTTCCTTTGTCTCTGGGGCGGTTTCCTTCTGCTCTATGTTGTGTTTTGGTAAGCCAGGCAGTTCTCTGCCCTTCATAGAAAGAACTCCATTGAAGTTGCTTCAAATACTTGTGATTTGTTCTAGTCCTTTAATTAGTGTGACAGCAGACTCAGTCATCCAGAGTCTGCTGGTTACTTAGAGAGGAAGCTTTCCCTAAGGCGCCCTCAAAGAGTGAAGAAGCTAAGTACTTGGCCCTGTTAGTGTATCTGGTACAGATACTGGGTAGTTGTCTATAGTTACAGCTATAGAGTGGTAGAAGATCTGTTTTTGATTCTGAGAGCTCTGGGTTTGTTGGGGCAGAGTTATGGAGTAATGGACTACCCTTGAAGAAGCAAGTGTTAGATTGATTTTAAATTCTGCTCGTGAAGCTCCTAAGCATTTCCTGCTCTGCCTTCTGCAGTCTTTACCTTCAGTATTTGAACAGTCTCAGGAGGTGTCTCAGTCTGTCAAGTCCTGGCTGTGCAAGCTGGAGGACCTGGGTTTGGATCAGTACCTACAGAAAGCTGGGTGTGGGGGCACACTCCTGTGACTCCAGCATAGGTAGGGAGGTGTGGGGTTGGAGAGGCAAGATAGAGAGATCTCAGGGACTTGCTGAAAGGCTGAGCTAGAGGTTCACTGAGAGACTATGTTTCAAAATCCAAGTTGGAGAGCAATAGGTGAAGACACCTAGTGTCAGCCTCTGGCTTACACACCTCCTCACCCCCCACCCCACATGGGAGCACGCACTGGCAACGATCAATAGCACGAACAAAAAGTTCACAGGTGCAGTTACTTTATAATCTGCATTGTAAATGAATTATTGTTTGTTAATTGTTGTCTTTGAACTGTATTTCTTTTATCACTCCTGTGGAGAGTTGTTAATGGTGAATTTTCTGTTTTATTAATTGAAAATTTTTTTATTTTATATGTTTGGATATTTTGCCTGTATGTCAGGCCATATTCCTGTGCCTGATTCCTCAAGAGGGCCTGAAGAAGGTATCTGATTCACTCGAGTTGGAGTTACAGATGGCTGTGAGGCTGTGAGCCACCATGTGGGTGCTGGGATTCAAACTCAGATCCTTTGGAAGAGCAGTCATTGCCCTTAATTGCTGAGCCACCTCTTATTTTGACAGATCAAGAGACAATTAGTTTTCACAGAGTAGACCATTGGGCCAGTTTTTCTTTTCAGAACTTTTAAAGGAACTTTTAGCTGTCTAAATTGAGGAAAATGATTGCTTTCTAAACAGGAGTTCATGGGTCAGCCAGGTCTTCCCTGTCTTCTGGAGGCTGAGCTAATCATCTGTCCATGTCATATGAAGTCTGTCTCTTTGCACCTACCCAGCTGTTCCTGCCAAATGGACATCTTTGTGGCTTGCAGATCTGTGAACTCATGAAGTTGTCTGTAGTTGTGGAGAACCTGCTATCTGCTTGTTGTCTCTGAAAGATGGAGTCTTCTGGTCAAGGTTTTTAAAAGCCAGGCAGGGTTTTAAAGCAGGTCTGACTAGAAAGATTCCCCTTTCGTATGGTTAATGTGTGTAGTTTGAATGAGTGTGTATGTGATGGGCAGATGGCATGTATAGTTAATTAGTAACTTCACCTGTTCAAACAGTGCTAGTTAGAAACTGAGCAGTGAGTTGGCTTTTCTGTTTCTCATTGCTGCTATAGAGAATTCAGGATTCAGGGGAAGTGAAAGTGTAGTCAGCATGCAGGCAGCCTCAAGATGCATGATGCTGAGCACTGTGCTACACAGAAAGGCCTGTGGAGAGAGTCAGGTTTTCTACACTAAATAACTTCCAAGGATGTAAATTAAAAAGTAATAAGGGCCAGGCAGTGGTGGCGCATGCCTTTAATCCCAGCACTTGGGAGGCAGAGGCAGGCGGATTTCTGGGTTCGAGGCCAGCCTGGTCTACAGAGTGAATTCCAGGACAGCCAGGGCTACACAGAGAAACCCTGTCTCAACAAAAACCAAAAAAAAAAAAAAAAAAAAAGTAATAAGGAAGGGCCATCAGCAAAAGAGGGTAGTATGAAGATATTACATGCTATACTCAAAGTTAAGATTTCAGTGACTTTATTATATTATTAGTGGCTTTATATATCATTTTGTAGTTTGGGGCTGCTGAACCCATGGTTCTGTGCAGGGTAGACAACCTTCTACCATTAAGTCACAACTTCAGCTCCACCTTTGTGAACAGACAGTAGTTTTGTTGTTAGTTATTCTTTTGTGCCAGAGTCTCTGTGTAGTCCTGGATGTCCTGGAACTCACTCTGTAGACCAGACTGGTCCCAAACCCACGTAGATTGACCAACTTTCCAAAGAGTCCTTAAGTTTCCACTTTGAAATCCCTAATTTTTTTTGTTTTTTGTTTGTTTTATTTTCAAGACAAGGTTTCTCTGTATAGTCTTGGCTATCCTGGAACTCACTCTGTAGACCAGGATGGCCTCAAACTCACAGAGATCTGCCTGCTTCTGCCTCCTGAGTGCTGGGATTAAAGGTATGTGCTACCACAGCCTGACGGAACATTCCCAGTTTTAATTATCTACCTTTTCTGAGTATTGCAGCATACACCTGTAACTTCAGCTAATTTAGCTAGCAAAGGCAGGAGATCTAGAGTTTGGGTTTTTTTGTTTTTGTTTTTCTTTTTGGTTTTTCTTTGGTTTTTCGAGACAGGATTTCTCTGTGTAGCCCTGACTGTCCTGGCACTCACTCTGTAGACCAGGCTGGCCTGGAACTCAGAAATCCGCCTGCCTCTGCCTCCCAAGTGCTGGGATTAAAGGCGTGTGCCACCACTGCCCGGTGACATATTTTTTAAATTAATTTTTATTGTGATACAATGTATGTGGTGTAAAATTGGCCGTTTTTAATCTTCTTGCTTATTTTATGTTGTTGAAGGCACATTTTTGGTTTGTGTATATTTGCATGGTGTATGTGTGTGTCTGTGCGCAGTTCTGGCCCAGAGCTCATGTTGACTGTCTTCTGTCATTGTTCACTGTACATATTGAGAGGTTGGGTCTCAGAACTTGTGCTGGTTCTGCTAGTCTAGGTTGCCAACTTGCTCCAGGGTTGCTTGCCTCTGTTTCCTGCCGGCTGGAATTACTGACAGGCCATCAGGTGTAGCTGGTATTTACATGAGTGCTAGCACCAGGTGGAACATGGCAAGTGGATATCTTGGGGTTACTGACAGAGAAGTAGACAAAATAGCATAGAGGGTTGATATCTGTCCGCTCTAATGCCTTAAGGCTTATTCCCCCAGGGCAGCTTGCCTTTCTTTTTTGGAAGGTGAGGAATTACTGGCACAGCAATTAACAATTGAGAATACAGGGACAAACCTTCATAGCCAGTTGATACAATGTGTGTAGGGTGACTTATCCCAACATACATTCCTCAGTGTATGTATATATACCCTGTGGGTGCCTAGTTCTGCAAAGGCTAGAAGAAAACATCAGAACTCCTGGAATTGGAATTACCATGTGTGTGCTGGGAGTCAAACCCAGGTCCTCTGCAAGAACAAGTGTGTTAAACCACTCTCCAGCCCCCAAGTTAAAGAATTTTCTTTTGAGACCTAGCAACTTACTAAGAAAGAAAGCTCTATTGCTGTTTTTTGTTTGTTTGTTTGTTTGTTTTGTTTTGTTTTGTTTTTTTTTTTTTGGTTTTTCGAGACAGGGTCAGGCTGGCCTCGAACTCAGAAATCCGCCTGTCTCTGCCTCCCAACTGCTGGGATTAAAGGTGTGCGCCACCACTGCCCGGCTTGTTGCTTTTTTTTTTTTTTTTTTATAAAGATTTATTTATTATTATTATATGTAAGTACACTGTAGCTGTCTTCAGACACACCAGAAGAGGGCGTCAGATCTCATTACGGATGGTTGTGAGCCACCATGTGGTTGCTGGGATTTGAACTCAGGACCTTCGGAAGAACAGTCGATGCTCTTAACCGCTGAGCCATCTCTCCAGCCCGCTGTTTTCTTAATGTATAAATATTCAGAGAGAAATGCCTTCAGTCTGTGGCACACACCTGTAATCCTCAGCACTGGGAGGCAGAAGCAGGACAGGTGAGTTGTTGGAAATTCAAGGCCAGCGTGGGCTATTTAGGGGTGCCTGTCTCAAAAAAATCAAGGAAGGGAATGAGTACTAACCCAAACATGGGGGCACAAGGCTGGTCCCCTAGAGCCTGTGGAGCGCTACCCTGGGATTTAGGAAATAGCTGCTGTGCTTGCTACTTTAAAGGTGACATGTCATAGATCTATGTTTGCTTATAGTTCCATGGGAGTGCATAAACACAACACCATATATCTTCTATAGATTTAGAAATTCTGTGTTAGGCCAGGAAGGCCAAATTGCTTAGCCTCTTTGCTTACACAGAATAACAAATTTCAGAGCTTTGATTTGAGTCCTGGCCACTCAGACCGTAAGCCCTTGGTGAGTTTGTTCTACAGGAGGCCTTCTGGACATCCTTGTGAACCTAAGTCCTATGTTACACTTTAGGTATAACTTGCTAATGTGCTTTAGGGTTTGGAGATGTGTGTGTTTATTCAGACTCAGGGCCTCACAGAGAGTAGCCACATTCCCACTTTGATATTTAAAACTGACATCCTTGGAAATTTTTTCTGCTTAGAACCTCGGCTGAAGGTGTTAGCCATATTGTGACTTTTAGGTCTTCTGACAAATGGTCATACTTGCTGGGCAGTGTTTTCTTGTTTGTTTATTTTGTTTTTTCAAGAAAGGGTCTCTTATAGCCTTGGCTGTCCTTGAGCTTCCTCTGTAGGTCAGGCTGGACTTGAATGCACAGAGATCCTCCTACTCGCTGGCTTAAAGTGATTAAAGGTGTGCACCGCCACTGCCCATCTTATTTTTATTTTGCATGCCTGCAGTGAATATGCATCGCATGCATGACTGGTGCCTGTGGAGATGGAATTGGAGTTACAGATGGTTGTGAGCCACCATGTGGGTGCTGGGAATTGAACCCTCATCCTCAACTCCTCACTTCTGACCTCTGGGTCCTGGGAGAGGAGGTAGGGTTTTTACAAGCTTGATGGTGGGCTTTGCATCATTTGCTACATTTATATTTGAGCTTTTTTGTCTTTTGTTTTGAGACAGGCTAGCTCATCTATCCCAGATTGTCCTCAGGTTCGCTCTGTAGCTGAGGCTGGCTTTGAACTCTTGATCCTTCTGACTCCACCTGCCTAGAAGATGTGTGCTACCACACTCAGCCCTGATTTTGGAACTTTAGGGGTTATTTGTTTTTGTTTTTTGTTTTTTGTTTTTTTCGAGACAGGGTTTCTCTAGATAGCCCTGGCTGTCCTGGAACTCACTCTGTAGACCAGGCTGGCCTCGAACTCAGAAATCCGCCTGCCTCTGCCTCCCAAGTGCGGGGATTAAAGGTGTGCACCACCACTGCCCGGCTGATTTTGGAACTTTAAACTTCCAAGTGTGAGTATAGATTATTATTTACCTGGCTGCTTTTACTTTCCTTTGGAATGCTACTGAGGAAGTGAACAAGAATTTGTTTTGTATAAGAAATGTAACTTCTTGAAAGACCTTAGTTTTTTAGACTTATGGTGTACATGTTTTGTATATAAATACACTGTGGAATAGCCACATCAGGCTATTTAATGTACTCTTGGTTTTCTGTGGTGAGAACACTTTATAATGTACTCTGTTAGTTTTCCAGTATACAGTATGTTGTTACTAACTAGTCACCATAATGTATAACCATTCCCTTAATTCCTTGCCTGGCATCTGGTGACTGTCACCTGCCATCCACGCTTTGGGTTTGAGATCAAGCTTAATGTATATCTTCCTGTATCTGGCTTATTTTATGTAACATAGTATTCTCTGATTTAGCTGTGTCTCTTCAGAGTACAGAATTTCTTTTTCTTTTTTTAAAGATTTATTTTATTTATATGAGTACACTGTAGCTGTCTTTAGACACACCAGAAGAGGGCATCAGATCACATTACAGATGGTTGTGAGCCATCATGTGATTGCTGGGAATTGAACTCAGGACCTTTGGAAGAGCAGTCAGTGCTCTTAACCACTGAACCATCTCTCCAGCCTCCAGAATTTCTTTTAAGGATTAATAGTATTCTATTGCAAATGTAAAACATGTTTTTTTCACCTGTTGAGGTATACTTGGTTTAATTTCTACATCTTGCTCAGTCCCACAAAGTTAGATTCCAACAGATGTGCTGGCAAGTAAATGCAAGCAGGTGAAGAAGACCAGTCTTCCTTCTTCCAATGTCCTTATGTAGGTCTCAGCAGAAGTTGTGACCCAGATTAAAGGTGTGTACCTCCACCCCTGGATCTGGGACTTGTTTTGTCCCAGACTGAACTTGAACTCAGAGATCTCTTTGTCTTAGTCTCCTGGGATTCATAGCCACTATGCCTTAAGATCTCCATGCCGCTGGGCAGTGGTGGTGCACACCTTTAATCCCAGCACTTGGGAGGCAGAGACAGGCGGATTTCTGAGTTCGAGGCCAGCCTGGTCTACAGAGTGAGTTCCAGGGCAGCCAGGGCTACACAGAGAAACCCTGTCTCGAAAAACCAAAAAAAAAAAAAAAAAAAAAATCTCCATGCCAAGATCTCTAAGATCCAAGATCCTGTCATGCTAGAATGACAGGATGTACAAATATGCTTGACATGGTCATGTTATTTCCATGTTTACCATGTGTACCCAGTGGTGGGATTTATACATCATGATCTAGTTTTTTTTTATTCTGGCGTGTGAAGGGGTTGGGGGTCATTCCAAATGACCCCTCTAACAGATCCCCACCAGCAGTGTACAAAGGACATCTTTTCTGTGCATACCATTGCCACCATTTACTTTGATCTTTTTGATAACAGCCATTCAGCCTGTGAGATGATTCATTGTAGCTTTTATTGGACATACTCTGAATATTAACATTGTAAGCATTTCTCACCAGCCACTGCTATCTGTAAGCTATTTTGTATTTGTATATCTTTTTTTTTTTTTTTTTTTTTTTTTTTTTTTTTTTTTTTTTTTTTTTTTTTTTTTTTTTTTTTTTTTTTTTTTTTTGGTTTTTCAAGACAGGGTTTCTCTGTGTAGCCCTGGCTGTCCTGGAACTCACTCTGTAGACCAGGCTGGCCTTGAACTCAGAAATCCGCCTGCCTCTGCCTCCCAAGTGCTGGGATTAAAGGCGTGCGCCACCACTGCCCGGCTGTATATCTTCTTTTTAAGAAGATTCATTAATAGTATCAGTTGTATTAATGGAATTTAGTGGGGTTATTGGTGTGACAAGCATTTAGTGGTAAGTATGTGCCGATCAGATTCAGCCTCCCTTTTCCACCCTCCCCCACATCTTTTCCACAGTCTCTAGTGATCATTATTCTACATTGAAAAAAAGTTTTTAACCTTCCATATACATGGTATATTTGTCTGTCTAGATTATTGCACTTAATGTACTGTCCTACAGTTCTTCTCACTTTTCAGCAAATGATAGCTTCTATTTTTCTTTATGGCTAATATTCTGAGATATATATATATATATATATATATATATATATATACACACACACACACACACACACACACACATACATATACATACATATACATATATACATATACATACATACTCTTTCTCCTGGGAGCTGGGAGAATATTGAAGATCAGTGGTTAAAACTATATTTCAAACTTAAAGAAACTAACGCCTTTGATTATCTTGATCCATCAATTGTAACTGACGGTGAATTAGGTGACCTGGTGTACCAAATTTTCTACAAGTTGGGGGGAAATTGGGAAAACAATTTTATTGGCTTGTTGCTCTTAGTATCTCTGGAAAAATTGATAAAGGAAAAGAATGAGCTGTATTATAAAATTGAACGGCTCCAGATGCAAATAAACAATCTAAAGGTTTCTAAGTGTGCCCTCGAAGAGAATCTTCTCTCCAGCAGCCATAGAGCCCAAGTTGCAGAAAAATCAAACTGAAGCCCGCATTATAAGGTTGGCTGAATTACAGCGAAAATTGAAGTCTCAACCTCAGAGGATGTCAGCAGTTAAAGTAAGAGTATTAATTGGCAAAGACTGGGACCCTGTAACTTGGGATGGGGACATGTGGGAGGACCCTGTTGAAGCTAAGAACTTTGAATCTTCAGATTCTCCAGGGTTTACCTCACCTGAGGAAGTAGTATCCTCAGCCCCACCCCTTGAGATAATGCCTTTTTCTTTTCTTTTTTCTTTTTTGGTTTTTCGAGACAGGGTTTCTCTGTGTAGCCTTGGCTTTCTTGAAACTCACTCTAGACCAGGCTGGCCTGGAACTCAGAAATACAACTGCCTCTGCCTCCCAAGTGCTGGGATTAAAGGCGTGAGCCTGGACTGCTCGGCAAGAAATGATGCCTTTTTTACATGAGGAGATTAATCCCTCAGTCTGATAAGCCAGCAGTGACTTTCTCTGAAGAAAATGCCTGACCAGACAATATTGATGTTCCTTAAGGCCCACCAATAGTCTCTTCTAGACCTATAACCAGACTCAAGGCAAAGCAGGCCCTTAGAGGGGAGGAAGAAAGTGTAGTCCATTCGCTGCATGCACTACTAAGGAACTTAATGAGTTTGCTAATTTATTCAAGCAGAAGTCTGGAGAATATGTGTGGGAATGGATTTTAAGGGTGTGGGTTAATGGTGGAAGGAACATAAAAACTAGATCAGGTTGAGTGTATTGACATAGGCCCTCTGAATGGAGATTCTAGGTTTAATATGGAAGCTCACACAGTTAAAGATGTCAGAAGTTTGAATAGTCGACTGAAACGTTTATCAAAAGATGGCCTACTGAAAAGGAGTTGATGCCTGACAAGGGATTTTAAGGCTCAGGGAAATTGCAATGCTAGAGTGGATACGTTGTGTAAAACCTAATCCTCCACAATGGGAAGGCCCAGAAGATGTGCCCTTCACCAATCCTATAAGACGCAAACTGGTGAGGGGGCACCAGCACATTTGAAGAGCTTTGTTCTTGCCCTTTTTCTTGTGCCAGACCTTAGGGTTGGAGATGCTGCTGCTCAGTTAGATGAATTAAATGCAGTGGGTTTAATTGGGCCCTGAGGTAGCAAGGTCCAGGTGGCAGCATTGAATCGCCAGAGACAAGGTGATCATAGTTATTATAATGGGCAGTGTAGACAAAAAGTTTATAATGACCTAGCCCATAATGGTCAGCACAGGAGAGGTGAAATTTATAATGTCAGGCTGACTACATTGGACCACTTCCTCCATGGAAAGGACAACATTTTGTTCTTACTGGAGTAGATACTTATTCTGGTTATGGATTTGCCTTTCCTGCACATAATGAGAATTATGAAGTAATATGAATGCTTCTGTTTTATTTTGTTAAAAACACACTTGTATAGCTATTTGTGCTTTTTTCCAATTTCTTTAACATCAATTGGTACTTAAGTAGAGCTACTAAAAGAATTTCCCAAGGGACATTGCCCCGTTGGAAATTTACAGATGCATTTGCGATTGTACAAGGAATAGTTCTATCATGTTACTCATTCATATTCGTGACCTTGTTACTGTTTCATGTGGACATGAGATATTATCTGTGTTAAGTTGCCAAGGGGTGGATTGTAATGGCTATTCCTGGTTGTCAACTTGACTATATCTGGAATGTACTGCAATCCTGAATTGGAAGGCTCACCTGTGATCCAGATCTTTTTGTTTTGTTTTGTTTTGTTTTGTTTTGTTTTGTTTTGTTTTGTTTTGTTTTGTTTTGTTTTTCGAGACAGGGTTTCTCTGTGTAGCCCTTGCTGTCCTGGAACTCACTATGTAGACCAGGCTGGCCTGGAACTCAGAAATCCGCCTGCCTCTGCCTCCCAAGTGCTGGGATTAAAGGCGTGCGCCACCACCTCCCGGCTGTGATCCAGATCTTGAGGCTGGGAGATACAAGCTTCTGGCCTGGATCTTGGCATGGAGATCTTGAGGCATAGTAGTTAGGAATCCCAGGAGACTAAGACAAGGAGATCTCTAAGTTCAAGTTCAGTCTGGGACAAAACAAGTCCCAGATCCAGGGGTGGAGGTACACACCTTTAATCTGGGCCACACCTTCTACTGAGACCCATATAAGGACATTGGAAGAAGGAAGACTGATCTTCTTCACCTGCTTACATTTACTTGCCAGCACATCTGTTGGAATCTACTAGCCTTGTGGGACTGAGCATCCTTGGACTGCAGACTATAATAAGTCTTAACAAAGTCCCTTACTATATAGAGACTATCCACAAGTTCTGTGACTCTAGAGAACCCTGTCTTAGTCAAGGTTTCTATTCCTGCACAAACATCATGACCAAGATGCAAGTTGGGGAGGAAAGGGTTTATTGAGCTTACACTTCCATGCTGCTGTTCATCACCAGAGAAGTCAGGACTGGAACTCAAGCAGGTCAAGGAGCAGGAGCTGATGCAGAGGCCATGAAGGGATGTTTCTTACTGGCTTGCTTGCTTCTAGCTTGCTCAGCTGGCTTTCTTAGAGAACCCAAGACTACCAGCCCAGGGATGGCACTGCCCACAAGGGGCCCTCCCCCCTTGATCACTAATTGAGAAAATGCCTTACAGCTAGATCTCATGGAGGTATTTTCTCAACTGGAGCTCCTTTCTCTGTGATAACTCCAGCTTGTGTGAAGTTGACACACAAAACTAGCCAGTACAAACCCTGATTAATACACTTTTGGAGTCAGTTCTTCTACCTTCATATGGGCTTTAAGAGTTGAACTTAGGTCAGTAAACTTGCTCTGCAAGTGCTTTTACACACTGAGCCATCTCACAGGCCTCTCTTCGGGTGTGTGTTTTAATTTTTGAGGCAGTCTTATGTCAAATTCATTGTGTAGCTGAGAATGACCTCAAGCTCTTGATCCTCCCAGGTGCTAGGATTACAGCTACCCTCAGCCATGGCTGCTCTCTACCTACCCCATTTTAATCCACTTATCGATTGGTGGGTATCTGGCTGATTCCATGTCCTGTGTTAGTGCCATAATGAACGTGGGTGTGCAGGTGTCTTTTTGGTGTACTGCTGTAGTGGTATCTTCTTTTGAGAAAGGTTTGTTAGATTCTCTGTTCACATTTTTAAAGAAATGTATTTTATGTATATGAGTACACTGTAGCTGTCATCAGACACACCAGAAGAGGGCATAAGATCCCATTACAGATGGTTGTGAGCCACCATGTGGTTGCTGGGAATTGAACTCAGGACCTTAGGAAGAGCAGCCAGTGCTCTTAACTGCTGCGCTCGCTCTCTCTCTCTCTCTCTCTTTTTGGTTTTTCGAGACAGGGTTTCTCTGTGTAGCCCTGGCTGTCCTGGAACTCACTCTGTAGACCAGGCTGGCCTCGAACTCAGAAATACAACTGCCTCTGCCTCCCGAGTGCTGGGATTAAAAGTGTGTGCCACCACTGCCCGGCCTGAGCCATCTCTTGAGCTCCTCTCTGCTCACTTTTACAAAAATATAATTTCATTATTTCTGACTCTGTGTGTGTGTGTGTGTGTGTGTGTGTGTGTGTGCGCGCGCGCGCACGCACCCATGTGCTGGCAGATAAATGCATGTGCTCGCAGGGACAAAGGGTGTTGGTTTCTCTGTATCTAATTAGATGTGGTTGTGAACTACCTGATGTGAGTACTGGGAATTGAACCCTGGTCCTCTGAGTGAGCAGTGTTTGCTCTTAACTGATGAACTGTCTCACCACCTATCATTTGATTGGGTTGTTTTCATTCTGTGAGCTGTTGGTGTGGTTTGGGTCTTATTGAGGTATATGGGCTATATGTCTATTTTCATTTTTTAGGTTGATTCTTCTTTCTGTTAATAGTTATACATCCTGAGTTTTGTACTTGATAATAAACTATTTGTGACCCATGTGATTACCTCACAAAATGGCATGAATTTTTTTTTTTTTTTTTGAGACATGGTTTCTCTGTGTCGCCCTGGCTGTCCTGGAATTCACTCTGAAGACCAGGCTGGCCTCGAACTCAGAAATCCGTCTGCCTCTGCCTCCCAAGTGCTGGTATTAAAGGCGTGTGCCACCACTGCCTGGTGGTAACATTCTTATATTATCAATTTTGGTTTTGTTTTTAAGATTTATTTATTTCATATATGTGAGTACACTGTAGTTGTCTTCAGACACAGCAGACACAGGGCATTGGATGCCCATTACAGATGGTTGTGAGCCACCATGTGGTTGCTGGAAATTGAACTCAGGACCTCTGGAAGAGCAGTTGGTGCTCTTAACCGCTGAACCATCTCTCTAGTTCTTTTTTTTTGGTTTTTATTTTTGAGGTCTCATTATGTAGCCCTGGCTGTCTTGAAACTTACTATGTGCTCCATACTCCCCAAACTCACTGAGATCTGCCTGCCTCTACCTCCTTGGTATTAAAGACATGGGCTGCCGTGCCAAGCAATTTGTTCTGATAATGGATTACAGTTGTGTATAGATGCAGGTAGTTGTGTGTACAAACTTTTGAAGAGACATACTGGTCTGATCAGAGGTGGATACCTTGGACATTAGAAGTCTAGACTATTTTTCATGAAGAGTTGGAAGAACCAAGAGTGTTCCGTTGGTTGAGACTGTCTCTGGAAGGCTGCCATGTGAAGAGTGAGGATAGACGTTAACACTTGTTGATTAGGTAAATGCTTCTTGTCTAAATTACTAAAGCCCTAATGCTATAAGGCCATTTGTGAGATATATTTCTTATGTCAGACAACATAGTAGCGACTTTCTCTGTATTATCTTACTTAGGATTTTTGTTTTTCACATGAAGGTAGAGACATGTCTGAGTTCATGCAGTGGACTGTGTTGAGAGGGGGTGGGAGGTAGACCGGGGTTTCCCCATTGATGCAGTGCCTCCCCTCAAGGCTGGACTTGAAATGGCCATGTCTCCGTACTGGCTCTCTTGTCCGTCCTTCCTTCCTTCCTTCCTTCCTTCCTTCCTTCCTTCCTTCCTTCCTTCCTTCCTTCCTTCCTTCCTTCCTTCCTTCCTTGATACTTTATTTACATTTCAAATGTTTCCCCCTTTCCAGATCTCCCCTTTGTAACCCCCCACCCCCTCGCCCCTCCCCCTGCCTCTATGAGGGTATTCCCACCCACCCACATACTCACTCTCCTCTTCCCTCCTTGGCATTCCCCTATACTGAGGCATCTAACACCCTCAGGCCCAAGGGCCTCTCCTCCCCCTGATGGCTAACAAGACCCTCCTCTGCCAGCACCATGGGTCCCTCCATGTGTATTCTTTGGTTGGTGGTCCAGTCTCCAGGAGCATTGGGAGGTCAAGCCAGTTGACACTGTTGCTCCCTCATGGGGCTGCAAATTCCCTCAGCTCCTTTAGTCCCTTCTCCAACTCCTCCATCTGGGACCTCACACACAGCCCAATGGTTTCTGGGAAGTGAACCTTGGGTATTCCAAACTTTTGGGCTAATATCCACTTATCAGTGAGTACATACCATGTTCGTTCTCTTGTGACTGAGCTACCTCACTCAGGATGATATTTTCAAGTTCCATCCACTTGGCTGCGAATTTCATGAAATCATTGTTTTTAATAGCTGAGTAGTATTCCATTGTGTAAATGTACCACATTTTCTGTATCCATTCCTCTGTTGAGGGACATTTGGGTTGTTTCCAGCTTCTGGCTATTATAAATATGGCTGCTATGAACATAGTGGAGCATGTGTCTTTATTACATGTTGGAGCATCTTCTGGGTATATGCCCAGGAGTGGTATAGCTGGGTCCTCAGGTAGTATTATGTCCATTTTTCTGTGGGTCCGCCAAACTGATTTCCAGAGTGGTTGTACTAGCTTGCAATCCCACCAGCAATGGAGGAGTGTTCCTCTTTCTCCACATCCTGGCCAGCATCTGCTATCACCTGAGTTTTTGGTTTTAGCCATTCTGACTGGTGTGAGGTGGAATCTCAGGGTTGTTTTGATTTGTATTTCCCTGATGACTAAGGATGCTGAACATTTCTTCTTCTTCTTCTCAGCCCTTGGAGCTTCCTCAGTCGAGAATTCTCTGTTTAGCTCTGTTCCCCATTTTTTGATAGGGTTATTTGGTTCTCCGGAGTCTTAACTTCTTGAGTTCTTTGTTTATATTGGATATTAGCCTTCTGTCGGTCGTAGGATTGGTAAAGATCTTTTCCCAATCTGTTGGTTGCCGTTTTGTCCTATTGACAGTGTCCTTTGCCTTACAGAAACTTTGTAATTTCATGAGGTCCCATTTGTCGATTCTTGATCTTAGAACATAAGCCATTGGTGTTTTGTTCATTCTTTTTTTCTTTCTTCTTTCTTCCATAAGTATTATTGTGTCTGCACACAGGGCAGGGGTGTGTCCATTGCCATGATATGCACGTAAAAGTCAGAGGGGAACTATGTGGGATAGATTCTCTTTCCTCTTGTCAGGCTTGGGCAGCAAGTCCTTTATCTGTTGAACATTTTCACAGGTCTTAGCCCTGGTTCTCTCCCTAGTCATCTTTCTTAGAGTCTGGAGTTTCTTGTCTGTAGTATGGGATATGATCTGAAGTTCCTTTAGGATTTTCTTTGAACTGGGCAGTCAAAGAAGACGTAAAGTCTGGCATGGTGGAGCATGCCTTCCAGCACTTGGCAGGTGGAGGCAGAACAGAAAGAATTCAAGATCTTTAGTCTCGGATCCATAAGGAGTTTAAAGGTCAGCTTGGGATAAATGAATATTCCAAATCAAAAATAAAAACTACAAACATTTAAGTAGAACTATAATTAGAACCTGGCTGGTATTGGGTTTTTTGATACCCATGAATATTGAAAGTTTTAAGTGCTGGAGGTCACTAAAAAGTGGGACTCAAGCTATGCTGTCTGAGGTCACATACTGGCTTCATACTCTCTAGCTGTGAATTTATTATTCTCTGTAGGCCTTAAGTTCCTTTTTTAAAAAAATTTAGTCTTTTATTTATTTTTTTTACACTTCAGATTTTAAACAACTCTCCCTCCCCCCATCCACCCTCGACTCTTCCACATCCCATACTTCCTCTCCACCCCCTGTCTCCACAAGGATACCCCCCAGCTCCCACCCAACCAGACCTCTAAACTCCCTGGAGCCTCCAATCTCTTGAGGGTTAGGTGCATCTTCTCTGACTGGACCCAGGCCCAGCAGTCCTCTGCTGTATATGTGTTGGGGGCCTCATATCAGCTCTCGTGTGCTGCCTGGTTGGTGGTCCAGGTTAATTGAGACTGCTGGTCCTCCTACAGGGTTGCCCTCCTCCTCAGCTTCTCCAGATTTTCCCTAATTCAACCATGGAGGTCAACAGTTTCTGTCCATTGGTTGTGTGCAAATATCTGCATCTGACTCTTTCAGCTGTTTGAGGGCAGTCATGATAGGTCCCTTTTTGTGAGTGTTCAGTAGTCTCAGGCCTTGGGGCCTCCCCTTGAGCTGGATCCCACTTTGGGCCTGTTGCTAGACCTTCTTTTCCTCAGGCTCCTCTCCATTTTCATCCCTGCAGTTCTTTCAGACAGGAACAATTATGGGTCAGAGTTTTGACTGTGGGATAGCAAACAGGCCTTAAGTTCTAAGCACCAAATTACCGTTTATGAAGTAGTTGAGAGGATATGTGTACCATGCTGGATAGAATAATTCTCTAGTGGTGTAGGTGGATGCTTCTTTCCTGTCACTTAACTTTACAAGCAGTGTGCCATAGGTCATCTCTGATAGCACCACATAAGATCCCTGTGTCTACACAGAAGGACAGTAGTGTCTAAGGGCACCAAGACTGACTCGTAGAAATTAGCAGCAGAAGCCCCCTAATACTTAGCTTTCTTGTCTGGTAAATGAATACCAGCTTGCCTCATGGCAATAAGATACAGAACCATGGGCAGAATTTGTTGAAATCTGTTGGGGAGAGGAGTTGCCAGTTCTAGTTTTTAGATCTCATCTAATCTTCCTAGATTTTTGTTCTCTTCTTCAGTCACCCCTTTAGGGAATCACAGGCTACTGAACAAAAAGAAAAACTTTTTCCTGCCGGTGGAACATCTGCTTAATATGTGTGAGATCCTGCCGGCATGTTTGATTGATGATAGCATCTTTAAAAATCAAATTGTTTCCACCTTGTAAGAGAGCATAGGGAACACTTATTATCTTGCTGCTTCAGAGACTTTGTTTCTTATCAATTATCAGCAATCCTTTTCTCATGATGACTAATAGGTTTGAGAAGTTTATTTGAACAAGAGTAAACAGCACCCCTAGAAGCCCTGCTGGCAAGGTCCCTACTTTTGCCATGTTTTGCTTGGACTACCTGGTGTCCTGATGGTTTCTTTTGACTACTAAGATAGCAAGCCTCTAGAAGGCAGCTCTGTCAGTTTCTTTTATATTGCATTGTATATTTGAGGAATGCTAGTGTTTACAATTTAGCATAAGGTCGTAAAATCTCAGCCCAAACAAACATTCCTTTGGGTGAAATTTAAGTCCCAAATAATCACATTATTTCATGTTGAGACAAGATCTTACAGTACTATAGCCTATGCAGCCTTGACCTTACCATGTATCCAGGCTGGCCTCAAACTGGGGATCCTCTTGTTTCACCTTCTCCTGTGTTTTATCTGATGAGCTGAATGTCTAGCTGAATCCTAGCTCCTTCCACTCTTCCTGTCCAGCTCCCTCACAATCGGGGCCCCGCCTAAATCTCTTCTGCCCCATGTTCTTTCCTCCCCGCCTGCCCTCCATTCTAGTGCTGTCATCTCTAGCCTAGGTAGCCGAAGTGTCCCCAGCATTGGGTCTTTAGGACCTTTAGTTTCAGGACTTTATCCTGGCCTGCAGGACCCATGTGATATGGCTAATAGACTGCCTGTTTTTTGAGGTCTGTGCACATGCTGTTGTTCTCTCTGACTGAAACTCATTGCTATCTTTTTCTACTTTAGGCCTAGACTCGGCTGGCTCTTCTACAGGAGCTGTTCCCAGTTCTTGAAGCTGTCATAGCTGCCTTTAACATAGTTTGATCTTAGTATTCTACACATGAATATACAGTTAGCATACAAGGTAACAGTTTCATTGTGACATTTTCCAACATCGTTTTGTTTAGTGTTTCCTTGCCACCCCACAGTATTCTTGTGTTTGGTGTGGTTTCTGCCTGTAGTCTAGTGCTAATTTTTGTTTTTGATACTTATTAGTGAATATAAGAAGATTATTGTGGCACTGATTGATGGTCCTGGATTGAAGAGTTCTGTCAGTAGCATGATTCAGGAATCACATAGTAGAGCTTCCACATGGTACACATACACACACGCAGGCAAAACATTCATATACATACAAATAAATACTAGAGTAGAGCTTCCAGCATCCACAGGATAGAGGACAGACATGGGGCTAGAGAGATGGCGCAGAGTTTAAGAGTTCTTGATGCTTTTGCCTCTAGAGAAGCCAGGTTTGATTCCCAGCATCCATACAGTGGCTCAGAAGAGTCTTAGGATTTCAGTTCCAGGAGATCCAACATCCTTTTTGACCTCTACAGGCATCTGACACACATTTGGTCACAGATTCATGTAAGAAAACACTCATATGAAGTATATACAGAAATATAGGAAAAGAGCAAGAAGTTTGTTGTCGTCCTAGGCGTTTTTGACTTTGTCATTTCCTCCTAGGCCCACTCAAGGTTGTTTGTTTTTTGTTTTTTGTTTTTTTTTAAGTTTCTAGTATATTTTCCTTTTGAATTTCTTTAGAGATGGTAATTCTGAATTAAACTACAGATACATAAAATTCCTGGAACATGCAAATGAGTCATGGCTGTTGGGCTGTGGATTTCAAGTCTTAATACATTTTAGCATCTCAAAAAAAACCAAACAAACAAACAAAAAAAAACAAGTGAAAAATACAAACTCATGCAGGTAGAAGCAATGACTTAGTTAAAAGGATGGTTATTTAGTAACTGCCTCTATCTTCATGTACATCTGCATGCCAGAAGGGACATTGGATTCCATTATATAGAATGGCAGCATGGCTGGCTTTCAGGCAGACTATTGGAGTTTTGTGCTGTTCCACCTTCCCTCTCAAGGTAGCAGAGTGCCACAGATCATATGTGGCACCTCAGTTGCCCAGGTAGTGCAGGAAGGGCCCTGGAGGATTGGTGGTTGGGGTAAGGTTGGGGTTTTTAGACATCTCAGAATCGACAGACGTCTCTGAAGGCAGTTTGACCTGAGGGAGAACTACAGACAGGCCCTTGGGCCCTGGGGGCATGGAACCTAGACTTGGAGTTCATTCGCTGCACTGTCAGAGAGAGGTGTGACTAGTTCCTGAATTCTGCCCTTAAAGGTTTCCTCACAAAAGGACTTCATTATTTTTACAGCAGTGACCTGGCCAAAGTCACCCACTCATTCCCTTCTTCACCTGGCTGGTGGTATTTTTATTCTTGCCTCTCACAATCAGCTGTCACTCTGTCTCTTAGTTTTCCTGGGCACTCCAGAAAGTGTGGCTGAGCCACTGCTTCCTGCTTTCTCTCCCCACTATGCTAGAGGACATCAGCATTTATACTATCTGACCTGGGGGTTTCCAGCATTTCCAGTTGGTCTTGTTTTAATCAGTGAATTTTTGCTGCCATTTCCAGTTCTGTTCAACTTCATGTTGTTTAGGTAATAATATTGTATTTCCGAGCTCTCTGCTTTAGAAAACTTTATGTATGTTGTCTGGAGTGTGATTTGGGGATAGGAGGTGTTTGTGTGACTTGAGGTACTTGTGGAGGTAATGGGACAACTTGGGCAGGTTGGTTCATTCCTATGGGTCTCAGGCACTGATTTCAGATTGCCAGATTCCATAGTAAGAGCATTTACTCACTGAGCCCTCTTGCCAGCCAGAGTCTACTATTCTGTTCCCTTCATCTCCTGTGTACAGTTTTCCTGTGTGGAAGTTTATTTTACATAAGTGGTTGAACAATAAATTCAAGAAAGTAGACAGAATTGAATGTGGTCTCACTGCCCTGAAGGAAGGTGTGCTTAGTGTGGAAGGGTCACCTGTTCAGGACTCTGAGACTTTGGTGTTAGTACCTGTTCTCTAGACATGATGCTGTTGGTCTCCACAGCTAGATCTTTTAAGTCCATGAAAACAATTGCAAAATGGAAGTGTGTGGCCTTCTTCCAGCTTCTGGGTAGACTTCTTTCACTATAGTTCTTTCTTTCTTTCCTTTTTTTTTTTGTTTGTTTTTTGTTTTTGTTTTTTCGAGACAGGGTTTCTCTGTGTAGCCCTGGCTGTCCCGGAACTCACTGTGTAGACCAGGCTGGCCTCGAACTCAGAAATCCACCTGCCTCTGCCTCTGCCTCCAGAGTACTGGGACACTGTAGTTCTTTCAAGGTTGTATCTTTCTAAATGTAGATCTGCAGCTCTCCTGTGGGCAGCAGGCATATTTCTGAGGGTGACAGTGGGCACCATTACTGGTGGTGGATACTTGGAGTAGCCGTGGGCATGCCTTGTCCACATTGATTGGCTTCTTGGGCTCTTTCTGCCACTGTCCTCCTTCCTTGCCCAATCCTCCAGCAAGCATGAGGAGAGAGCCTTACTGAATGTTCTTTTATTTTTAAGAAAGATTTATATGTGTATTTTATATCTATGAGTCCTCTATCTTCATGTACATCTGCATGCCAGAAGGGACATTGGATTCCATTATATAGACAGTTGTGAGCCACTGTGTGGGTGCTGGAAATTGAACTCAGGACCTCTGGTGTGTGTGCGCTCCTAACTGCTAATCCATCTCTCCAGCCCCGATTAATTGGATTTTCTTAATCCTTGGGTCATTATTCAAAGTGGCTATTCTTCATTCCTACCCACAAAGGGCCAGTTGACATCTGTCCCCAAGTTGTCCTACGCATCATGCTTTTCAGACCATGTGATAGAAATAAATCCTTTTAATGTATGTATGCATTTTATATATATGAGTGTTCTGTCTGCAAGTATGCCTACATGCCAGAAGAGGCCATCAAATCTCATTACAGATAGTTGTGAGCTACCATGTGTTTGCTGGCAAATTGAACTCTCCAGTCCCCAAACTCTAATTTTGTTTATAAAGAAAGGTGTTGTGCATACATCAGACACATAGAGAAAAAGATCCTCTGGAAAGCAGAGATGGGACTTGGGAAGACAAAAAATTCAAGAAATAAATTCTTAACCTGAGAACAAAGGCAATTGGTCTAAGGGCTTACACACAGGCTGTGTATTGAGCTCAGGCCTTGCTGAGAGTATCTCCCTCTTGGATTTGATCTCTCCCCCATGGGCTATTAGGCAGCCCTCCCTCCTGCCAGCTTGGGTGCAACTGAGGTTATCCTTTTTCTTCACCTGGGTTTGTTGTTTGTTTGTTTGTTTTAAATACTGAGAAGGAATCTCAACTATGCAGCCCTGGCTGTCATGGAACTCACTCTGTAGACCAGGCTTGAGCACACAGTGCTGGATGGAATTAGCTAATGCTGCTATTGAAGTCTTTCCTCTTAAGTTCCTCAGAATTAAAAGTCCACAGTCATATTTATATTTCCTCTTTCCCGTTTGTTCACAAACTGATCTTAGAAACAGTCTAATTTTTATCAAAACCATAACAAGTTTTCACCTAGATATCTTTTTACATAGTGAATGCTAGTTGTTTTGCTGGGAGCCAATAAAGGCAGGTGTCACCCGTGCCTTTACCTGCTCAGCCATCTCATTGACCCCAGAGACAGTTAAGTAAGGAAACATTCTTTGAATGTGGGTGGTACCACCCCATACCTCTCAGGTGGGAGGTAGAGGCTGATGGAGTAAAGGGGGCTGGGAGGAAGGCCAGTTCTCAGGCTTCCTGCTGTGTGCTTCCTGGGTATGGTGATGGCACCAGTTTCACTCCACACTTTCTCTACTGTGATGTTCTATCTTACTATGGGCCCACTGCCCTGTTGCCTTTGATCTAAAATAAAGCATTTCAAGGAATTATCTGCTTTTTGTCCTAGCAAATAGTTTTTCATTAGTTCATGAGAGACCACTCCCATTTCCACACTATCCTTATAGCCAGAAACAATGGAAACAGTCACTTTGAGGGACATAGGATTTCACCTCTTTGCGAGCCAGTCGGTACAGTATCTCCTGTGTGCTCTTGGATGTGCTGTCACCCACTGAAAAGGCAGTTGGCAGACAGCCCCTGAACTGTGGCTTGCAGCTTCTTCCCTTGTCATCTGGACTCTGTTTCGTTCTCTGTCTGACCTGTGTTTGGGACATATATTAAAATATAGCAACCAGTACTTTCCAGTTTACATACAGTACTCAGCTAACAAGTAGTATTTTTGAAAGCCACTCATTTTCTGATAAGTCACTGACTCAGAAGCTCTTTTTTGTTAATAGATCAAGGATTGACAAGTGCTGGAAGAGTGAACCAAGGTTCAGCATTTTACACACTGTGTTGTCATGGAAGCAAAGGCTGCCTAGTTTTTTGGAAAAAGGTTGTCTCTAGAGTTGCACTGTGAAGTATTGTTTATTCACTAATCTCGTGTTTGATAATTTTTTTACTTGGCACTAAGCACATAGAAAATAAAACTGTCCTCACGGAGAATGTTAGAAAATGGAGAATATAGATAGTATATATTTAGATATATATAAGTATTTTAAAGCAGCAAACAGTAGTTGGGGGGGGGGGGGGTTGTCTTAGGTTACAATGCTGGGATGAAGCATCATGCCCAAAAGCACCTTGAGGAGGGGAAGGTTTATTTGGCCTACATATCCAAGTACCAGTTAGCTGAGAGAAACCAGTGCAGGAGCTGGTGCAGAAGCTATGGAACTGGACTGCTTCTCAGGGCTTGCACAGCCTCCTTTCTTAGAGAACCCAGGGCCAAACTCCCATCCATCACTAATTAAGAAAATGGCCTACAGACTTGCTGACAGCCTGATCTTACAGTGATATTTCCTCAACTGAGGCTCCCTCCTCTCTGATGACTTTAGCTTGTGTCAAGTTGACATAAAACTAGCCAGCACAGGGTGCTCCTTAAATAAAGTGGTTCCTAGCTAGCTGGCTGTGGTGGCACACACTTTTAATCCCAGTACCCAGAAGGCAGAGGCAGACAGATCTCTCTCTGAGTTAAAGACCATCTTGGTCTGCAGTGACTTCCAGGTCAGACAGAGCCACACAGAATCCCTCACTCAAAAAAATAAAAGGAAGGAGGAAGGGAGAGAGGAAAAGGAAGGGAGGAAAGAAATAGGATCCTTTGCTGAGAAAGTAGTGCTTAATCTTCACTTGTGGAACTCTAAGTCTGTTTGGAGTGTTAATCTCAACTGCTGATGCCAGTAATGATGGGTCCAGCACTTGAGAGAGAGGACACCTTCATCCTTTCAGCCCTTGCCCTGCTGTCTAGGTTAGGTTAGCTCAAGGGTTCACAGTCCTGGGGGCAGTCTGAGTGAAGGCTGGGGCTGGGCTCCTGACAAGTGGCAGTGTGGGAGATAGTGTCTGCCTTAGGGTTTCTTCAGCTCATCTGTGCTTTCTCCTCCCTACAGCCTCAAGGATGACCTCTAGGAAGAAAGTGTTGCTGAAGGTCATCATCCTGGGAGACTCTGGGTAAGTGTTTCTCATGAATTTGACCTCAGATTGGCTTGTATGGAGCTTCATCTTCACTGATCTCAAGACAGTCCCACATTCTGCTCTGGGCCTGTCCTCTATCCTTTACTATTGAAATTTAATAGAAATTTGAATATTCCTTTGTGTATTTTTGCTCTTTTTTTTTTTTTCTTTCTTTTAGTATGGGTGTGTGTGCATGTCTCGTGTGGTTGTGTTTTCCTTGAAATATATGAGGGCATGTTAGGCATGAACTCTACTACAGCTATAGCACTGTCTCTTTTGACATGTTTGGGTTTGGGTTTCTTGTGAGGGGAGAGGGGTCTGAACCCAGTAAATGATAGTCACTGTTTATGGGTTCTCTTCTGTACCATCTGGCCAGACCAGGAAGTGCTGTCTTCATGAACTGTTGCTGCTAGTACCTTGCCTATGCAGATGTGGGTTCTGCACACACATGAATTGCCTTCCTGCTGCTGTGCCTGACCAAGGCTTGTATGTGGAAGAGCCAAAACTAGAGGACTACACTTTGTTTCTAGATCTTCAACTCACCAAGTAATGGACTTTTCCATTGCTATTAAGATTGCCTAGTAGGCCTTCCCCCCCTCCCTTTTTTTTATGTGGGGTAGGAGGTTTGGGGCAGGGGATTTGAGATAGGGTCTTACCATGTAGCTCTGGTTGTCCTGGAACCCACTGTGTTGTAGACCGGGCTAGCCTTCTGTTTTCTACTACAGTTTTCAGACTTGGTTTCTTATATGACTCATGATGACCTTGCTTTACTAAGGGCTTCTGTATAAAAATAGTAACTTGGCACAGTGGTACATGCCTGCCATTCCAGCAACTTCAAAGACTGAGATGGGAAAATCAGCTAAGCCTTGAAAGGTTGAAGGCAGCCTGGGCAGCATAGTTCTGTCAGTGAGAAAGAAGGCCATAAGAACAGCAATAAAAAGCATTTGTGTCCCTGTTTTCCAGAGTTTCTTTCCTTTCCTTAACAGCCATGGATTTTCTGTCTGTTTGGCCTATTTGAATTGTTCAAGGAACCCTCAAACAAGTATTTCCTTGTTTCTGAAACTGCATTCCAGTAGGTAGAGTATAGGAATAGTGACTCCTGCCCAGTACTGTCAGAAATGACATACTGCCTGAAAGGAGTCTCAAGACCTTTGAGGATTATAAATCTCACCGCTACTCCTCTGTACATTCTAACTGCTGCAGTACTGGAGATAGAACACATATCTTAGACCAGTGGTCTACCATTGAGCTATTACCGACAAGCACTACTGCCTTAGGCTGTGTATATGTCCAAGTCGTCTGAATATGAATTTGCTTCTTTGTGGAAAGCCATGGACAAGGAAAGCTTTAGCTCTCTCTTGCGTTGCATTACCTTGACCTTACCCTTACCTTATGAACACTTGGTTGGTGAGCTTTCTTGGTGAAAAGATCTTTGGGAGGAACATTCTTTGAATTTTTATAAATTACATTTAATTTTTTATCATGTACATGCATATGCATGTGGGTGTCAGAAGACACTGGAACAGTAGCTAAGAGCTTGTGTCTTGACTCACAGCCCTAGGCTGAGAGGAAGCAGGGAGTAAAGCAGGAAGGCAGCATGCACACAGCACTGGAAGTGGATAAGAGTCTTTGGAAACCTTAAAGCCCACCCCAGTGACACACCCTCTGGACGAGAGATTTCGAGCCTGTGGGGGCCCTCTCATTCAGACTGCCACACCTGCTGAGCTGTCCTGCCAGCCCTCGCCTGCACGATTCCAGGAAAATTACAAACCTAGTATGTGATGCTCAGGTGATTGTTGGTGCTACCCAGAGGGGGAGATGTTTCTATCATGACTGGCAAGTTCCTTTAATAAAATGCTTTGTTTTGTTTTTAAACTGTTGCAGAACCGGGAGTTAAACCCAGGCCTTGTGTGTGCCAGGCAAGCACTCCACCAACTAAACTCTCTTTCTAGCCCAGACAGGTTGTTTTGACAATTGTAAACACAAGTTGCTTTTAGTCCCTTATTTGACTTAGACGTGTGGGCTTTGTCTAATTTCAGTGTTGGGAAGACATCTCTCATGAACCAGTATGTGAATAAGAAGTTCAGTAACCAGTACAAAGCCACAATAGGAGCAGACTTTCTGACCAAGGAGGTGATGGTGGATGACAGACTTGTTACCATGCAGGTAAGCCACCTCTTAGCCAGTAGCCAGACCACTAGCTTACTGAATATTTAAAAAATGTCATGTGTGTGTGTGTGTGTGTGTGTGTGAGAGAGAGAGAGAGAGAGAGAGAGAGAGAGAGAGAGAGAGAGAAGGGGTGGGGTGGAGAGAGGACAACTTTGCGGTGTTGGTTCTCTTTTTACCTTTATGTGGGTTCTAGGGATTGAACACAGGTCATCAAGCTTCTGTGCCAAGCACTTGACCCGCTGAGCTCTCATGTAGGCCCAGCTTACTGCATCTAAACGGTCTGTCACATCTCCCTGCTTTTCAAACTTACCATTATATTCGTGGATAATGGATAATTGGCTACAGATAGGTTGTTGAGTAAAATAGAAGGCAACCAGTAAAACCATGGTTGAGAATCTAAGCCTCATGCAGGCTGAGTGACATGCTTCTGCCACTAAGCTACACCCCAATTTTAAATTTTAAATTTATATTACAAGACAACTAGACATTTTTGTAAAATTTAGTTTAACTAGATTTATAGTCTTTTTTTTTTTTTTCCTCTTTTCTCTTTCTCTCTCTTTTTTTTTTTTTTTTCGAGACAGGGTTTCTCTGTGTAGCCCTGGCTGTCCTGGAACTCACTCTGTAGACCAGGCTGGCCTCGAACTCAGAAATCCACCTGCCTCTGCCTCCCAGGTGCGTGCGCCACCACTGCCCAGCACTCTTTTTTCTTTCTAAACTTAGCAACCTACAGGTCCCTTCTGTATTCAACAATGCCTTCATTTATCTTTCATTTGGAGGGGTTGGTGTCTATGTATCCATGACTGACCTTGAACTCATAAAGACGAACTGGGACACATGAGTTGTGTCCTGTAGCTTATCTTAGTGTCTTTGTCCAGTGCTTCAGCTAAGAAATCTTTCTGGGTTTTCCTAACTTGGTTAACTATTTCATTGTTGGCTATCCTAAATTGATGGCTCAGTAATTAAAAGCACTAGCTGCTCTTTACAGAGGACCCAGGTTCAGTTCTCAGCACTACTGTCTGTAACTTCAGTTCTAAGGGATCTGTTACCCTCTTCTGCTCTCTAGGCAATTTGGTGCAGGCAAACACATAAATAAAAACTTTTTTATAAAGTTGAGTTCTGTTAAGCTGCTCTGGTGTTTTCATGTGCCTGCTCATCTCGTGCCCCATGTGTATCAGTATACCATGTTGTTGAGGCATTTTATGTAGTGTGTACACAGGCTTGTGCACAAACACCTTTTGAAAAAAGAATTCCAATATTTTTGTCTTGTCTTCTGGTCCATGATCTCACTGAGGTAGTTGGTACAGCAATACTAGCAACATCAAACTAAAGAAACAGGAGAACATCTTGGAGTTTTACATTAAAACTGAGGCCAGTCACTACACATTTTTAAAAAGTAAGTGTGTGTGTGTGTGTGTGTGTGTGTGTGTACCAAGGATTGAGTGTGCAGGTTAGAAAACAACTTCAGGTGTCCATCCATCCGTTTCTTAGACACAATCTCACTTTGTAGCCCTGGCTGTCATTGAACTCAGAAGTAATTGTCTCCTAACTGCTAGGATTAAAGGTGTGCGCCATCTTAGCCAGCTTCCACCTTGCTTTGAGACAGAGTCTTTGTTCTTGTTTTTCTGCTATATATACAAGGCGTGCACATAACTAAAACAACAAAAACAAATGTGGGGCTGGAGAGATGGCTCCCTGGATAAAGCCCTTGCTATGCAAAATGTGAGGATCCAAACTCAAACCCCCAGATCCCATGTTAAACCAGATCCAGGAGGGGAGCATTTATGTGGCCAGCACTACAATAGGGAGATAGGAGACAGACAGGCCGTCACCGTAAGGTAAGAACTCTTAGTTGGCTCCCATTTTAGGATGGGGTAATGAGAGTCAGCTTTCTTAGCCCACCTACACATATGCACATGTATCTTAAGATATTCAAGTTACCTGAGTGAAAGTTAAGGACACCAAATTTGAAAAAAGGAAATTTCTGGAACAAAGAGGAAAGTAAAATTGTGATAGGCTCAGAGGTTTAGCTTTGAAAGGACTGGAGATTGTAAGCTACTACCCATGTGTAGAGCCAGAACAGAGAAACCCCCTGTACTCCCTACCTCATTGCCAGCACACACACTATACAGCACATGTCCCGTCCCCACAAAGAATGTAAAAGCAGAAGAGGGTGATAGGCCAGAGATGTGGCAATACTTGTGGGACTCAGGGGTTTGAGATTGCCCTTTGTCCACCTGTCCACATGTGTGCTGGTTACTTTGGTGTGTGCTTGGGGGATGGAGAACTTGAAATTGAACCTGGGGTCTCTTAAGTGCTAATAGACAAATGCTCTGCTGTTGGCCTTTGTCCCAGACCTTTTAAAACTAGTGTCTTAAGACAAAGTATCATTTTGATGCCCAGGTACTGACCTTGAACTTGCAAGTCTCTTGTTTCAGCCTCCCCAGGAGCTGAGGTTACAGGTTTTTGTACCCAGATTCAACTTCGTGTGTGTACAATTTAAGCTTATACTCTTCAAAGAATAGTACTCTCTATCTTGAAGCATTTAACAGAAACATGTGCCATTAATGACAGAAACTAAGATTACTCTGTGGGACACTTAATTGAAGTGAGAGGATGTGCTCCTGGCCATTTGAGGACATCACATCACAAGTCACCTTCACAGTGACCGCCGGTTTTTAAAACAGGAATAGAAACCAAAATGGAAAAAGCTGCTATAAAACATGAGGATATGGAAATTTTAGAACTTTTAAAAAAAAATTGAAAAAAAAAATCAAAGTAAGTGACAGGCACTGTTACACTGTAGAAACAGTGGTAAGCTGCAGGGGTTAGGCAAGGGTTCACTAAGAACCTGAGCCTGGCTAGGTGTGGTGGCACACGCCACTAATCCCAACATTTGGGAGGCAGAGGCGGTGGACCTCTGTCAGTTCTGTGGACTTCTATGAGGCCAGCCTGGTCTACATAGGAAAAAATATCCAGAGCTACATATTAAGACAATGTCTTGGAAAAACAACAAATTAAACAAAAAGGAACTCAAGACTGCAGGAAACCAAATGACAGCCCTAAGAGCCCCCAGAAAGAATGTGTGACTTGGAGGAAGGGCGGCAAGATTGGTGTTGTTCACAGCAGTGGGGAACAGGTGCTGATAAAACGCACAGAGTTGGGAACTGAGATCTAGCCACACTCACTGCTGCAGTGTACCCCCACAGATAGCATCAAATGAGCCACACTGGAGACCCATGGGACAGAAGGGTCCAGGAGAGAGAGGGATGAGGTAGCAGCTTCTCAATGATGGGGCAGAGTCTGGAGTGAGTCCCACATATTTCTCAAGAGTTTTAGCAGCTTGTAGTAAAAAAGATAAATAAGAAAAGGAAGACATCACACAAAAGAACCCACTGGTGACCTCCTTGGTTTTTTAGCGTACTTTTTATACTTAGATCCAGTTTCACAACTAGTTTAGGGTCATCCATGACAATTGATTTTTTTTTACTGGTGGGGATTCACTCTATATAGGATACTCTCAAACTCTTGCAATTCTTGTACCTTTGTTTTCCCAAGTGCTAGGACTGCAGGCATGAACTATCAGACCCAGATAACATGTTAGAACTCCTCGCCTCGTTAGGGGGTGGGCCTCAGCCTCGAGCCTGCTACAAGATAAGGTGTTCTAGCACAGACCTCTGACTACAGCTCTATTCACTGGTTTTAATTTAAAAGAAAAACAAACAAACCCTTACATCTGCAGAGAACAAATAGGCAATATAGATTTGAGGAGAAAAATAAAAGTTGGGAAAGTTCAGTTAACAGTAGATTGGACATAGCAGAGAGGATCTGCAAAAAAGAGATGGAAAAAAAGGTTGGGTGAGGCCACACCCACTCTTTTATTTTTGTCCCATGTCTTTACACATGCCCAGCAAGTGATCTTCCATTGAGGTGTATGTAAAATAATTCAAAGGAATAAAGAAAATAGATTAAAGATAAAATTTGACAAGAATTTCCCAGAACTGACATTACACCAATTCAAGGATCCAGAAGTCTCAACTTCCAGGAGGAATAAATTAAAAATGTACATGAATGAGGCCAGCGTGGCCATAGAAGCCAAGGAAGCAGCAGTCACGTGCTTGCCAACTCTCCATAGCATCAGAGCACTTGGGGTGGTGTTCAAAAGGTGTAGTCAGCAGATTGTGGGTCCTACTATAAGGAAACCAGGATTGGCGTTACACATTGTAAGGCCCAGGGGAATAGGGACGGCTGTTTTACCATTCACGTTTCTGATACTGTTGAGGAAAAAGCTACAAGTCAGTGTGCAATACTGGGTACAGACAGGTAGGTATGCATGAACACTCCAGACTTGGTAAGCTATGGAATCATTGAAGCAGTGGTATCAGCATAGATACACAGAAGGCCCATGGGATAGGACATAGTAGTTCCTAAGCAGGAACATGTGCTCACAGGAAGCTGGTGGTTAAGTGGGCAGAGTACAGAACGTGGTGGGTCAGATGAACCTTAATAGCCTGGAAGCCAGATTTCAGGGAATTGGAATGATGTGGAGGTAGGCATTGTGCCCTTCTTCGGTGTGGATACATCGACCAGCGTAGTGGTCTCTTGTGTTTCCACTCCTCGATCCCTCATCCGTAACAGCATGGTCATGGCAATCACAACCTGTGGCCTAAGAGGGAAATTGGGGCAGGAATGGCCTGGGGATGATGGAGACCTCAGCCGGCGAGTGAGCATGGCAAAAACAGAATCTCAGCAGGCAGGCTTCAGCAAGGTATCTCCTTTAACTGGGGGTCAGCTGGGGGTAAAGTCCTATTCCTGAACGAGATTTCGGGGGTTGGACATGCCTTGATCCCACTCTTGCTCTGGACCAGCTCTTCCCAGTCTCTCGGCTCCCCAGTCCCAGTTTCTGTTTCTGTCTGTGGTTTAAACCTCATCTTAACCTTTGGCACGAGGAGAGAAGTGTAAGAGTATTCATTGCAGCTCTGCATATGAGGATGCATGGCCAGGGAATAAAGTACAGAAAATTAAGACAGTGGGATACTGATAATTTTGGATGTGAGAGAAGGTGAGCTGGAAGAGATTTAGAGTAGAGCACTATTGGTGTAAGACATTTTCTTCAGGCACCAAAAGTGTCATGGAGGTAATGTTTTACGTGCTTGTATGAGCCTGTATCTCTCTGGCACCTAGGCAGCAGAAGGCATCGGATCTCCTGAAATTTGGGATTATAAGCTGCTATGTGGATGCTGGGAATCAAACCCATGTATGTAGAAGAGCAACAGTGGTTTTCACTGCTGAGCTGTCTCTCTCTCTGGCTATAGGTTTACTCTTTTAAAAAAAGAAATAAGTACAGTGGCAATATTAAAACTTACCACGTTAGTTCCATCTGTGGCATCTGCCCAAATTATGTCAGTAGTGAATACATAAATACATGAATATAGGGCTGGAGAGATGGCTCTTCCAGAGGTCCTGAGTTCAATTTCCAGCAGCCACATGGTGGCTCATAACCACCTGTAATGGGATCTGATGTCCTCTTCTGGTGTGTCTAAGACAGCAACAGTGTACTCATATATTAAAAAAATAATTCTTTAAAAAAAAATATGGGCTGGAGAGACGGCTCAGTGGTTAAGAGCACTGATTGCTCTTCCAGAGGTCCTGAGTTCAGTTCCCAGCAACCATTCATAAAGGAATCCATTGCCTTGTTCTGATGTGTCTGAAGACAACCAGTGTTCTCATATAATAAAAAAGAAATCACTTAAAAAATATGTATATGGATATAATTTTGGAAATAAAGAGGAAAATACTTCATTGGGACTCTATAGAGGTGTAGTAGAGCTTGTTCAGAGTTTACAATGCCCTGGTTTCTGTTTCCACCACCAACTTCCAGAAATCTCTAGAAAATGTCAAAGGACCATTAGAGATGAGGCTGTACTTTTTTTCTTGTTAATTGACAAATATGAACTATACTTTTGTAAGTTTGAAGGGAAGGCAATTTTCAAATCTTGCTGAGAATACAACACAATTTTCTTGAGTTTTTTTTCTCCTTCATTTTTATGTCTGTTCTGTCTTGGATTCCATGTACCATTTGTCCCTCAGTTGAACATGGTGCTGTAGGACAGTGTCTGTGCCTAGCCAGTGACCTACTGCTAACTTCAACTCCAGATATTTTTGTCAGGATTTTTGGTCAATTTTGGTTTTAGATTATAAACAAGAACCACTCTTTAATCAAAGAAATGACATTGTTAAAAAATCTATAGATATAAATATTAACTTTAGCCTGTAATCTCAACATCCAGGAAGCTGAGGCAGAAGGACTGCAAGTTTAAGATCTGCCTAGGCTACATACAACAGATAGCTTCAAGACTATCTTGAAGCTGCAGCTTCATGTTCTAGGTACATACCTGGGAGAAGAAAGGAGTCATGTCACTCCTATACATGTGTACACACATACACACTGCCCAGCATCTCCTAAAGACCAGGTGTTTTGTGTCTTGCAGATCTGGGACACAGCTGGTCAAGAACGGTTCCAGTCTCTTGGTGTGGCCTTCTACAGAGGTGCAGATTGCTGCGTTCTGGTGTTTGATGTGACTGCCCCCAATACATTCAAAACCCTTGACAGCTGGAGAGATGAGTTTCTCATCCAGGCCAGCCCCAGGGATCCCGAGAACTTCCCTTTTGTTGTGTTGGGAAACAAGATTGACCTGGAAAACAGACAAGTAAGCACCAACTGCAATTACCATCACAGGCTGAGCTTCTCTGGGACCTGGGAGTTTAGAGGGTTCTCTACCAGGCTCAGAATAATGGGAAGGTGCAGGTGGGATGCTTGTCACTTAGTCCCCCAACTGACCCCAGCCAGCTATGGTAAGGGGCAGTCTTTGTTCTCAGAGCCTTGGTTCCCCTTCTGTACCTTAGAGGAGGGAACTGCTTTTCTCATTTTGGCGTAGGAGCAGTGCTGTGGGCTTGAGTCATGTTGCTCTGCCATAACTCTACACAGCACTTCTGTTGGAACATAGCTTTGTTAATTATAGCTCAGCTTATTTCTGACATCTCTTTCCTTTTCCAGATTTTGTCTATTTCTTGGCTGGGGCAGGGGCAGGAAAGTTCTAAGGGGTGAGCACTGCAAAGTCTGCCACCTGCCGCTTCTGGGCTGGTGGCCTAGATGAGTGAGGAAAACGGGGTTCATATCAGGGATGAGCCGTGGACCCCAGGAGGATCACTCTCCTTTGGCCCATGGTCCAAGGGCCATGGAGTCTGGCTATGGACAGACGGATCGCCTCATGTGGGCTGCAGAGTGAGCTGACCTGCGGGTCTGTAGGCCACATTCTTCCTCCTTCCCAGATGTGTTCTCACCTGTGTACTTGTCCTGGGGAGGACTGAGTCATTGTCTGCTGTTCGTGTCACTAGTGTCCTTCTCCCTCCCACAGGTGGCCACAAAGCGGGCACAGGCTTGGTGCTACAGCAAAAACAACATTCCTTACTTTGAGACCAGTGCCAAGGAAGCCATCAATGTGGAGCAGGCCTTCCAGACAATTGCTCGGAATGCCCTTAAACAGGTAGGTCTCCAGGGCCCTCAAGCTGCATGGCACCCTCTGATGAGGTCTGACGTTAGTTCCTAGATGTCTCTCTTCCCTAGCTGCATCAGGGAAAATCTAAGGTGCTTCTCTGAATGGATAGTCGTGACAGATTCTGCCTCAGCTCCCGTGAGATCACAGCTTTATTAGTTATCTGAGACACAGGCAGAGCTGGGGTATGACTTGGTGATAGCACACTTACCTAAGGTGCAGAGCTTTTCAGGGCAGCCTGGTCCTTGAATAGTGAAGTCCAGACAGCAAAACCTCGGGAACAGAACAGGGACATCCTTGTGAAGGAGGTGTGAGCTTGCTTGTCCCTGAGTTGGTTGGTTTTCCTGTGCATTTTAGCCAGTCAGGCCACTTAGGGGTTTCTCACCAGAGAACCCCTGCTTCTATTTAATGAGATAAACTTGAATCACATTCCAGCTGCTGTTTAGTCATTCATACCCGAGTCTGAGCTTGTGCCCCTCATGCAGAACCAGTGCCAGCTTCAGAGGGTGGTTGTGATTACCCAACAACTCTTAATACCAGGAAGTTGCTTTTCCTGAGAGTAGTTATGTACATACACAAGTAAGAGATAGAAGAGAGCTACATCAAGGAAGCCAGAGCTCCCAACTACCATCTCTGTGAGAAGACCACTGTGAGCTAAGGCAGAATAGAGGCTTATAATATAATTCCAACTATTGGGGAAGCCAAGGCAAGATGGCAAGTTCAAGGACAGCTAGGGCAACATAGTAGGGCTAGAAGTGTAGCTCACTGTAGAGAGTTTGCCTAGCATGTGCAAGGAAGGTCCTGGGTTTTGTTAGTTTTGGGGGAAGTTTAATTATAAAGAAAAAAGTGTGGGCTTGGAGCTCCAACCAGTAAGCTGTGGGTGTCAACTCTTAACTGCTGACGCTCAGTTCCCACTTTCAGAGCACTGTCTCTTTGAGCCTCTCCTTCTAGGCTGGCTATTGTGAATGGCCAGCATGTTCTCAAGAGGTTTGTTGGGCATCTTAGTATTTCACCTTTACTGGTTTCCTTTTGAATTCTCCAGACCAGGATACTTTTAGAAAGGGGCTTTTAAGTTCCCTGACTCACCAAGGGTCCTTATACCAACATGTGGTCCTTTCTGAGGTAGTCCTTGGGAATGTGCCCAGAGTGACCTTATGTGACCTCTTGGAGAGTAGACATTACCTTTACCTTCCTTTCAACTTCCTCCCCCCAGTTCTTGTATTTGATAGCCTTTGGTCATAGAAAGAAAAGGCCATCGTAGCTGGGTGTGGTGGTATCTGCCTATAATTTCAGCACTTACCGAGCCAAGGTAAGAAGAAAGGATGGCAAGTTCCATGATAGCCTAGGCTAAACAGAAAACACACCAGATGTGCTAGAACATGCTATAATATACCCAGCATTTGGGAGGTGGAGGCCAGTCTCAGCGACCACCCTGGGATAGAAAAGACCCTAACAACAAGAAGTCATCTTTCTGTCAGATACATTTTAAAAGTCTGGTGGACCTCTGCTTCCAGCGAATGTGAGTGTTGGGAAGTAGCCATTGTCCCCTTGGAGTGTGACCTTTGTTTAAACCATTCGTGTTTCTCTTCCAGCAGGCACAGACTGCCCTGGCCATGGCTGGGTTCCTTTACCTCAGTGGTTCTCAACCTTCCTGAGGCTGCAACCCTTTAATATGGTTCCTCATGTTGTAGTAACCCCCAATCATAAAATTGTTTTTTTCGTAACTGTAATTTTGCTAAATACATTGTAATGTAAATGATATGTGACCCCTCAAGGCGGTCATGACTCACATGTTGAGAATCACAGTTACATGGGTCATCTTTATTTCAGCATCTTTTACATTTTTATTTATATGAACACACTGTAGCTGTCTTCAGACACACCAGAAGAGGGCATTGGATCCCATTTACAGATGGTTGTGAGCCACCATGTGGTTACTGGGAATTCAATTCAGGACTTCTTGAAGAACAGTCAGTGCTCTTAACTGCTGAGCCATCTCTCCAGTCCTATTTCAGCATCTAGGGTCCAGTTCTGCCAACCTCTGGCTTCTCTAACCCTCTCCCACCCAAGCTGACAGCTTGTTGAGTTTTTTGTTGGTATTGTACTGGTCCAGCAACAACAGAATACCACAGATCAGACAGCTTATCCAGAAAACGTTTTATTTTGTTGTCACAGTTGTACAGTCTGGGACTCTGCTGGCATGTAGATGGCTGTCTTCTTGCTGTGTCCACACAGGGCAGCTTTGCTCAGAGAGCAGATGTGATATGTCCCCTGGGTTGTCCAAGGAGCAACATGTACAGTACGCTCAGTTGTTATAGAGTGCCCTTCTGGCATGCATGAGATCCTACGATCCATCTCTAGTACCACATAACTCTAGCATGGTAATGCATGTCTTAGACTCCCAGCACTAGGTAGAGGAAGGAGGATTTAGGAGTTCAAGGCCTGCCTGGGATACATATGAGAGAGACCCTGTCTGAAAAGGAGAATTGAAGCCCCTTGAGAGCCAGTGCCACAGATAACCTTGTCTAGCCTGAAGACTCTAGGCATAAGTAAGGGGTGGGGGGGAGGTGAGGGCTTCAACATACAAACTTTGGGGTTGACACCCATTCTGTCCAAGGCTGTCACTCATACTTGCTTTTTGTGTTAAATGTGTATATTAGTGCTGACAGGAATATAAATTTGTTGTTTATAATAACCAAAACAATGCAAATGTTCACAAACTGGTGACTGAACAGAAAGGTGGTCCATGTACTCCAGACGCCACTCTGCCAAACAGGAGCTGTAGGGCAGGAGCAAGGCTGCAACACAGAGGTCAAAACAAATCCAAGACCAGGCAGCCTACAGAGTAAGATCCTGAACTCACAAAATGAGAAGTGTGGCCATTGGCAGAGTGCTTTCCTCGCAGATGTGGAGCCCTGGCTTGCACCCCTGCATTTGACTGGTGCTGGGGAACGAGCAGCTGCTCAGCACAGGGTTTCCTTTTGGGTGACGAGCATTCCGATGTGATGGTGGGCCAGCATTGTAAGTACACTACGGCCAGTGTGTTACACACTTGGTGTGTTGGGCCCTAGGAAACCTTTTATTGTATATCTTTTGGATGTTTTAGCTATTGTGAATAAAGTAAAAATACTACTGTTAGGAAACTCTCCCCATCTTGGTGCAGTGCTGTGGGTGGGCCCTAGTGTGTAGGCACTCAGTTACTCCTCAGGAGAAGACCCCAGTGACTCATAGGCACTGATGGCATCACCCTGAGCTTTGCTCCTTCGGCTGCGATATGTGCGAAACAAATGCTGGGAAGAAACTATCTACTTGACAACAGCCCAGAAAGGCAGCCTTGAGGACCATGGAGCCTTGAGCAGGGAGGGCCTAGCTGACAGTTAAGAACTGACAACAACATGAACTCTATGACAGAATGACAGAAATCTAGCACTTTAGCTGGCTGTGGTCCACAGTGGTCATAACTTGAGTCAGCATTCATTCTGGCTGCTCAGTGTAGCTGTGGTTCCTGCTGACTGAAAAGTCACACAAAAAGTCCTCACAACACCTGCCACCCTTTCATGTGGGTACAGGATCTGTCCCTGTGACTCCAGTCATCAACCTCTCTCTCTCTCTCTTTCTCTCTCGTCTCCTGTCCAGGAAACAGAAGTGGAGCTGTACAATGAATTCCCTGAACCCATCAAACTGGACAAGAATGACCGGGCCAAGGCCTCCGCAGAGAGCTGCAGTTGTTGAAGGGGCAGTGAGCACAGAGCACAGAGTCCTTCACAGACCAAGAACACACACACACACGTAGGCCTTCAATATGCGTCCCTCCTTCTCTAAACAGACCAGAACGTGAGCTCTCACATACAGCTGCCAAAAGAAACTCCACCAAATAGTTAACACACACACACACACACACACACACACACACACACACACACACACCCCACACACACACCCCCCCCACACACACACACACAGCAAGCAAACTCCAGCCTCTGCCTGTTAGGCTCCTGGGGCAGCTGCCCACTGTGAGCCCTGTGTATGGCATATGGCAGAGACCCTGGGTGCTCTGGGGTGCAGTGGGCATGAAAACCTTACTCTTTTTGTCCACTGGAGAGTGAGAGAACTGTTCACAGTTCATCTGTGTCTAATTATCTGATTTTTTTTAACGGTCTTGTGGTCTTTTACCCCTACCCTCCTTGAAGGTCCTGTGGGAAGGCTGGTGCCCAGGCTCCGTTCTGAGCAGGCTGTTTTGTATGTATCTGTTAATGCTTGTTACTTTTAACTAATCAGATCTTTTTACAGTATCCATTTATTATGTAATGCTTCTTAGAAAAGAATCTTATAGTACATGTTAATATATGCAACCAATTAAAATGTATAAATTAGTGTAAGGAATTCCTGGATTGTGTGTTTAAGTCCTCTAACGCAGGCGTGCAAGTGGAGGGTTGAACCCTGTCTGCATTACAGAGTGTTAGAGACTCAAATTTGGAAGTCCAGCTAGCGGCAGTATTCTGTACAGTAGACACAAGAATTATGTACGCCTTTTATCACAGACTTAAGAGCCAAAAAGCTTTTCATCTCTCCAGAGGGAAAACTGAACTAGACAGTTCCCTTTGTGTCTAAATTTTCCAAAAGGTTGATTTGCATAATACAGTAGTATATACAATGGATAAATTGCTGTTACTTCAGAAATTAAAATTCTCATTTTCTCCTTTTCTGGGTTTTTTTTTTTTTTTTTTCCCCCCCTTCTATTCTACACTCTATGATGCCCCTTAGGTCACCATCCTACTCAAAGAGGAAAGGAGAACCCACCAGACCTGTCCCAGTGACTCTACCTTTGTTCTAGAAGGCGCTCCTTTCAGGGTTGTGGTACCTGTAGGTTAGCAGACCCTCCTCCTTTCCCACCCACCAAAGTGTGGCCCAGCACTAACCCACCGTCTCTTGGGTTGAGCCCTGGCAGTTCTGTCCCCTCCCGAGGTCCTGCCCTGCATCATGGCTTGCTTCCCGGAGCACTTCCCCTCCAGAGGTCTACATTCTAGGGTGTAGGCTGAGTTCTTCTGTAAAGAGACGAACGTGATGCCAATAAAATTTAACAAGAACAAACAACAGCTGCTCTGTCTGTTTTTCTCTCAAAGATTTGAGCTGTGTGGGGACGTTCTCTCTGTTCATTGGACTCAGTGATGCTCAGAGGCGAGGATGCCTTCCAGCTTATCCCTAGAACACCTACCCTAGTGTGGGTCCTTTTCTTAGCCACAGTGTTGGGAAAGCTGGGACATAGACTGGAGAACACGTTCCCTTAGAGCAGCAGCCCTTAACTGCTAGTGAGCTTTCAGATAAAACTATAACACATCTCCACCAAAAAACAAAGTATCTAAAATTAACAGGAAGGCAAAAAGATTGCTCACTGAAAACAAAACATGGCTGGAGCTCCGTATGGTAAGTCATGACCTCATCACAGACTCAGCCTAGAAGACTGTCACCCGTTCAAAGCCAGTCAGGGCTAGAGTAAGACACTGGCTCAAAAACGTTAAAGATCTCAGAAATTAAAGTAAATGGGCAGAATAGTTTACACCTGTAATCCCAAAACTGGGGAAATGGAGGCCAAAGGGTTGGAAACCTTGGCTCCATAGAGCATCTCTGACACCAGGCCCTGCCTTCAGAGAGTAGGTGTCTGTGTGCAGACTGGATCACTGGAGGGGCCTGGCCTTCCTGCACTTCCACATCCATGGCTGGTCTGGAGTGGTAAACCCCAGGATCTGCTTTCAGCTGTTGGAAAGAAAAAGGGCACAATTACAACCAGAATGTAATCTCCAGTGTCTAGACTCAATCTTCTGGGCTCCACGGGGCTGGGCCAGCATATCTCTGGTTCTGCCTTCTACAGCACACACAGCTTGTCTCATAGGATCTGCTGCTGTGCTGGGTGCTCATCTAGTCTTGGCACTTCTGCTACTAAACCAGGGCCATGTGCAAGACTCTTCGCACATTACCAAGTTTGGCTACCAGCATGGGATACAGCCTTGGGTCCCTATGGACCACAGCCTGTGTGTGCTGACCCTGAAGAACTTCTTCCCAGATTAACCTTGAGGACACTAGTCTTTTATTAATCACAACCAGCTCTTCAGTCCCAGCTGACCAGAAACCATGATCACAAGAACAGCCCTGATAGGCTCTTTAAGGGCTCTCAAATTTCCCTCTGAATCTTCACAAGCCAACCTGCTAGCCCACTATCAGCCATAGCTGACAGCTGACGGTTTTGCCTCTGGTATCCATCATTCTCCCATCTAGTCCCCAGGTAACGATTCCTAGAATTCACATGACCTGTCTCTGAGACTAATGGCATCCGACTAAAACAGGTTACATACGCAGCTCCCGGGTCCTTTCAGACACTTGCTGGGCCTGCTATTTGCCAACTAGTCAGCCCATTTTTCAAGAGAACCTGGCTATTCATATCCACCTTTCTGCTTGGATCTCACTCCACAGCCATCAGGACAAGCATTCAAGGTTGCATCAAGTAGCATCTATAACCGTGTCCTCGCAGAGGGGAGGTCCTCCCTAGTCGGGTGGGGATACCTAACTGGAGTAAGTATTCCTAGTCCCAAGAGTGCAAGGACACTCCTCGCCACTAGGGTAACACTGTCTTCTGACCTCCTAAGGTCCCTGCCATAGTGACCAGGCGAAAGCGAGGTAGTGTCTGAAGTGGAACTAGACATTACCCCCCTCCCCCGCCATGGGAAGCCATACGTGGAGAGTCACCCCAGGTTCTGAGAACATGCCACTCACTCTGCCTTCATGTTCCTGAGTTTAACCCCTTGTTCTCCTGACCCTGCAGCAGTGAGGGGCTTCTACTCCACCTAGTGAAACTGTGTTGCTTCTCGAGGCTCTCCTGAAGGTATTTCCTTTACTGACAGCACTCAGGAAAAATTTTGACTTAGGGAACACAGGAATTCACCTCTGATGCTTCCCCTAGTAAGAAGCCAGCCTGACCTCTCAAGCCATGAAGTCAGCGCACAGCTGTGCAGATTTCCCTAACCAGTGTTCCCCTCTTAGGCCCATGGGTCATGAGATCTTAGCTGGTAAGGAGAACCTGGGAGAGCCTTTGCAGATTACCCATCTGTAAGACAAAAGATATACTGGAATGTCTTCCAGATCCTTGTCTCCCTCTGCAGAACATCCTTAAAACATGGGCACGGGTATCTATCCTCTCCTTCCTTAGCTTCCAGAATATTTGCTGCATATGACCTTTTAAATGCCCTGTGGCCTTAATGAATTCCTTCTTAAAAGACCTAACATTCTAGGCCAGAGCGAGCAGGTCTGGAGAGAGAAGAAAAACTGTTAAGTGTGGGTCCCAGAGCATGAAGGAATAGAGCAATAGCAGGCGCCAGGAGGTAAGAGGTTTCGGGGTGTGGGGACCGAGGTGTCAGGAGGCAGCAGAGTCCTTATCTCCAACCTCCGACTCCAGCAAACTGATCCCTTTTTGCCACTGTTACTAGCACCTGGAAAACCATGATATGAGGTGAAGGCTCCTTTCTCTTTTCCCCACTGACTGTTTCGAGTGCTGAGGATAGGAACCAGGCCTCTTGTGTGTTTAGGCAAACCTTCTCCCACAGGACCTCACACCCAACATGGTGTCTGCTGCAAGGCCAGCAGAGAGCTCTGCGCACACACACTGCGCAGACATGGGGGAGGCCTGGGTTAGAGGAAGGATGTGTGTGGAGAAGACAGTTTTCATGCACACACAGTCTAGCTAAGGTTACCCTGTTCCTGCCACCATAGCCCCCACATCAGAGTTCACATATGGACCATTGATACCTCTCAAGAGCTACGAGAAGACAAAGACCAAGCATCTAGTAGATTGCAGGCCAGCAGCACCCCTCATCATAGCGTCCTTCAGCAGCGGCAGCACCTGCGATGATTCCCTACTTGGAGACGAAGCTTTCCATCCTAGTTCACTCAGCAGCTTCTGAATTCCAGACATCCTACCTTGAACTCAGCAATGTAAGAAGACAACTCCAATTTTTGCCTGCAGACTAGGCACAACAAGCCACAGCCAGACTTCCCCCAGGTGTCCACTTAGCTATTATTCACAGCCCAGCTGAAAGGCCCAAGAGCCAGGAGTGACGTAAGGCAGCTCTGTCTGGCAGAGGACGGATCTTCCCCTTCCAGGTGAATCTTTCCCAGGTTCCCAGATTCTCAGTGGGGAATCTGCCCTCTTCGCATCTTCTTCCTATGGAAAACTATCTGTTCTTGCTGTCCGTTTCTTGAGGTCCAGTTTGCAGTTTCTTAGGAATGGCTGATTCTCAAGGGAGCAATTTCCTTCCCGCCATAAAAGGTCAACAACACCCACCCCATCAGAGCCCGAGCCTCTACTCTCCCTTCTCCTGGTGGAGGTGGAGGCTTACTGGGGTCTCACCATTGGGGTTGTAGTCAGTGTGTCCCCTTGCTCAGAAGGGGCCCTCAGAGTACTGGATGCGTCACAGCCACCTTTTCTGAGATTTTAAGTCGAGTGTACGACCTTGTAGGTCTTCCCAGATCCTGGTAAATTCCCAAGAAATAAAAGTAATGGGTAAAGGCACCTGTCTAGAGGGTTGCTGAATTCATTCTGGCATAAACACAGAATTGATCTGGGAAAGACAGAAGAGACCTTGAGAAAAGAAAAATAACACTTTCATATAGCCAGAATGGTAGAAGCACAGGGCTGGAAGCCCTTTGTTACATTGACACTGCCTTAGGTATTTTTTAGGGCTCCTGGGCCCTCCCTTTCCCCTGTCAGCCCACTCTAGATACCCTCTGACCCTCTGGGAACAGGAAGCCTGCCTTCGTTCTCCATGCTGCAGCTGGGAGTAGCTGGAGTCCCAGCTTGTGGTCCCATCTGTGCAACCAGAGTCGTCTTCGGTTTTGCTTTAATCTGAGGTTTTTGTTTGGAAACAGGGCCTTAGTGTCCTGAGTGTTGGGATGACAACAGGCATGTATTTCAGGCTGGGTGAAGACCAGTGTTTTTAAAGAGTATGATTGCACCAGCTGCCCTTCCAGAGGATCTGAGTTTCATTTCAACTACCCACCTGGCTGCTCACAACTGCCCGTAACTCCAGCTCCAGCCAATCCAGTGCCCTCTCCTGGCATGCCCTCTCCCAGTAAGATATGACTTTAAAAACACACACACACACACACACACACACACACACACACACACACACACACACACACACACACACACCAAAAACAAAAGACGATAAAACCACACACAAAGGACTACTCAGTATGCCATGTATCGTGGAGTCACATGAGGCTTGCCACAGCAGCAGGGCCTCAGCCCCTCCAGTTCTCACCCCATGAAGTGCTTGGTTCACCTGTACTTTCTCCCTGGCTCAAGCCTGAGCAGTTCTGAGAGGGTTTGACCAGCGCTCTGTGGGTTTTTTTGTTTTTGTTTTTTCTAGTTTTTTGGTTTGTTGTCTTGGTGTTTTATGGGCTTTTTTTTTTTTTTTTTAATTTCCTGGAACAAAAGGAAATTAAATAAAAGGACAAGAGATATTAGGGGTGTGCCGTCTGTGGCTATTATATGTTCCTGATACTGCAGGGACCAGGGCTCTGGATTTGAGATGAGCCAAAAAGTGCTTGCTGCCCAGGCCTAGAAAATATAGGAATAGGGCCTTCATCCTGTGGTCACCAAAGAAGCCAGCCCTGCCAGGTGGTCTCCGGTGGCTGGCACCCCAGAGGTCTGCTTGCAAGTTGGTCAGCCTCAGCACAAAGCCGCTGTAACCTTTGGATCTTGTGCTGAGGATCTCTCTCTCTTTCTCTCTCTCTCTCTGTTAGCACAAAGACCCTTTGGATCTTGTGCTGGGGTACTCCACACACGTGTGTGTGCGTGTGTGTGTGTGTGTGTGCGTGTGTGTGTGTGTGTGTGTGTGTGTGTGTGTGTGTGTGTGTGTTTTACTTCCTCAAGCCTCCCTGACAGGCGTCAGCATGGCCTAGTCTGGGATAGAGTATAAGAGGTCCTGTGGAAGTTCTTTCAGCTTTCTGGGCAAAGAGTAAAGAGGAGACATCTTAACCTGATGTGTGGGAGGGACGTAGTCCCCAAAGCAACGACCTCAGATTACCTGGAATATGGTCCATGGGAAACCCCTGGGCCCTCCCTCTCTGGCTTCTGCTGGGAAACCTGTCACCAGTTCCATAGGAGAAGGACGTGGGTGCAATAAACACTAAAGCATGGCGCCCCTGGGCACCAAACACACCGTCAAGACCCCCACGTCCTCCCTAGTTCTACTGGCAACTTGTTTCTGGAGAAGGGTCTGTGAAAAGGCATTGTGACTGCAGCAGCGCAGGGGCGGCACTGCCCCACCCCCACCTCGCCTCTGTGACTGGTGGGCGGGGAAAGTGTGGATCTCCATGGAGATGGGATTGGGGCGGGGGGATGGGCGCTTCCAACGCCTACCCAACGGCCAACTGCTGAGCGTAAGGCAGTGGGGCAGAAGGTGCTGCTGCTTTATGCAGCAGGGCCTGCGGGGCCCTGAGAAGCAGGGAGGCAGCTGCGCCTTTCTAGGAGCTGGTCCATCCTCCGTGGGCCAAGACCATGTCAGCAACAAGCTCTTCCTTCATCCCTGCAAATCTGAGCTGGGCAACAGCCTTGTGGGTCGCCTGAGGCACTCTGGATCGAGCTGGCTACCCTGTACCCAGCACCAGGCCTGAGGCTCTTCCTAGCTCACTTAAGCAAATGAACATGTGAGCATGAGTGCCGGTTACATAGGACTTGGTTACACAGACTGGCCGATAGGACCAGAAGAACTAGCTAGCACAGAAATGCACAGAACTTGAAGTGCCCTGGAGAAAGACATGTAAAAGTCACAGGAATGGCACTGGGCACCCCTACTCCAGATGGGGTGTTTGGAGAAGGCCTTTCTGTGGAGAGGAACAGGGCATGAGGAAGTGTTTGGAGACACTAGTGTAAAGCTGAAATCATAGAAGAACACCCAGGTAGAAAAAGGTGTTCAAGGCAGGCTGGTCCTGACACCGCTCCAGGCTATGGGAGACATTGGATTCACATGGGGCAGGATTAATGGAAGCTTCAAAAAATTAATAACAAAATAAAAGCCCAGGGCCTTGGTATCTGGTAACAGAAGCCCAGCCAGGATGGGCAGGACAGAAACTCCTTAGATCAATGCTTCTGTGGCCCTAGATGATTCCCAGGGGTCTAATCATCCTTCCCCTTTGCAGTGCTTTTTTTGAGATAGGGCCTCTGCATAGCCCTGGCTATCCCAGAACTCACTATATAGACCAGGATCTCTCTAACTCAGATCCTCCTGCCTTTGCCTCCCCAATGCTGAGACTAAAGGCATGTACCCCCTGATTCCTGAAGTTTTATTGGGCAGGCTTACAAAAGTGCCCAGAGTCCTGGCCCATGGCGTTGATCCTGACCTGGGCCACCCAGTAGTGAAAGGAACCACCATCCTGAACCCACAGTCCCTGGCTTTCTGTGCCCTGGTGTTCTTCTACCTTAGCTATGGCACAGGAACATTAAAAAGCAACAAAACCAAAACGCCTCTCTTTAATCAAGGCTCAGAGTGAGGAGGCAGGACTGACGAGTGTGTGCCCGTGGAAAGCGTGTCCTGTACCGCCGAAAAGGCGGGAATCACTACTCACTGTGCATTTACCCAGACAAGAACTTTGACCTTGCTTCCAGATGAATAGCTAACGCTACTCTGAAACCACAAGCCACATTCACAGAGACAGACAGGAAAGCTCCAGCCTCTTGGCTGGGTCATGCAGTGCTCTGGTCTGGTCAGTTAAGGGCTCCTCAGTCTTAGCTGGTCTAAGGGACTAGGCTGCCCCACAGCCAGCCATGGCTCTGGCCAGTATGGTCGGTTGGTGGTTGCTTTTCATGAGGACCTTTTCCTGAACTTTAAAACAAAATTCACTTAAATCTAATTTGAAAACTTCTGAGAGAGAAAAACTAAATCTACTAATTGTGATGCTAATAAAGAACAGTAAACTTTTTCTTTTGTTGGTGGCAAGATGGGACCTAGGCCCTCAAGACTATTTGTGAAGTGATCAGTGCTGTGCCATCTCAGGCTCCTTTGAGTAAAGAGAATATAAAATACAGTTTTTAGAGTAAAAAGTATAGCTAGGTTACAGAACTGAAAATCCCTTTGTCTAGGTCAGGGCCTGAAACTTCTTGGGGGCAGAGGGACACAGAGGGGTTCAGAGGGACACAGAGGGGTTCAGAGGGACACAGAGGGGTTCAGAGGGACACAGAGGGGTTCAACATTTCGGAAAAATGAACATTTCCCTCCAATGCCGTTTGTCCCTTCTGAGCACACACTGAGAAAAGGGCAGAGCGGCCTTTGTGCTTCTCCTGGTGGGAACTTTCGTCTCAGATACTTGCTGGGTTTTATTGGGGCAATGTTTACATAGGAGTTGATCTTATATAGAAAAGACCCAGAGTCTAGAATTATCAGAAAAATTAATTTGTTTCTTCTGTTATGTCAATAATAACAAGGGGAAGGGGCTATCTTTCAACCTTATTAACGTTCGCAGTTGGGGCAGTGCAAAGGAGCTGGGGGCCAGGATACTGCGCAAGCAACAAATAGCAGTAAGCCCTTCCCTCTCGGGGGTCTCCCTAAGGCTAGAGTCAGTTTCTAGGACCTTTGCCAGTGATACACATGTGATGGCCTGCCAGGTGCCGGGGATTCGGGCTAGCTGGATAGTTCCGAGGACAGGAGCAGGAGCCAGGAAGTCTGCCTGGACTATATGCCTCCAGGGCCTACCTCTGTGCCGGACCTCAGCTTCTTCATGTAAGATAGAGGCTGGGACAAGGCACAGATGTGTTAAGGGTCCATATATATATATATATATATGAAAGTCCCAAGGTAGATTGTCATTTCTAGATTTCTATCACTCAGTGTCAAGACCAAGTCTCTGACAAGGAGATTGATATTGTAATCAATAAAAGATAATTTAGTCTGAAGAGGAATCTGGATGGCCTGTTAAGGAATGGCAAAGGAGAGGTGTGGGTACAGGAGATAAAGCCGAAGAGGTCAGCAGGGGGCAGGATCCAGGAGCGCTGGGATCCAGGAGGAGCACTGGGATCAGGGCAAACCTGCAGTGGCACAGACTCACAGGCACAGATGCAGCTGAGTGCCAAGGCTGTGACACAGCCTGTGGCTGGGACTGTAATGGCAGTGACGAAGCAATGGAGGGGCCCCAGCAGCTGCTGATTGGCTCCTGAGTTGGGGAGCTCAGGATCTCCAAGATCTGACAAAGAACTCTATTAAAAGGAAGTTCTATGCCTTTCACAGAGACACGAGTCGCTTTGTCCTAGGGTTTGAGGTAAGGTCCACCTGCACTGACAGATGGCCTAGACCCCATGACGCTCTTGGAGCTAGGTCCCCTGTGGAGATGACGACATGAAAGATTCAAAGACACCCAAAACCTATTCTTGGTTTTGAATCCCATCTCATTTATTCAACAAATATTTATTGAGGGCCTACTATGTGCCGGGCTATGTAGCAGTGAATTACAGGGTCTTCCTCTAACTAATGACAGGATCCCAGAAAGTGGTAGGCATGTGAGAAGTTTGCTTAAATGGATCCAACAGTAAAGATTTGCTATCGGACACTAGCCAGTCTTTCAATCCTTAGTCCCCTCTCCCAGCTACCTGATGCTGCTCTCAGAAACCCCTGCCAGGGCCTGCCCTGCTGTCTGAGGTGGAGGTTTCTGCCTCCTTCCCCTTACTCAAGTGAGGTCAGTGACCCAGCAAGGTGTCTTTTGTCATTCTGATACCTAGGCCTCATCCACAGTGGCCTGGCATCTCATCCCAGCTCCTTAGGGGCCAATCCTTCAGGGACAGAAGCAAGATGTGATTGGAGGGGACCGAGGAGCTCATTGTAAGAGTTCAAACAGGGCCAACAGCCACCCACTGCCATTACAGCCACAGCCACAGGCTGTGTCACAGCCTTGGCACTCAGCTGCATCTGTGTCTGTGAGTCTGTAAATGGGTACCAGATGAAGAGGGACTCTTGTCCCCAAAGCGTGGGAGCCTCCAACTCTGGCACAGAGGATGGACCATCCGGGGTGAGGCCCAGGAATGGGCATTTATTAAACACATCTCAGGTCAACCCCTTTTTGAGCCAGAATATAGAAAACAATTCCAAACTAAGGGTCATGGGGCAGGTAGCAGGGCTCAGGACAACAGCAGCTGCACAAGGCAGGAACAGGCAAGAAACCAGGGCTTCTAGTGAGAATATAAAACAAAGAATGAAATTACATGGGGGTGGGGGGTGGAGTGGCAGCCAGCAGCAGTGGCCACTAGGTTGGTCTTCCCAAGAGCCTGAGGAGGCTGGCAAACTATGATGCTGTACCAGCAAAGTAGGAATACGGAGAAAGAGGCACAGAGACCGACATGTATAAAAGTCAGTCAGCAAAGGAAACTGGAAACCCTTCCCTACCTGGGCATGCCAAAGACAAGGCCACAGTAGACAAGTGCAGAGGGCAGTTGCAATGTCAATAACATATAAAAGGTTAGAAAGCTGTGGGACCAGCTGGCTCTTTCCCAGCTCTCTGGCCTACTTCCACCCGCAGGAGTGCCCTTTTCTTTCTTAATAAACTGCCTCTGTTTCTACCACTACTTGTGTGTCTCTTGTTAGGTCTCAAATACTGGATGGATGGCTGAGGTAACCTATTAACATATCAAAGCCAATGATGGCCAGCTCCCCAGCTCCCTGGCCTCTCCCAGTACCTGGGGTTCCTCCCAGCACTTCTTGCCCCTCCCCCACCCTAAGTCCCGCCCTTCCCTTCCCCCCAGCCTCTGGTGCCTTATAACTCAGCCATTTTGGCTACACCTATCTCTTAGTCTCCTGGCCTTTGCCACCTCTCTTGCTGCCCCTCCCCCTCGTTGTTCTCAGGTCTCGTGTAGCCTGCCAGCCATGCTCCGCCTGGCCCCCTCCCTCTGCCTGCTTTCTCCCTTGTATCTACAATAACGATCCTCCCCTTGCTTGGCCATGTCCTCCTCCTATTTCATGTTTTCATTCATCTGGCCAAAACCCAGGAGAGGCATAAATGAACTCCCTCCTAAGGGCCTCCGTCTCCACAAACCATGGTGCTGATCTGACTCTCCTAAGTTATGTGAGAGATCGCCACCCACCAAACTTGATTCCAGAGTCTGATCCGGCTGCTGCTGCTTCTGCCTATTCTAACTATTCAGTCTCTCCCTCTCTATTCTGTAAGCCCAGTTCACATCAAAACATGACAGAAACCCTGGAAATGTGAGCAGGTGCCCTCCAAATTCAGATCTGTCGCTTATTACAGCAACAGAGACGGAAGTGGTGCTCAAGGCACATAAGCAAACCAGAAGGTGATGAAAAAGGAATCTGAGACCTGGACTAGGCCAGTGCTATGACCCTGTCCAAGACACAAGTATTCCAAACCAGTGCCTCCACTTCCATCCTTGAATCTATGCATGGTCCTGCACGGCTTCTGTGTAGGGCAGGGGTGGGGTCACCTCCTTGCTGGAGCACTGGCTCTGGTATGGCCATGATCAATGCAGCAGGCTTCTCGGGCCCAGAATCCTAGAATGAGAACTCTCCATACCTAGGGTTCAAGATCTCCAGGGTAAAGAAAGCCCTGGCCTGCTGGCTCATAGTCCTTCCCACAGGGCATCCTTCCGACATGCTTGCTCAGAACATCAAAGCCCTCTGCTAGGTCCCAGGCAAAGCCAAGACAATCTACAATAAGGGTCTGCACCTATATGGAGCCCACAGAAGCCTCTGCTGACCTCCAGCAGACACTTCACTCTGGTCTGGATACTCCAGGTTGCATTGACCAGCAAGGCCCCCTGGTAGCTCACTGCCAATGGGGAAGGTGGGGGTCAAAAAAAGGGTCCCAGTCAAATGACAACACCCCATTCTAGTTTCACAATACTTATTCTATCTTAAAGGTGGCTGACACTTTTTCTCTGTGCTCCCTTCCAAGCTTAAAGCCACTTGACATTTCTAAAGGGAGAACATCCCTCCCTCACCCCACTCCAGAAGGTAAGGGCACAGCCTCCAGGCTCTGGCCCATGGCTTCAGGACACCACAGGCCTTCCATTTTCAGGCCCTGTAGGGCAGGCACCTGGCTAGAGGCCTAGGATAGAATCCAAACTAGACTGCTGCGCAGCCATCACACCTGCAGGAGCCCCTACTGTCTCAGATCCTAACAGGCACCCCACTGAGGGAACTGTGCAGATATGAAATTAAATTTTTGAGAGGTTTTGAGAAAGTTACTTACTTAATAAATGTATGAATTGTTTTGAATATCAAAATCTTACCTGCTTAGCTCTTTTGTATATTTCTTATTTTTCTTCCGTTCTTCCTCCAATCTATATTTCAGGGATTGATTTAACTCAATATATTTCAATTGTTTCTCATCTTTTTCAGACTTTTAAAAAAAGGAAAATATTTTCAGAAATATATAGACGCCCTCTTTTATTTCTTAGAAATATTACTTTTTTGTTTGTTTGTTTTGTTTTGTTTTGGTTTGGTTTTTTGAGACAGGGTTTCTCTGTGTAGCCTTGGCTGTCCTGGAACTCACTCTGTCCAGGCTGGCCTCAAACTCAGAAATCCGCCTACCTCTGCCTCCCAAGTGCTGGGATTAAAGGCGTGCGCCACCACTGCCCAGCGAAATATTACTTCTAATGAGTTCATGACAATATCTGTTTAAACACTCACATGTTACATTTTTGAGTATGATATAACTAAATACAGACTTCAAAACAATCACCATGCTCAAGACACCAAACTGATTTATGTTGTTCACCATTAAATTTTCTGAATGTTTGTTGTGGATGGGCCTAGCGCTGTTTGTATTTTGATGCTAATTCTGCTCTCCTGTAAGGGGCTACAGACAAGGAAGAAGTGAGTCACTCAGGTGACTTATTGTGAACCAATTCCCTAATGAATAAAGGAGCCAATCACTGGGCAAGTAGGAGGGACTTCCGGGTTGGATAGGGGAAGAGAGGAGGAGGAGGAGAGAGAGGGTCCTTTTGGAATGGGGACAGTATAAGGGTAAGATGTAGTTGCTAGAGTTTTCCGGTATCATGGCATATCCGCAGGATTCTCCACAGGAGGAATCAGATTTTAATAGGCTTACAAGATTAGGTTCTAGTTATTATTGTGCCCAGAGATTGAGTTACCGTTCGTTGTTTCTGAACTAAGTTTGTGTTGTGTTTTCCTTCATGAGACAGCTCGTCTGGGTTCCAGAGAGAAAGGTACGATGGCAAAGCGTGGGTTTGTCTGATGTGCACCACAGAGGCCATGGGGGTACTGAAGCATGGTAGCAACCCACCAGTGGGAACTTAGCGAGCTGGGTGGAGAGATTTTGGAGGTCTGAGTAAGAGTCTCCATGAGATAAAACAGGTCAGCCATTGCCCGCCAGCGCATGGCCGGCCAGGTTGCTGGGGCAGAGAGTTGACGGTACTAGTACAGGAATGTGCCAGTTCATTTTTAAATATTTCCCGCAACAGCTCTGTCTGTAAATCTCTAGCTAATAGACTTCCAAGTACCCAGATTTCTTACTTGGAGAAGTAGCTATGGCTACTGTGGCCACACATCCCAGTCCTCTCCCCTTTTCTGCTGCAGGATGAGAGAGCATGGCTGTGAAACCCACTCCCGCTGGGAGCTGTAAGGGACCCAGACTCTGTCTGCAGACGACCTGTCCTCAGAGCTCCAGCCATGCTGCTGTCTGTCCATAGCATTAATAACTCTTCTAATAAACTCCTTGCTCCCACAATCCATCTCAATGTCTCCTTTGAACCCCACCATTCAAGACCTTTCAGCTTGCGGGGTACAGGTGCTTAGTCCTGGTCCTCCCCCCCGAGTCTGTGTGTGTCACTACAGCCAGGCTGCACCTTGATTCCCATCAGTCATTTCCCGAAGCTACCTACCTTCTCCACATGAATGAGACTGGTACACAAGCAGTTAGGAGCAGGGACTGGCCCTAGCAGCAGCCCAAGTTCAGCTACCAATCCTCAACAGGTCTATTAAACAAGTGACAGAGAAAAAAAGGTTTAGTGGCTACAGGGCGGGGGAACAGAGATCCAGCAACAGCCCCAACAGTCCTGCCCACCCCCTCCAGCAAGGTGGTCAGACAAGTGGTCAAAAGCCTGTGAAATCTCTTTCTAGGAAGCAAGCTCCAGCTCGGCCTTCAGCCTCTTCCTCTCCCTCACAGGAGATTCTTAGGAACACTCATCCAATGTACTGAAATGTGTTGAAAGTCAACAGGAGGGGCATAGAAACAGAACAGCAGTTCTCAACCTAGGGTTCAACACATTTTTTGGGGGAGGCAGAATGACCCTTTCACAGGGGTCACCATCGGAAAACAGATATTTACATTACGATTCATAACAGCAAAATTACAGTTATGAAGTAGCAACAAAAATAATTTTATGGTTGGGGGGTCACCACGACATGAGGAACTGTATTAAAGTTGCAGTGTTAGGAAGGTTGAGAATGTCTTCATTCTTTCTGGGCCAATCTTATTATTATTAGGTTTCTGATGAGGAGCTAATCAGGATGTACCCACCTGCAGTAGCCTCCCTCCGTCTTACAGCTGCCATGAGGGAAACAGTAAGCCCTCTCCAAAAGCCTGTGTATCTGTGGACCCCTGACTGCCAGACTCCAGAGAGTGCTATGAGTCTGTAACAGGCTCGACCCAACTAGACAGTCATCCATTCCAACTTCCCCTTCACCTTTGCTTTCACACATTCCTTCCCTGGAGTGCAAGCCAGTGCTGTGCCCACTCAACTGCAAGGTAGAAAGCCTCCCCTTCTTCTGAAAGCACTAAGAAGGGACTCCCACTCTGCCTCATGGAGCTGAGCTCTTTCCTCAGAGCCTCCACCAAGATGGCAGTCTGCCTCAGCATCTCCCTTGAACTCAGTCCCCAAAACTGTTCAGTTATGAGACTGCCAAGGAGAAGGGCCGCTCACCTCAGGAGCCAACTGACTGGGTGTGGGAGGTACCACAGACCCAGCTTTGCTCTTAAGAGCTCACATCAAGCAAAACACCAAGACCTGGGATTGCATCAAGCCTGCCAGCCTGCAGTTTGATCCCTATGACACACATAGTGGGAAGAAAGAACTGGCTCTTACCGGTTGTCTTTGACCTACACACACATGTAGTGGCATGTAGGTTCTCCCTTCCCACCTCACTAAATGTAATTTTAAAAAAAAGCAAGTCCCTGTCTAGAAAAAAAAAATAGACACAAAAACAACAGAAAATACAAGCTGGAGCCACGTCCATGGGTAAAAGCAGCAGCAGTGCCTGACGATGGAAAGTGCTATGAAGGAAATAATACTGGGAGGGAGCCTGCTGACCAGAGGGGAAGCCGGCCCCCCACAGGCAGGCCCAAGGGAACCCAGGGCAGATCCTGCCTTGGCTGCTGCAGAGCTAGCTCCCTCTGTCTGACGAGCAGCCTCTGGAGTCTATTAGCAGAGGCTGGCACCACACCCCTCTAGCAGACCTGAGGTGAGGTAAAGGTGGAGGTTTGGACAGATGTTGGGAAGGTTAGTTTGGTAGACTTGTCAGCAGCAGCAATACACAGCCCGACATAGCTGCCAACAACCTAAAGGGAGTCCCTTTGTCTTTACGGGTCTCCACTTAGGTGAAGTAAGGTCCTTGCCTGCTTCTCAGAAATCATTTCAAGATGAGACAGGGTGAAGCAGAGACTAGTGAGTTTCCACACTCAGCGAGCAGAAGAGACAGACAGGGAGAAAGAATGGACATGAGAAAGAAGGTGGCCCCTCCCCCAGGAATCTGGTTGAAGCGAATTCAAACCTGTTACTGGTTAAGGCCAGTTTCTTTCCCTAGCCATAAACCTGCAGTTTTCTAGGAATCTCATCAGGAACCCCATTCTTGGGAAAGGACTCACACTGCACCCCTTCTGCAGGCCTAGCAGTGCCTGGTTTTGGCTAACCAGATGATTCTATCCAAGATACCTCTGGAGCCACCCAATAATCTCACCTATCAAAAAGAGACAGCCCAGTGGGTAAAGTGCTTCTTGATGTGAAAAACATGAGGTTTGAGTTCAAATCCCCAGCACCCACATAAAGGCCAACAAGACAGCACGCCTCTAAAACCCCAGTAATGGGAGTGGGAACCTGGAGCGTCACCGGCCATCGGTCTAGCACAGTAGCTCTAGGTTCGGTGAGAAACCCTGTCTCAAACACAAGGGCTGGGACTGCAGAGATGGCTCAGTGGCTAAGTCAGCTAGGTTCTTACAGAGAACCCATATTCAGTTCCTACTACACATGTAATGGCTCGCATCCATCTGTAACTCCAGTTCCCGGAGAGCCAATGTTTCCTTCTGACCCCTGCACACTCTTGGTGCACAGACATACATGCAGGCAAAAACACTCATATCCACAACACAAAGTATCTTTGAAAAATAAGGTGAAGAGGGGCAGAGAAAGACACTCTGTTTCTTCCTCGGTACATACACGACTGAATGTACCCTCATACACTTTACACATGGAGGAAGGGAAAAGGGAAGGGTTTCTTAGCACTCTCTGGAGATGCGACTTGAGAACCAAATGGTACACAAAGCTGCTGCTAAGAGAACTCCTTACTCCATTACCGAAGCCCACATCCATGGTCCTGGGTATGCTTTCATTCTCTTGAGCAGCATCCTAACAAACTCTCCAGCCCTGCCTCATACTGGCTAGTCCTGAAATTCTTTTCTGCATCAAAGCAGCAAATTAGTTATGCCTGAATGGAGGGCCCTAAAAGAGTATGGGAACTTTGAATGTGACAGTGTGGAGCTGTGTGTGTGTCCCTTCACCACTGACAAAAGGATAATACACAGTCCCAAGACATGGGCACATGCGGGGAAGAACAGGGGAAGAGGAGGGAGTGGGGGGCTGACATCCGTGAGTGAGACGCCTGCTGCTCAAGCAGGAGCGTCTATGCACCAATCCCTGGTGCCCAGCTGGGCTTGTCTATGCACGTCCATAACCCTAGCACTGCCAGGGCAGACACAAGCAGATTCCTGGGGCTTGCTGGCTTTCCAGGCTAGCTGAATTGGGGAGCTGCAGTTTCAGTGGGAAATCCAATCTGGGAAAATAAGGTGCAGAGTGACTGAGAAAGACACCCAAGACCCATGGCAACACACACACACACACACACACACACACACACACACACACACACACACGTACGTCACACGCTTTACATCTTTACAGTGACTTGCTATGTTATATATTCCTCAGAGAATATAATTTGCAATACAGTTTAAAGATTAAGCAAAGCTTGAAGTATAACTTTAATTTTTTTTCAAACACCTATTTTTAATGATAGTCCTTAAACACTTTAACCTCCTTGTAGCCCACCACCACCAGAAGTAGTGAGAAAGGATACGGGGAAGTGGACCTGTTTAGAAAGGTTCTTTGGAGCAACTTCTGTCTGTGTTGTCTGGAAATCGGCAGTTCAGTTCACAGGTCAGCAGTGGCAGCTCAAGCCACTCACAAACACTTCCCGGATACACCAGGTGTCCAGTTTGGTAGAGTCGAGATAGCAAACATGAATCAGTAGCAGTGGCATTACCTAGCAGAGACAGCCAGGCCTTAACCTCTGCTGCAGTCAGCAGGAGGAACCAGGGAGAAATGGCCAGGATGTTCTCGGCTGTGCCTCTGTCAGGGAAGCGAAGATCAAGTCAGCCTCTGTCACTGTCCGTCGAGATCTATTTATAGTCTATTTATGCCCTCCAGACATCACATCTCCTCCATGTGTCTTGCCTCAGCACCTGTCTGTCTCAGCTGACATCACTCTGCCAATCAGCCCGAGTCCTCAGAAGTGACAAGAAACTGCAGCACACCACCAGAAGTTTTTTAGTGCATTTCTCTATGGAGTCCCAACACATGCGGCTCAACTACACAATCAACTACACAGTGTAAGACTGACCAATACATGTGTGTTGTTAGCAAAGACTCCTTCATCATGTGTCCTTTCACGTGCTTGCTTTAGCAGGGCATCCTCTCTCCTGTGTGTGCTTCAGCAAAACGTTCCTTCACGAGTCTGCCTTAGCCTTTCATGCCTGTGTCCATTTCAGCTAAACGTTCCTTCACGTTAGCCCCAGCAAAACACCATCCAATTGACTTTCCAAAGAACCCTTAAGTTTCCACTTCATTAAAGTGCAAGCAAAGTTTAAAAGTTTAGTAAAAATATATGTGCTAGCTCACTTTTAAAAATCTTAAATAATTTTCCTTTTGTGAATGAAATAAGGTTTTCATGAGATGCATTCTTAGATGTTAGGGATTACAGAAGTGCTAATAAGGTAACAACTCAATGTTCTAAGCATTCTTGCCTAATTAGTTACAGTTCATTTGATGTTTAGATGCCTTAGGAAAAAAACGGTATCTCTGTGGGCAACTTTGGGTTTATCGATTGTATTGAAGTTTCCTGACTCTTAGCAAGAAAGACAAACTAGATACAAGAGGGACTCTTCTCATGTTGCCTTGTCTATCTTACCTCAGATTGACAGAACCAATAGACATCAGTCTGGTGAAAGATATCATTCCTTCTGACTGAAGCTTCCACCTGAGCCTGTGGGCAGCATCCTAGCACACAGAGCATGAAGCAGCAGGCTCCTGCTTGGCTGGAGATAGGAGTGGATGTCATCAGGGTAGTGAGTCGAGGAGATCCTGTACCATACTCTGCTGTCCCTCAAAGCTCCACAGGCCCATAGGCCCTCCTCCTGAGGACTATGGGGTCATGAAGGAATGACTCTGCTAAACCCTGGCCACTTACTGACGATCCTTACCACCCTCCTTTGATGGGGACAGGGACGTAGGGAGGCAGGTACAGGCAGGAGTACTGAATTTGAAAGGCATCTCTGATGGCAGAGAATTTGGGCCTTCCTGATCTACACGCAGTCACTCGCTGTCTTCACCCAAGAGGCCAGGGAACTGCCTGACACTTACCAGAACAAAGCTGGCCTGGATGCTTAAGTGGTATCTACTATGTCCTCCACAGGCTGATCATGCCTGAACATCCCTTTCTCCACCGCTGGCCTACTTCCCAGGCTTCCAGGTCCTTCCCTACACCACCACCTCCTCCAAGCCCTCCCTCACCAAGTGTGGCAGTATTCAATCCCCCAAAGCCAGCAGGATCCCCGAAAGCCAATCCCCTGCCACACCATCTTAGGGAGGTGCCTCAGGGGTTTGCCTTACTCTTGTCCATCCTGGAGCCCCCATCTAATTCTTAGAGGACCAGGGACGGCTACTTAAGCATCACAAAATGGGGTACTTGGGGCCAGAGTGTGATGAGGAAGTGTCTGGGGAGAGGCCCCTATGGTCGTGCCTGCGCTGACTCACCCTTGAGATGCCAGGCATCCAAAACCCAAGATTCCAGACGTGCAACCTCGGGGCAATTCCTTTCTGTTGTCCCCCTTAGAATCCCGAGGAGACCCCCGCCCCAGCACCCTCTAGATCTTTGCGCTGCTCCTGTTGGCCGCGTGAGGGCGTACCCTGTGTTAGTTGGGACAAATTAATGCCCTTCCTGCGGGTAGGGCTGTAGTCCCCTGGGCCCAGAACTAACTCAGGTGCCTGAGGAGCACTCTTGTCTGTCGCCTGCAACGTTCTGGGTCTTGAGGTCTCGCTCAGGGTCCGCGCTAATCCTTTCCAAACCGAGCGCCCCCCTCCTCCACGCTCCTGTAGCCTGGGGTACACACCTCTGTGCCCCTCCGCTGAGCCCTTCCTAGGTGCAGGCCACCTCTGCGCAGCGCAGCGGGCTCGGACCCTGTCCAGGGCACACTGCTGAGGGTGCATCCGCGTCCGGGAGCCGCGGGCAGAGGAGCCAGTGGACGCAAAAGGCGCTCCAAAAAGCACAAGTTGGCGCTGGCCTGGGCCCAGGCTGTTGTTGTTCTCAACGTGGTCCGCCACGGGGAAATAAAAGCGGAGTGGGGCGCGCTCTCCGCCAGAGCGCAGCGCGCACGCCCAGAGATTAGGAGCCGGCGCAGCCCCGCCGCGCTCCCCGCAGGCTCTCCGCATCCCACCCCCTAGCCCCGCCGCGGCCGGCCCGGCCCCCGCCCGCACCTCAGCCCTGCCGCCCGGTCCCAGGCCCGGCCGCGGCCGCTCCCGCCTGGAGCCGCCGCGCGCCCCCAGTCCTCCGGCGCCGCCGCGGCCCCTCGCCTTCCTCTTCCCGGCGCGGCCCCCCGGCTACCGCGCGCCGCCTACCACCAACCCGCTGGCCACCATGTCGGTGGAGCTTGAGGAGGCCCTGCCGCCGACGAGCGCCGACGGGGCGGCCCGCAAGACGGCCAAGGCCAGCGGCTCTGCGGCGCCCACGCAGCCCAAGAGAAGGAAGAATCGCAAGAAGAACCAGCCGGGCAAGTATAGCCAGCTGGTGGTGGAGACCATCCGCAGACTGGGTGAGCGCGGCGGCTCGTCTCTGGCGCGCATCTACGCCGAGGCCAGGAAGGTGGCATGGTTCGACCAGCAGAACGGGCGCACCTACCTCAAGTACTCTATCCGGGCGCTGGTGCAGAACGACACGCTGCTGCAGGTGAAGGGCACCGGCGCCAACGGATCCTTCAAGCTGAACCGCAAGAAGCTGGAGGGCGGCGCGGAGCGGCGTGGAGCTTCGGCGGCCAGCAGCCCCGCACCCAAGGCACGCACGGCGACGGCGGCGGACAGAACGCCGGCCAGGCCGCAGCCCGAGCGGCGCGTGCACAAAAGCAAGAAGGCGGCGGCGCCGGCTGCCAGCGCGAAGAAAGTGAAGAAGGCGGCCAAACCCAGCGTGCCCAAGGTGCCCAAGGGCCGCAAGTGACGCCTCTACGGTCTGGCGACATTGTCGAGTTTTCTGTCTTTCTAACCGCTCCCCCCCTGCCCCTCCCCGGTGTACGGGTTCCGTAGGGTTCGGCCTGGCCCAGGTCCCTGATCCCGGGTCCCTTCCCCGCCCCTCCCCCAGCGATGCTGCGTTCTGTTTGCTTTAGGTTTTTGAAACGGCCCTGGCGACGCCTCCATTGGCTCTCACCCTTGGCAACGGCCGTCGTCATGGTTACCGGCCCGGCGGCGCCAATGGCCTGGCGGCGCCTGCCTACCGTGCCCGCCGATGGCCACCAGGCGCTCGGGTTGCGCGGTGCTTTGCTCCGCCGGCCACCTTCTTGGGGCGCAATAAACGGTTCCAATCTTGACCATTGTCGTTGTCTTGTGGGCTCTGGAGGTTGCTTGGGTGGTCCCTGCAGGGGAGTCGAGGGTCATTAAGACCAGCTAGACTACTAGCAGGCGGTGCTGGCTGAGGTGGGACAGGTGTGCCCTGAAGACAGCTACCCAGTGGAGAACTCTTGTAAAAGTGGGTTCCCAGCCTTGGGTCGCTGCAGTGTCCAGCACATAAAGGATAGGAGGCTTCTACATACATGTTGGGAATTAAATCTCGGGATCTAGTACAACATAATGGATAATTTTGCCAAATGGAAGACCAGGAAGGTTCTGGAACAGTATGTACACATACAACATGGGTTGAGCTGGAGCCAGGGTTAGATGAGGTTTACAGGGTGCTCTTTTCCTGTATCACTTTAAAAAAGAAAAAGTGGAGAAGGGCCTTGGCAGTGGCAGAGGGTGGGAAGGGACCAGTGTTTCTTGGCAGGTGTGATCATGAAGCAGACTGAGCCAACCAAAGTGGTCATTTCACTGCCTCTTGAAGTCTGGTACCTGGCTGAAGGTTCCTTGCAAAGGGCATAGTCAGGTATCATGTTGAATTGGTCTGGGCTATCCCCAAGTTGGTCAGTGAGGCAATGACTTCAAGATGGCTCAGCCCATAGGGCCATGACAGCTGGGCCTAGGAAAACAGCCTTGCCCTGCTCCATGGATGTTTCTGAGGTTTCCTGAAGGCTAAGGGTTGGCTCTGGCTTCGTGGCTCTTCTCCAAGTGCTGGTGAAACTCCTAACCTGACTCCTACCCTGCTAACCCACTGGAGACATTTCATGAGCTCCTGTGTACCTTTCAGGTTGCCATTATTCCTCATCTTTCCATTAATTCCCAACTCTACCTGCTTCCAGTGGCTTACCCCACACATGCTGTTCTATGGTCCATTCCTCCCTGTTACCCATCTCCCATTGGCTTCTGGCTTCCACCCCAGGCCTAGGCTCTCCTAGACACTGAAGGACCCAGGACAGTCCTCAATAGATATCTTAGGGATTTCTACTGCTGTGATAAAACACGGTGATTAAAGCAACTTGGGGAGGAAAGGGTTTATTTGGCTTCCATATCACAGTCCATTGAGGGCAGGAACCTGGAGGCAGGAGTTGATGTAGATCATGGACAGATGTTGCTTATTGGCTTGCCCAGCCTGCTTTCTTAAAGAACCCAGGACCAGCAGCACAGGGGTGGCACCACCCATAATGGTCTGGACCCTCCCCTGCCAATCACTAATTTAAAATTGTCTTTTTTTTGGAGACAGGGTTTCTCTGTGTAGCCTTGGCTGTCCTGGAATTTACTCTGTAGACCAGGCTGACCTTGAACGAAGAGATCTTTGTTCTGCGATTAAAGACATTAGCCACCACTTCCTTGCCACCGCGGGATCTTATAGAGGCATTTTCTCTAGAGGCTTCCTCCTCTCAGATGACTTGTGTCAAGTTGACATAAAACTAGCCAGCACAGTAGGGCAGGACCCCTACCCATTGTAATTGTCCTTTTGGGGACCCAGCCCACCCCAATGTCAGGTTACAGGGAGAATACTGAACCTCTCCAACCCCAGGGGTGGTTATGTGACCTAAGACTTGGCAATGAGTACTTAAATCAATGGTTACCTTAGCTTCAATGGGGGGCTGGGGAGATGGCTCAGTGAGACAGACTGGTTATTGCTACCAGAACGTTCAATGCCAAGCGACCACTGAGAAACAGCTGTTCTTTCCTCAGGATCACTAAATGGTAGGACTACAAGGGCAGAGTTGCTGGTAGGAAAGGCTGCCTGAAAAGGAATCAAGATTGGAAAGTTGGAGGCAGGAAATGGACACATGTCAAAAGACTTCTGAATGGAGCTCATGGGCCTGACCGCCCTAGGGCTGCTGTGCTGCTCTGTAGATAAGCCTGTTTGAATTGGGTTGCTGTCAACTGCATCCTGTTTCCAAACTTGTTTGAATTAACCTTCTTCCTCCACATTCTTGGACTTTGTCATTTCTTCGAATGGTTGTTCTTCTAAACTTTCTGCCCAGGGTCCCCAAGCCCTCCCCTACGTGCTCAATCAGACTCACTCACACCTTGGGGTGCTTACTGAGTTTGTTACCTCTTTGCTGAGTTTACCTGCCTGAGAAGCATCCTAAGTTAAAGCTATATGACCCTAGCCAGCCACTCCTATTTCCCATGGGCCAGGAGCTAGGGGAGCACTGTACAGCCTTGGTCTCCTCCAACTCCAAGAGGAATGTGTGCAAAGGTTTACTTTACTGATGCAACTGTTGCATACCTAGGATGACACAGCCAGCCAATGGCCAGGTTGGAACCCTTGTGCCTCCTGACATATTCCGTTGTTCGGATCCATTTCCTCACTATGTCCTGGTCTTGATCCCAATGGCCCTGGATTCCGGGCAAACACAAATGGCCTCTGGCTAAGGAAAAGGTTTTTTGGGAGAGGTAATCTAATGCAGCCAAGAGGCTGAGGACTTAATCTGTAAAGCAGTCCAGGCCCAAGTGCTGCCTCTTTGTACCCACTAATGGGAAGGGCTGGGTGGAAGCTGAAGGTCAAGGTGCTAGACCTGGCTTCACGGGGCTTTTGATTGGGGAACCAAGATTGCTCTCTCTGAGCCAGTTTCCTCACTTTTAAGTAGAGGAAAATTTATGACTCTTTATTTGTGACTACACACCTGTAAACAGGCTACCCACCTCCGTATGAGTCCCCAGATCTCAGGTCTGCTTTGGGAATACCCAGGTCTGCCTTCTTCCTGGCCTCTGGACATCCCTGGAGAAACTACTAAGCTTCTGTTCTGAGCACTGAAGCCAGAGTGACCACAGGCTGGAGTCACCATGTCTACAAGAACCTGGCCTGGACTTGTCTCTCTGCCAGGTACAGCTCAGAGCTGAGCATGGGCTTTGGAAGGGGTGATGCTGGAGGACCTTTATCAGGGGCATCAGACTTTATATGATGTAGGGCAGTACACATTAGGCATTCTGGCTATGTCACCATTTCTGAGGCAGCAGTATATAGCTCCAATTCTTTGTTGCTATTGTTGTTCACATTATTTTAATTGAGAATTTCATTATCACACTCACTTTTCACTCCACTCCCAGAAGAAGAAAAAGAAGAAGAAAAGGAGGAGGAGGAGGAGGAGGAGGAGGAGGAGGAGGAGGAGGAGGAAGAGGAGGAGGAGGAGGAGGAGGAGGAAGAAGAAGAGGAAGAAGGGGAAGAGGAAGAAGAAGGGGAAGAGGAAGAGGAAGGGGAAGAGGAAGAGGAAGAAGAAGAAACTACACACAAGCCCAGTTTGTGTTGCCTATATACTCGATAGATGGCTCTGATTCTTAACAGCAACTGCCATTTTGGCCACTTAGCCTCAAGATGGAGGCTGCAGCACTGGTGGAGGTGCTGAAGAAGGAAACAAGGTGTCACATGTCAAGAGCCTCATCCACAGTCCTCCTGTCAACACTTATTGGACAGCCCTGCTGGACAATGTCAGGCTAGGGACAGGACAGAGAAGCTTAGAGACTGGGGACTAGCACGGACCCTGATGTCTGGAAGATGCTTCAGGGGAATGGGAAAGCTTGTCAGGGACAGCAGCGGAGGTTAGCAGAACTCAAGCTCCTGGGTCAACCAGAGCTCAAGAGGGAGGCAGAAGCTGAGGGGACACAGGTGCAATGTAGGAGTCTGTCTGACATGTGCACATATTCTGTAAGATTGTCTTCATGACAGTTGGAAACCAAGGCCACAGCAGGCAAGAACCCTACTAGCTGAGATGGCTCGCCAGGACAGACTGAAGCCTGTCTTGTCTTTTCGCCTCCAGGCATGACAATGAGAGCATCCTGTAGAAATGATTCACCATTCCTAGCATCAGAAAGGCTGGGAGAACATTGCCAGACTCTGGACCTGAGGCAAATCAGCAGATATGCAACTGACATGGCCTCTTCCTTCCAAATCTACAGGAGTCTGCCCAGTAGCCCACCCACACAGGAAATAGGCAAACAAGGTTGTTCTGGGGGACTGAAAATGGAATGTGTGGAATGAAGAGAAGGAGAGTGTATTATTAGCCATTTGTGCTCTCTAGAGGAACAGACTTATAGAATGAATCTCTAATAAATCCCATATAGACACATCTCTCTCCTGTATATGCAGATATGTACACATATATGTATATGTATGGATATATACACATATGCATATATATATGTGGGATTTATTAGAATGGCTTACAGGCTGTGGTTTGGCTAATCCAACAATGGTTGTCTATAAATGGAAGGTCCAAGGATCCAATAGTTGTTCCATCTACAAGGCTGGATGTCTTAGCTGATCTTCAGTATATGCTGGAATCTCAAAGTAGGCTTTCTAATACCAGTAAAGGAATGGGAGCAAGAGGCCAAAAGAGCAAGCTTCCTTCTTACAAACCCATTATCTGGGCTGCCAGCAGGTGTGGTTCAGGTTAAAGATGAATCTTCCCACCCCCAAAATTCAGATTAGAAATGGGTATTATTCTCACTTCAAATGATTTAATTAAGAAAAAAAATCCCTCACTGGGTGGTGGTAGCATATAACTTTAATCCCAGCACTCATGAGGCAGAGGCAGGAGGATCTCTGAGTTTTGAGACCAGCCTGGACTACAAAGCAAATTCAAGAACATACAAAGTTGTTACACAGAGAAACCCTGTCTGGAAAAGAGCGGGATGAGGAGGAGAAGAAAACTCCTTATAGATGTGTCTAGTCATTTGGGCTTTAGTGAATTCCAGATGTAGTCAAGTTGACAGCCAAGAATAGGCATCACAGAGGTGGTCTCCACAGGCAGTGGGCCAAATAGTGCAATCAAGCCAGTGTATGCTAGAGGCACTGAAACAGTCCAGCTCCCCAGCTCATGCTGAGCTATACCCCACCCCCAGATATAGTGTCACCATATAGCCCTGACTTGTCTAGAAGCCATGTAGACCAGGTTGGCTTCAAACTGAAAGCAAGCCTCCTACCTCAGCCTTAGTGCTCGGATTACAGTTGTGGCCATTTTTTGAAAAAGCATGTTAGAAACATTCTGAAAAGGTCTTGGTCTTCCTCTGTTCAGGGTCCTGGGGTAAGGGACAGTTGTCTAGGGGATCTAATGAGTTAGTTCCATGGGACAAAGTATTGGATATCTAAGAAAGGCAGAAGACTGAGCTGTGAAAGGAGCAACAGCAGCAGGTACCAGGAAAGGAGACGCTAGCAGAGCCCTCGCCCCCATAAGCTGCACAAGCTGCAGATATGGTGCATTCGACAAGGCTCTCTAAAGGAAGAGCGCACGCCACACACACACACACACACACACACACACACACACACACACACACACACACTGCATGTATCTATACATAATACATTGGGTGTATTAGATTAGCTACAAGATGCAGTCCTGGTAGTCCAATGTCTTGTTAGGGTTTCTATTGCTGTGGTAAAACACCATGACAGAAAAGCAACTTGGGAGGAAAGAGTTTATTTCATCTTTAAACTTAACAGTCCATCATCCAGAGAAGTCAGGGCAGGAACTCAAGACAGAAACTATGCAGAGACCATGGAGGAACGTTGCTTACTGGTTTATTCTTCAAGGTTTGCCCAGCCTGCTTTACTATCGCACCCAGGCCCACATACCAGGGGTGGCCCTGCCCACGATAAACTGGGCTCCCTCATAGCAAATATCAATCAAGAAAATGCTCACAGGCCAATCTGGGGGGACGTATTTTCTTAATTCCTTCTTCCAAAACGGTTCCTGCTGTGTCAAATTCACATATAACTAGCTAGCCAGCACATCCACCAATGGCTTTTTCACTCTGGAGGGGTCAAGAATCCCATAGTTGTTCAGTCCATGAGGCTGGGTATCTTCTTAGCAGTCCCGGTCTGGCCCTGGAGGCCTGGAGGTTCCCTGGAGACCTGCTGATCTTCAGCCTCTGTTCAAATCCCAGAGAGTGCTCCTAATACAGCATGAGCGGGAAGGACAGACTTGCCAGTGTATCGGGGTCCTCAGGACACCTCCTGTGTCCTCTTACGTGAGCTGCCACAGGAGTTGCCCAGGCCTCAGGTGTGTCTTCTTGCTTCAAATAGCCTGATCAAGAAAAGCCCTGGAATGAGTGTCCAGAAGCTTGGGTTTTAGTTAATTCCAGTTCCAGTCAAGTTGATGACTGTCTTAGTCAGGGTTTCTATTCCTGCACAAACATCATGACCAAGAAGCAAGGTGGGGAGGAAAGGGTTTATTCGGCTTACACTTCCACACTGCTGTTCATCACCAGAGGAAGTCAGGACTGGAACTCAAGCAGGTTAGGAAGCAGGAGCTGATGCAGAGGCCATGGAGGGATGTTTCTTACTGGCTTGCTTGCTTCTCCTGGCTTGCTCAGCCTGCTTTCTTATAGAGCCCAAGACTACCAGCCCAGGGATGGTACCATCCACAAGGGCCCCTCCCCCCTTGATCACTAATTGAAAAAATGCCTTACTGCTGGATCTCATGGAGGCATTTTCTCAGCTGAAACTCTTTTCTCTGTGATAACCCCAGCTTGTATCAAGTTGACACACAAAACCAGCCAGTACAATGACCAATATCAGCCACCACCGGAGAGGAACTTGGCAGCAGCCGAGGCTGAGAAACTGAAATGGCAGTGAAGTCATCATCCACAGGGACAGGAAAGAGAAGACAGGGACAGGAAACAGAAGCAACAGCCACAGAGACGGGGAGAGGAGCGTGAAGCCCAGCAGACTGTATTGGAACACCTCCACAGGGGAACTCTGTAGAACCCTGCCCCCCTCTCCCTCTTGCCCGGGCATGGGACATCCTTCCTTGAGCCGGCTCTTTTCTCCACCTGTAGGCCTTTCTTTCAACTGCCAATTGCAACATCCAGGGGGATGGAGAAACAATCCCTCCTCAAGGGCCTTTCCCTGCTTTCCTGATCAGTCTAAATTCCCCTGGCCCCTTCTCTTTACCCCCCTGAAAGACAGACACTGACTGCCATTGGGAATGGGGTCGTCAGGGTGGTGACCTGTTTCCTGTTGAGATGGGGACAGTGTTTTTAGGGTACTGGCCAGAGAGAAGGGTTCTTGGAAGGGTCTCTTGGACCAATCTAGAGGGCTGCACAAGAACTCAGCTGGCTTTATAGCTTTGGGGTGTAGGACAGCCTTTTGGTGACAGAGTGCTACGCAGGTGAGATGACATCTGTAACATACCAAAAATGTGACTAAAAACAGTTGCAATGGGGTGTGGTGGCACACACCCTTAATCCCAGCACTTGAGAAGCAGGGCCAGGCAGATCTCTGTGAGTTTGAGGCTGGCCTGATTTACATAGTGAGTTCCAGGACAGAGCCAGTGCAATGTAGAGAGCCCCGTCTTAATAAAATCAAGCTAAACAACACAACAACCAAACAACCAAAAAAAAAAAAAAAACCCAAAAAACAAAAACCCAAAATGTAGCAGCTTCACCCTTATTAGAAGAGGGGAACAAGCAAGAAAACCATCTAAAATACTATCTGTTGGGTTTCACAAGGGCCAGCAAGACTGGCGATTTCCTAAACACTTGTACTCATGGCAAGGTGGATCACATGGAGAAGCTTGCTCCTCAGCCAACTTGAGCTCAGAGGTGGGCTACCATGTCTCTTTAATCACCACGTCATGGGTAATATCATGAGACATGGTTAATGAAGAGACCTCTTCAATATCATAATTAGTGCCTTGTCCAGTGAGGTGAACTGCTCCTGTGCAACACACTGCACTGAGCCATACACAAGTAGTGTACGGGCCTCGTGGTATACCGGAAATGCAGTGTACGGGACCTCGTAGTATACTGGAAATGCTGAGAATGTTCAGATGAGAGATCAGTGAGGGGAATGGTATCATCAGGCATCCCCTCCCAGTGGAAATGCCACCTCCCATGATCAGACAGACTCTTTGATGGGCATCAGAAGTCATGCCTGGGCGAAGTCAGGATCCCATTCTCATTGGGGATAGAGTCAAATGTCATTCCCTAACTTATAGTCTATGAGGGAAATAAAATCCCCTTGGGTTTATTTGGTATAATTGTCCAGAGATATTCCATAGCCACAAGACTTGTACTCTGGACAACTGTACCTAATCCTGTGAGTTTGATGACTGAGAATGACATAGATGACTCTATGGAGACCAGGGTAGCCTTGAACACACAGAGAGAGCTGCCTACCTCTGCCTGCCTCTGCCTCTCAACTGCTGGTATTAGAGGCATATGACACCATGCCAGACAAACATTCTTTTAACTAGTTAAAGAGTTTTCCATTCCTATGTGGTACATTAGCACAGAGAGTTTCAAGTTGTCGAGTGTAGGCACTGAGGCAGCCATAGACAACCAGAGGTGACCTACCATCACAATGATCCAGACTACACCCTATCCTGGTGCCTCCTTTACCCTGGAGGGAACATAATGGGGCCTTCTGGGGGGTAGGAGAGAAACTTCCCACAGAAGGGTGACTGTTCCTTCGATTCTAAAGGCCACAGTCTCAGCAGCAGTGTCTTCTAGGTGGCTCCTCAATACTTGGGTCTCTTCCACCCAGTTCCCTCAGCACTGTATCCTAATCACTGTTCTGCTGCTGTGGAGAGACACCACGACCACAGCAGCTCTTATAAAGGAAAATATTTTATTGGGACTTGCTTACAAGTTGAGATGTTTAGTACATTGTCACCATGGTGGGAAACATGGTGACATGCATGCAGATATGTTTCTGGAGAGGTAGCTGAGACTTTGACATCCAGATCTACAGGCAGCAGGAAGAGAGAGTGACACTGGGCCTGGCTTGAGCATTTGAAACCCCAAAGCCCACCCCTTTGATACACTTCCTCCAATAAAGCCACACCTTCTAGTAGTGCCACTCCCTAAGCATTCAAATATATGAGCCTATGGGAGCCATTACTCTTCAAACTGCCACACCGTGCATGAAATCCTTGGGAAGCAAAGATGCATCTAGTGAGTTCAAGAGCTCTTCTGAGTCTTTATCTGTTTCATCAAGGTGGTCAGCAGTTCCTTCCCCTTCCAGATGGCCATGTGGTAGCAAGTACCCATATTTGGAGTCAGTTTTAGTTACTATTTTATTGTGAAGAGATACCATGACCAGGGAAACTTAAAAAAAGAAAGTACTTGCTTACTATTTCAGAGGGTTAGTCCATGACCATATGGGAGGAAGCATGGTAGCAGGCTAGCAGGCATGGTGCTAGAGCAGGAACTAAGAGCTACATCTGATCCATAAGCCCAAATCAGAGAGAGAGAGAGAGAGAGAGAGAGAGAGAGAGAGAGAGAGAGAGAGACAGAGAGAGAGAGACAGAGAGATTGTGTGTGTCTGGGCTTGGCATGGGCTTTTAAAACCTCAAAACCAGTCAGGCAGTGCTGGTACACACCTTTGATCCCAGCAATTCATGGCCCAGAGGCAGGTGGATCTCCGAGTTTAAGGCCAGGCCAGTCTATAGAGTGAGTTCCAGGACAGTCTAAGGCTACAGCTAACCCTGTCTCAAAAAAAAAAAAAAAAAAAAAAAATTAAAATGAATAAAATGAAATAAAAATAAAGCTCAATGCTCACCCTCAACTGCATGCCTCCTCCAAGAAGGCCACAGCCTCCTGTTCCTTCCTAAACAGGCCACAAACTAGAAACTAAACATTAAACTATATGTGCCTATGAGGGCCATTCTCATGACTACCACAGAATCTACATAACTACTTACCTGTTTCTCTTACTAAGTTGAAGCCCTTGTTAGAACAATAAGCTCTGCCAAATGAGCACATATGTTAACGGGGAGGAGGCTAGACCCAACAGTCACAAATTTCAGTGGTCATTGCATCATATCCATCCCTCTGAGTTCTATTGTCTAAATGAACTACCATCTGGATTTTTCAAGGGCTGGTCTTTAAGATGAAGTCTGGTAGCCTAGGCTCCTAGCAAGGCCTCTTGACATGAGTCATGGCACTCCCTGTCAGCAAGGTATGTAGCGAGGTTGAGAGAGGGGAAGACCTGAAGGGTCACTTCAGGCCCTTCTATTAGGAGAACCTGATATTCTGTCACCCTTCCATGTGGTAGTCACAAGTGCCCTTTGCTGTACTTGGGGTGCATGCAATCAGGGCTTTCCTGAGTCCATCTGTGTGCTTCAAGAGCAAGTTCCACTGCCGCAGTTGCTCTCAGGCGCCCCTGCAAATTCTTAGCCCGTGAGCTAGTTCTCTGCTGAAGTATCCCACCAGCTGGGGGGCATTTAGTCCTAGTGTTTAGGTTAGAACTCCCAGAGTAATCCCCTTCTTTTGAGTTACATAAAGGAAATATTGGGGTAGCCTCAAGGTGGAGTCCCAAGTGAGTGTCCCTTTGAGTCACAGGAAAAAGTGACAACCCTCAGGCTCCCATACCACTGGGCCTGGGGGAATAAAATTTGTGAGTCTCCTTAAGGAACTGCTAGATGGGCTTGAGCGATGGCTCAGCTGTTAGGAACACTGGCTGTTTTTGCTGAAGGACATGGGTTTGATTCCTAACACCCAAATGGCAGTTCACAACCATCTGTGACTCCAGTTACAGGGGACCTGACACCTCCTGACCTTTGTAGGTACTGTATGCACATAATATATAGACATACCTCTGAGAGACCAATTTTTTTTATTTTTTGGTTCAGACTCCATGTTAGAGAATCTAACCTATTTTTGAACTCAAGTAAACTAACTCCAGTAGTAGCCAGTACCTAGCTCCAATTTCCAGGTCACCCCCCAACAAGGCCTGAGCCTAGCTCCAGTTTACAGGCTACCCCCAAAGATCTGTGTCTCCATGTTATCCCCCCAACAAATCCAGCATCTGGCATCCATTTCCAGGTTACCCCCAACAAATCCAGCATCTCCTCAACAGATCTGCATCCCCAGGTTACAAGTCTGTCCCTGCCTAACAACTACCAATCAGGAGGAAAGCAGAAGTTTAAGTTTATGGTTTGGCTCCCAGCACCAGCCAGTTATGCTATAAAGGCCACAGTACTCCCCCCCCCCCCACCCCCCACATACTTAGATGCTTGCCAGGCTAGAAACACTCGCCCTTCACTTGCAATTTCTATAAAACCTTGTCCCAATGAGTGTTTGGGGCTTTTTCTCCACCAAAACCATCCAGTGGTTGGGAGTGAGTTAAGCCCCAAGCTCAAGCACATATGTAGCAGAGGACTGCCTTGTCTGGCCTCAGTGGAAGAGGATTCACCTAATTCTGTAGACACTTGATGCCCTAGTGAAGGGGGATGTGGGGGGGCAATGTGGGGGTGGGTGGGTGAGGAAGGTGGGGGGGAGCACCCGCTCAAGAGGCAAAGGGGAGAGGGTGAAAAATTCTTGGAGGGGGGACTGGGAAGAGGGGCAACATTTGGAATGTAAATAAAACAATTTTCAAAAACTTTTAAAAAAGCCGGGCAGCGGTGGTGCGCGCCTTTAATCCCAGCACTTGGGAGGCAGAGGCAGGCGGATTTCTGAGTTCAAGGCCAGCCTGGTCTACAGAGTGAGTTCCAGGACAGCCAGGGCTACACAGAGAAACCCTGTCTCGAAAAAACCAAAAAAAAAAAAAAAAAAAAAAAAAAAGGCTGGATTCATTCAGACCTCAAGCTATACTTTCCCCTAACATTTCCAACTGTGTAACATGAGCATTGTTGATTTTCCTGAGATCTTATATCTCCTCTGGAGCTAAGAAGTTGAGGAGGGGCTCAATTCCCTGGGAATTTTCCTCTTCAGATGCCCCACAAAATAATGTCATCAACATACTGGAGTATGATCAGTTCATGAGATCCTGGGCTAATGCCAATCCAAATAAACAGAGGCTGCCTCTGAATCCCTGGGGTAGGGCAGTCTAGGGGCTCATCCTGCCTCACAAAACGAATATAAGGTCTGTGTGCCAGGATGCAGGGAACATAAAGGAAGGTGTCCTTCAATCTAAGACAGAATAGCAAGTTGCCCACCACGGAATCTGAGTTAGGAGTGTGGGGAGAAAGGCAAAACACAGCCTTATTGCACTAATCTCGTTAATTAGATCTCTACTGAACTCCCCATATAGGGGAGTATTATGGGCTAGAACATCATTTCCTCAAGAATTTATGACCGTGTTGGGAGGGGGGGAGAAGAAAGGAAGAGAGGAGTGATGAAACACCATGACCAATAGCAACTTGAGGAAGAAAAGGGAAGAAAAGGTTTATTTAGGTTATGCTTCCAAATTTCTGTTCATCACTGAAGGAATTCAGGACAGGAACTCAAACAGGGCAGGAACCTTTAGGCAGGAACTGACGCAGAGGCCATGGAGGAGTGCTCGCTACTGGCTTGCTTCTCATAGTTTGCTCAGCCTTCTTTCTTTCTTTCTTTCTTTCTTTCTTTCTTTCTTTCTTTCTTTCTTTCTTTCTTTCTTTCTTTCTTTCATTTTTTGAAACAGGGTTTCTCTGTATAGCTCCGGCTGTCCTGGAACTCACTCTGTAGACCAGGCTGGCCTCGAACTTAGAAATCCATCTGTCTCTGCCTCCCAAGTGCTGGGATTAAAGGCATGCACCACCACTTCCCGGCTTCAGCCTTCTTTCTTATAGAATCTAGGAGAACATGCCAGAATGAACTGGGCCCTCGCATATCAACCACTAGTTAAGAAAATGCCCTACAGGCTTTCCTACAGCCCAAGAGCATTTTATTAATTGAAGTGTCTATCTCTCAAATGACTATAGCCTAGGTCATGATGGCATAAAACTAGTCAGCACACAGGTCTCATCCATGAGCCCTGGCTAGCCTGGATATCTCTATGTAGACCATGCTGGCCTTGAACTTACAGAGATCTGCTGCCTCTGCCTCTCTTCTGGAAGCACAAAGATCCTTGTACCAACAGATCACTGGGGAAACCAGAAATGTAGTCATGCAGGGTTGTCTTTCAAAGGAGGAAATGAATACCCATTTTCCACCCAGAAGGGTGGGAGTGGATGTTGTTAATGATCTGGTAACCTTTGATATCTGTAGAGCCAGACCTCAACCAAATCTCTAGAATGTTTATCTCAGACTCTCCCTCCCTAGACCTTTATCATTAACTTTGATTCTCAGTCAACAGAACCCATCCTTGGGAGGAGATTTCACATGTACTTTATAGCCTGCTGACCTCTGAAGTGGAAACTTCTGGTTTCTTTGGAAAGTCAGTTGTGTCAGATGGTGTTTTTCTGGGGCAAACATGTGAAGGAGTGTTTTCCTGAAGCAGACACAGGTGAAAGGACGTTTTGCTAAAGCAAGCACATGAAGGACACGTGATGAAGGAGTCTTCACTAACAACTCACATTTATTGCTTCACCTTACACTGTGTTGTTGAGCTCCCTTTGTTGTGATTCCATAGAGAGAACCTGTAATGCTGAATTAGTTAAAACAGATTTGGCTCCCAGTGGGTTGCACATGCTACACCTGCCGAAGAGCTCTCTGGATTTTCAAATGACACACACACACACACACTCACACACACACACACACGTGTGTGTGTGTGCGTGCCAGCTATTTTTGATATGTTTTGACTAGCTCAATGGTTGGGCACTTCTAGACCTCCCTGTGGCTAGCATATTCCTCCCTCTGGTATTCCTGAGTTAATATCCTTTGAAATCTATATTTTTGTCTCTGCTACCCCAGACACAATTGGGAGAATGGCCTCTAGGGCCACTTTCCTGGATTCTTACATGGCAATGGGCCTTTAAGTCTGTTCTTCTTGCTCCCCCATCATGGTGATTCTCCCTGTCCTTCCTCTCTCCCTCTGTCCCTTACCTGAGTAATCCCTGTCCAGCCATTGACTGTATGGCAATTCTTTATTACCAATCAAAGCCAGCTGGGGGCAGGGATCCTCAGGTCTGGAAGTGCTGCTTTAGGAGCTGAATTAAGACAAAGCATTAGAACTAATTCCCAACAAGAAACACACCAAAAAAATTCTCATGAGGTTCTTGTGGCTTCTTGAAGCTTCTGTGGACTCAGGCCAATTGGCAAGAGTGGTGTCAGCTGATACAGACTCATGTGGAGTTTTGTTAAGACAGACTCACATGTTGAGGCAAGACTTATGGAGAACATGTGATGTTTGGAGGGAGAATAACTAGGACTCAACAGACAGTAACGGGGGCTTGCTTGCATAGCTAGCTTTGCAATGCTTCTTGGTCTCCAGTCTTCGCTGATCTTCACTTCCTAGACATAGGCACAGCAAAGAACTTGTCTCCTGGCCTAAACAGTCCTGCTAACTCATGCTGATTCAGCTGAGGCCCGGCTGTTTCTGCTAGGTTGTGCCACCACTTCTGATTCATGTTTGCTATCTGGACACTACTGAACTGCACTGCTGGTAAATTCATGAAGTATTTGCAAGTGGATTGAGCTGCTGCTGCTGACTTCTGTGAACTGAACTGCTGATATTCCTGACAATGCTGATGGGATTTGCTCCAAAGAACAATTTCTAAATATGTCTTCCTCCCCTGTATCCTAATAACTTTTCTTTTCCACTACTTGTGGTGGGTGGTGGACTAGAATGGAGGTTAAAGCATTTAAGAACCGTTATTAAAATTAAGGTTGCCAATGAATGAATGAATGAGAGAGAAAATAAAGGAACATGAAATGAGTCAGTGTTATTTTGAAGAGTACTTCAAAGAATTGTATAAAGCAAATTATAAAACATTGTTGAGGAAATTTAAGAAAACCTGGGTAAAGATGAGCAGCTGGCTTGAAAGATCCAGTTTTGTAAAACCCGTCAGTTCACAAGTAAAGAACTAGTGTAGAATTAATACACTATGCAGAATTGGTGTAGTCCCAAATAAAAGTAGATTTGAAAAGTTGAAAAAAAATAAATAAAATTAGGGTTGAGAAAAAAAATTAAAGCTTCAGACCACTGTGCTCTGTCAGTCAGAGACCACACTGAATCCTAAGCCCTTACACTATAGAATCCAGCTTCAAGGTTACATATGAGAGGGCCACTAAGAAATAAAATCCTTGGGAAAAAAAATTCAATTCTCTGAGGGGCAATCTGGGCTCCTCAGAGGAAGCCACTAACAATGGGTCATTCATGAGTGACAGTCCTGACTTTGGGTGGATAAATCTGGAGCTGAGTCTACTGCTGGGACACCTGGCCAGAGGAGATAACAAGGCCAGAACTGAGCTCGTTTCTAAACTTCAAGGTCTCACTGAATATAATGAAACTAACATAGCAGCCAATCAAAACTGTACTAATGTCATTGCTTTGCCCCCTTCCAATCATATTAGAGGTTACATAATTCTTCTGCAAAATTCCCCTAGCCCCACATAAAAGGGGCCTGTGAGTTCCTCTGGTGGTCACCATTTTGAGGAATGATTGACCCCTGTATGTCTGATAAAATGCAGAATAAACATTCTTTGCCTTTGCGTACTATTTGAGTCTGGTGTCTTCCTTCGGTGATTCTTGGACCCTAACACATGTACTTTGAGTAGAGTTTTGTAGGCTTAGATTTTTTTAATAATCGACAGAAGTTAGCAGGAGTGGCCAGGACCAGCATGGATGCCAGGAGTTCTCCGCCATGCCTCCTGTTGCTGTCTGCAAATCAGGATGTAAGTGTAAATTCTTGTTTGATGCTCCAGCGCCATACCTACTTGCTTGCTTCCTTGATCATGGGCTAACCCTCTGAAACTGTAAGCAAGTCTCCAATTAAATCTTCACACACACACACACACACACACACACGCACACACGCGTGTGCACGCACATACACATATATGTATGTACATGTGTGTGTGTATGTATATGTATCTATCCTTGTTTTGGTTTCTTTTCATAGCTACAGAACAGTGACTAAGACAGTTTTCTAGGTTACCTAGAAGAGCAGCTCCAGCCTATGAACAGCTAGTGCAGTATAGTCTGTCCCAGGGAGAGACCAGGTCAAGTGGTGGGGTTTTGCTCTCACCCATGGCTTGGCTACCAAAGTTTCCTGATTTCTTCCTCTTTCCACTTGTGAGGCCCTTACCTGTAAGGACCTAGTCCCTAGTTCTTGATCATTCCTCTTATAGTCCAAATGTTTGAATGAGAATGGCCCCCATAGGTTCATATATTTGAACTCTTGTTTGGGAAGGATTAGGAATGGCCTTGTTAAAAGAGGTGTATCACTGGGGGTGGGCTCTGAGGTTTCAGAAGCCCACACGGTTCCCAGTTAGCTCTCCCTCTCTCGTGCTTGTGGATCACACAGTTCCCAGTTAGCTCTCCCTCCCTTGTGCTTGTGGATCACTGCTCACCATCATTGAAGGAAGTCAGGCCATGAAGACATTTGAAAGCATGGGCTGATGTAGAGGCCATGGAGAATTGTTGCTTACTGGATTGCTCTCTTGCTCTCTTGCTGTTCATAGCATGCTCAGCCTGCTTTCTTATAGAACTTAGTATGTAAAAGTAACTTTTATTTGACAGATGTAATTGGCATCTCTGTGGCTTACTTCTGAATAAGCTTACCTGTTCTAATTCTTTCTGAACTCTGGTCAGCTGGTTTAACTCAGCTGTTGTGGCTTAAACTCTCTTCAAGGTGATTGATTCAATGGGACTTCTCTCAGCTTCTCACTGAATTGCTCTGATTGGCCTCAAACTATCTCTGGTTCCTTCTTATTCTTTGGCTTCAAGTGCGTCTGTTGACCTGCACTGAACTTCATGGACTCACCAGTGAACTCCACTGCTCTGCACTCACTGCACTGCCTCCCGGCTGACTCACCTAAACTCTCTCTCCCTTCACTGCTCTTAAATAGCTTTTCTCTGAGAGTTAGGCATCTATCTCTGAATCATTCTGCCAAATCTTTCTCTAATTCTTCACCTTGTCTGCCTCTCAATTAGACATCATTGTTTGGAATTAAAGGTACGTACTAAAGGTTTCCAGCCAGAGAGATTAAAGGTGTATACTAAGGGTGTGTCTACATTCCAGCCAGATCACACAGACCTAGAAGGTCTTTTGATATGATCAGAAAGCCATATTGCTGGATTAAAATTCCTCTACACTAGTGTAAATTTCTGGCCTTTGGCTCCATAACTAGGTGTCAGATGTTGGATCTGTTGTTGAAATCTAGACAAGAAGTTTATAATACAGGGTGTAATTAGTAATCTAGATAAGAAGTTTATAACACGGGATGTAATTAGTAGGATTAAGAAAAGAAAAGGAGAAAGAGCTGGGCAGTGGTGGCGCACGCCTTTAATCCCAGCACTTGGGAGGCAGAGCCAGGTGGATTTCTGAGTTCGAGGCCAGCCTGGTCTACAGAGTGAGTTCCAGGACAGCCAGGGCTACACAGAGAAACCCTGTCTCGAAAAAACCAAAAAACCAAAAAATCTAAAAGAAAAGGAGAAAGAAAGAAAAGGAGAAAGGGTTAAGAAGGTAGTATCTAATTCCATACTGGACTGTCAATGATCCATTGCCAGAGGCATCGAGCTGGTTCTTACATTTTTGGAGATCTGTATGAAGTTGTTAGATCTTATCTTTTACTATACCCAATTGGTTAACATAGAAGCAACATTCCTCCAACATGAGAAAGAGACAAAGACCATCTTTCTCTGCTGGAGGAGAAGGAAGACAGGAATGGTTAGGGAGCCTGGGATCAAGGGTGGGGACTGGGATCAAGTGGGGGAGGGACAAAGGAAGATGTCCCTTCCCAGCAAGGGGACAGGACAGATTGGTACCCCTAGGAAGGAATAGGTAAGGTAAACACCCCTAAAGATAAAGCTAAGTGGTGGGGTTCAATAAGGCTGGTAAGGCTGTCCCTTTATCCTGATAATAAGGGAACAAGGAGAGAGAGGTTCCCAAAACTCCACTAGGGCTGAGTAGGTAGCCCCAGTGTTCAGAAGAAAGGAGATGGGTTGTCCTGATACTGTAATGACTACCCATGCCTCCCTGTTGAAGATGACAATGGTTGAGCCAAGGGAGCCCAGGCCCCCTCAGTTGTCCATGGCCAGACCTAGGATATTGGCTTGAGGGTGATCTGGCTTTGATGTTCCCATGATGTGAAGGACACAGGTGCAATCAGCAGCCCAATGTCTCTCTGTCTTTCCTTCTTTCTTTCTCTTTGTTGTCTTTTTCTTTCCTTCCTTCCTTCCTTCCTTCCTTCCTTCCTTCCTTCCTTCCTTCCTTCCTTCCTTCCTTCCTTCTTTCTTTCTTTCTTTCTTTCTTTCTTTCTTTCTTTCTTTCTTTCTTCTTCTCTTTTTAAAGTAGCATTGGGTCACTTTTCCATGTCAAATCCAGTAACACCAACAACTTTGAGAACAGTCTGGACCCCAGGACTCATTTCTCCGCCTATTTCTGATCTTATTATTTGACACTCTGGAGCCCACCGTAGCAAAGGCTCTGTCAAGGTTGAACCAGGCTGAATCACAGGTGCCTTGAATGCTGTCATTGCACTCTCGGGAAAGTGCTGCTGATGACAGATTTGGGAACATTCTTGGAGCAAGCTTGATGGTATCATGTCGAAGAGCACCCATAATCTCGAGCCATTCACCTGTGCGCTTTTTGAGAGTCTTCTCCACAGTCAGGAAGGTTGGTATTTCAAAAGCAACTTGTGGTAAGGCAATTGTTCCATCCGTGCCCTGTCCCAAGTATTGCTTAACCCGCACATACATTGTCATTTGGGCGTATGATGCCACCATTCAGATTTGGTCCCTGACCTCTTTCCTAGGCGACCAGAATCTAGTTGAGAAGAATCCAAACAGTAAGGATCCCAACCAGGGCTGAGAATTGAGCCAATCAATGGCCGCACCGGGTGGATAGTGTTTGAGATGTGTAGCTGCCTCCGCATGCCCAAACTTCCCTAGGGTAACCATGAGTGTCTTCACTCTACGTTTCATCTGTTCCGATCCACTGCGGATCTTCTCAGATGATTCAGTCACAAGTCCGTCCATGAGTGTGAAGCAGTGGCTAACTACAGAGGACATTTCAAGGGCTGTGAGAGGCTCTCCTTTGATCCTTCTTTGCATAGAACAGATATCTCATAAGCAGGACTGTCCTTACTTTGTATTAGTGTCGAGATAGGATCGCTCAGACACAGCGTCAGCAAATGACTCCCACAACCCTGGAAACATATACACATGAAGACCAAACTTCCAGTGGCTGGATGGGACCTAGCTCTGTGCTCATAATTCAGCATTGATATTGTATTGACCTCTATGGCCTTCTTTTTACCAATCCCTGGATGAGGGTCAGTTGCATCTTTGAGGTACACGAGGCAGTTGCTGCTTAATTTGAGTTCAAATGAGAATCCAAGGTCAATTGACTCTGTTTCTTTAGGTTCAACTTCATCCTCTAAAGAAGGCAGCTCAACAGGGTCTGGCTTTCTCCTTTTACTGGGTTCTGACATCTTGGGGTGTTCCCAGTGTCCTTCTTGATGACACCTTGGACATGGTTGGTGGGGGTTTGCAAGAGTTTGGGCTGACTTGGGTTCAGTGGCCCTTCTGGCCACATTTGAGTCAGGGACCTGAAGGTTCTCAGGATTTGGGAAGCCAGGGAGCCTGGGCAATTGCTGTGGCTGGCTGAAAGGCCTGAGACAACATTAGGTATTTTTTGTTTAGGAGCTTTTTCTTCTCTCCTGTGCTGTTCTTCCTCCCTCCCTCCCTCCCTCCCTCATTTATTTATTTATTTATTTATTTATTTATTTATTTATTTATTTATTTATTTATTTATTTATTTATTGGTTTTTCGAGACAGGATTTCTCTGTGTAGCCCTGGCTGTCCTGGAACTTACTCTGTAGACCAGGCTGGCCTCAAACTCAGAAATCTGCCTGCCTCTGCCTCCCAAGTGCTGGGATTAAAGGCATTCGCCACCACTGCCTGGCTGTGCTGCACTTTAAAGGCCATCACTAAGACTTCTGCCTGTGGAGTTAGGAGCCACCTCTCTAGACATTTAAGTTTGGCCCTAATATCAGGGAAACTCTGGGAAAGAAATGCTGTTAGGACAGGCTTGGAGAGACAGGCCAGGAGGTCTGCTGTCTGGACTTCATCTGCATGTGCTCTAGCCTGGTCCCTGGCTTGTCTGTGCTTCTCGGGGAGAAGGTTGTTGTAAGTGCCCTGGGAAGTGAGCTTGTAAGATTAGGTAATAGTTGGAATTCTGTAATAAAGGTGGAAGGGTCAGCCGTATAGGACCCCAATCTTTTTCTGTTTGCAAGTGTTCACTTAACCAGTAGGGCACAAGTCCCCTGATGAAGCTGTCTACCCTGGCAATGTCCCACAAAGAGAGAACCATGTCTGGTTTAGGCTGCTTGGTGGTTGGAGTGGGTAAATGGGATCCCATGGCAGAATGGAGCAAACAGCAGGAGGACTAGGGGATTCCTGTGTGCTGAACATGAGTGCCCAAGAGGGTTAATTGGTGGCCTAGCGATGAGGAGGAAGAAATAGAATCGGAAGAGGCCAGAGAGGAAGAGAAGGGACTGGCTTGTTAGGGTGCTCAAAATCAGTGCAGGAATCATCTGGTTTGGACTTTATAGCTAGAAGGAGTTGAGTTGTTGTTGTTGTTGTTGTTGTTGTTGTTGTTTTGTGCTGTTTTTTAATCCTCTCCCTTGGTTGGCTTAAAAGTGATGTGGTCACTTGATTTAATCAAGATAGGAGTGAAGTGACATAGAAAAAAATTCATCCTTTCCAACCCTAGCAAAGAAGCTGTCAGCCATGTGGGTATTGAGGCCAAATTCAATAGCAAAAGTGAATAAGTTTAGGGTTAAGGTTGGGTGCCAGGTGTAGAGGCTGGAGATTTTCTAAGAGGCATCCCAAGGGGGATGGGAGGGTATGAGAAGGGTGAGAGAAGGGGCAGGGAGGAGACAAAGTCACTGCAGTGTGTAATTGAGAGCGTCCCCAGGACTCAGGGAGAGCCAGAGGAAGACACAAGCCATTCAGTGGGTCATCCCTACATTTAATGGGGGCCAGGGGCTTAGCCTGTCTAAGCCCAAGGAGAGACTTAGCACCTGGTACCTGGTCTTTTATGCAGGCCAGAAGGCAAGATAAAACCCAAGCTCAGGAGGGAATCTCATCCACAGGAAAGAACTGGATGTAAAAGTAACTTTTATTCTCCTCTAATTGTCATCTTGGCAGGCTTTCTGAGATCCTATTTTGTTTCTGCCTCTGTCTGCTAACCTAGGCCTAGTCCTGGAAGCATCTATCCTTCATACAATCTAATCTAGGCTTAGAATCTTTTCAGCCTCTGAGACTTGCTGCTGAATAAGCTCACCCTTTCCTAGTGCTTCCTGATCCCTGGTTAGCTCAAACTCCTCTCCAAGCTGACTGATTCAGCTGGCTTCTGTTTGCCTTGCCTGACTTACTCACATGGCTTCAGACTAACTCTGGCCATCTGTTCTGATCTTCTGCCTTCTTTTCAGTCTCTGACTCATTCTGTCTTCACCTATGTCTAGCTTGTTCTCTGTAGTGGGTTTGGTCTAATGTTGTTGGTATTATGTTAGTTTGGGTCCCCCAAATTACACTAAAATCTACATATCTGCACAAAAGACACTGGGGGACCCTGCCTCTGACAGGTTTTGATTGGTAAATAAAGTTGTTGGTAGTCAATAGCTGAACAGGGCAGACAGAGGTGAGGCTTTTAGGATTGCCCCGGCTAGGGACAGAGAGGAAGGAGGAAAAGGGAGATCCACCATGCCAGGGCAGGTGGAGGAGAGGAGATGCCACGCCTGAGTAGGTGTGGTACAGAGAGCCCAGCTGGCCATGTAGGAGCCGGTGGAGAGCTGCTCCAAGAGGGCTGCCCAACTGGGTCCTGGACAACAAAGACAAACTATAGATTTTACTAATAACTTGGGAATATCAGAGAGAGGTAGATCAGTCACAAGGTTAGGAAGTGGCCCGGCCATTGAGCTGTTTCAGGCATATCAAAATATAAAGATTGTGTGTGTCTTTCATTTGAGAACCCAGAATATTGGGGTGGGTATCAGGGAATGCTGCCTTGCCGGATTTCTCCCTCTCCCTCTCCCTCTCCCTCTCCCTCTCCCTCTCCCTCTCCCTCTCCCTCTCCCTCTCCCTCATGTAGTTTCTCTTTTCTCTTCTGATGAAAGCTGGGCATATCCTATCCTGTAAGATCTTTCTCTGATTCACCACTTTGTCTGCCACTCAATTGGCCATCACTTTCAAACATAGGTGCTTCCTTCTACAAACTAACTTTAACTTCATTATTTGGGCTTAAATAATTCTAACCAGAGGGATTAAAGGTGTGTCCTAAAGCTGAGGCACACCACAACTAGAAACAGGTTTTTCATTAAACACAATCTTAGGGTTCACAGTGTGCTCAACTATCCTGCCACAGTTGGGAATAAGGTTTCAAAGGCTACGTGGGCCTAGTGGAGCTGTGGGATTTACAGGCAGTTCTGAAGTGAAGGTGGGAGAAGAGAGCAGGAAGGGGTGCGACAGGCCAGTGGGGCCTAAAGAAGATGCAAGATGGCAGCCCTAAGGGTGGTGGGATGGTGGCAGGTGAAGAGGGCCAGCCACAGCCTTAAAGACTGTGACTGGGGGTACCTTTGCCTCCAAGAGTACCAGATGGTGTTGGATGCTCAGTGGTCACTTCCTCAGTCTAAGAGAACTGTTTATACTGACCAAGGGGGAAGCTTTCTTGTGGATGGGGTGCCAAGTGATCAGTGAGCCAGAAGGTGAATCTATTTTGGGTGGACTGGAGATGATGGGTAGGGTCAAGTGCAGCTCAGACCCTGAGGGGTACTGTTGCACCAGGAGAGTCTATCCAAGTCCTGGCACGAATGAAAGTGTTACAGCTCAGAGGAGAAAGGTATCCTGGCAGTCAGATTCTGAAGTCACACTGAACAACAAATCTCATACTAGATTTATTGGGAGGGGAAAAAAACCATAGGAGGGTGGCTACCTCTGCCCAGGTGAGAAGCATCAGAGAACTGAGCATGAGGCAGGCTTTATACAGGCTTTCTGGAGGAATGGGGGAGGGGGATGGAGCTTTCCAGCGTGGCCTAGGACTGGAGGGATTAGTGGCCTCATCTTGGTGCAAGCTCCAAGGGGCAGGACTGGCCCCTTGATGGCCTTGAGGGATTTACACCTAGGACCACCAGCACAGGGGTGCTACCTCCCAGGTTGGCCTGGGCCCTCCCACATCAATCACTTATTAAGAAAATGCCCTACTGGGCTGGAGAGATGGCTCAGCCATTAAAGGCTAGGCTCACAACCAAAAATCTAAGAAAATGCCCCACAGTCTTGCCTACCAACCAATCTTATGAAGAAGGCATTTTCTCAACCGAGGTCCCCCCTCTCTGATGACTCTGGCTTGTGTCAAGTTAATGTTAAACTAGCCAGGACACCGAGTAAGCCAGGGGAGAAGCCAAGACACCGAGTAAGCCAAGGGAAAGAGCTAGAAGAGGTGTTTCTCCATAATCTTTACTTCAGTTCCTGCCTTCAGTTTCCTACTTGAGTTCCTGTCCTGATTTCCTTCAACGATGGACTGTGATTTGGAAGTGTAAACCAAATAATCCCTTTCCTCTCCAGGTTGCTTTTGGTTATGATATCACAGCAGCTGAAAGCAAAGCAGGACAGATGGCAAAAGTAGGACAGAGCATTTTTACCACAATCTAAAAAGACTTTACAGAGCTGGAGAGATGACTCAGCTTAAGAGCACTGGCTGTTCCTCTAGAGAACTCAGGTTTGATTCCCAGCACCCACATGGTAGCTGGTAAGTCCCTGTAACTCCAGTTCCAGGGACTAATGCCCTTTTCTGGCCTCCACAGGCAATGACACACAGCAAAACATCCATACAAATTAATAAAAAACAAAACAAAACACTATGGGCCAAGTATACAGTGTGAGCTGAATGTGTCTTGCATTTCTCAAATTCTTTGTTTTTTGTTCTTCAAGACATGGTTCTCTGCAGAGCCCTGGCTGTCCTGGAACTCTTCCTCTTTGGCCAGGCTGGCCTCTGCCTCCTGAGTGCTAGGATTAAAGTCTTGACCACCACACCTGGCTCTCAAAGTCTTAGGTCTCCCAACCTGATTTTCTCTTCTGGCCTCTCCAAAACCAGCAAGGTGGCTCAGTGGGTAGAGTATTTGTTGCAAAGTTGGATGACCTGAGTAAGTTCAATGCCTTGGCCCTGCATCATGGAAGGAATAAAGCAGCTCCTTTGGGTTGTCCAATTTCACACATACACACACACACACACACACACACACACACACAGACACAGACACACACACACACAGACACACACCCAACTTCAAAATAAAGCCAAGAAGAAGCCCTATGGTGATGTCCTGAGGGTGTCGCAGGCCTTTGACAGGTAGACTCAGGTCGTGGGTACTTGTACTGGAATGATACCTTCTCCTTTTAGGACGCTCCTGAGGACCCAAATGTATGCTGTAGGAATGATTCCAGACACTCCTTTTCCTGATTACTTCAGCCCTGTCAGGACTACCCTGCACTTCTGACCTGGTCTGCAGTTTGAGGGCCAATGTTATAACCATTTGACCCTCCAAACAGCCCTGCAGCTTCTGCTGCCCGAGGAGGGCACTGTTCACACAGCCTGCCTGCCTGCGGAGGGCACTGTCCATACAGCCTGCCACATGCTCTGCTTTGCTGCTGGCAGCAAGAAGTCCTCAGTCATCTCCATAACAGGCATGCGGCTCTGAAGGTAGGTCCTGAGTCTCACCAGCTGGCATCTGATGTTCTCGGGTGGCGAGACTTTGGTTGTGAGTACTCACCCGCTTCCGTGGCTCCTAGGGTCTAACTTTGTCCCGAGAGGGCAAAGGACTTGGCAAAGGCTTTGCATGCATGTTGGCCAAGCTGTTGTTTTTCAGGAAATGAAGTTCCACATTTCCATCCCTTGCTCCATCCTCTGAGCAGAGGAAGGATGTGCAAGCCGGAGGGGAGAGAGCAAGCCCCTAACCTCAAGTGAGCCTTTTGGCTGGATCTAGGAACCCAGTGTAAGAGCTGTTGAGAGTCAAGCCCCTGATGGCCTCCACTCTCCATCCCAGCACTCGGGAGGCAGAGGGAAGCTAATCACTGTGAGGTGTTCCAAGCCAGCTTGGTCCACATGGAGTTTCAGGACATCCAGGGCTACAAAGTGAGATCATGTCTCAAAAACATGACAAGAACAAAACCAACCAACCAAAACAAAAAGCATAATTTGAGTTATTCACACATATACAATGTTATTTATAACAGTGAAGTCTGAAGAAATAAGTATGATGCTTTTATACTTTTGCATAATGCATTTCTGAAAGACCATAGCCTGAGCCTGTGGCTATCAGCAGCCTGTGATTCCTTGGCTGCAGGGGTCAATTATAGGGATATTATAAAGAGACCTTTGGGAGAGTGGTTCAGGAGTTCATAGGAGGTAAGAATTACTTTTAAAGTGTGTTTATTCAAGGTCATTACAGCCCCAGTTCTCAGGCTCTGGTGATCAAGGTATTTTCTGGCCTGGGCACATACCAAGAGAATCTTCGTCTTCCTGCCTGTAGGAAAGGACAGATCAAGGAAGGAATCCCCTAAGATGAGTTGCCCCTAGTTGTTGCTGAGTGCTGGGCACAATCTGGGAGGCCAGCAGGGGGCCCAGACAGCCATATCCTCCTGATGCCCAGGAGCTCTGGAGAATGCCAGCCACGATCCCACACATCACATTCAGACTGGCACACCAGTCTGGCCTGCTTAGTCTGAGGCTTTGTTAAAAATTTTGCTTCCCTTTCCCATTGGATCTCAGGACTGGCTTTGGTGGTACTGAAGAAGGAAGGGCACAGCTTAGCTGGCCTACCTGTGACGGAGTCGACTACAGAGCTCTCGGACCAGAGCAGACAGACCTGGATTCTCTTTGTTACATGGAATAATCTGAGAAGTAAAGAAATGGGTGTGAATCACTGGGCAGGTATAGTGACCACTGACTAAGCACTGGGTGTTTCTTGTCTTCTAATCTTCCAAAGAGCTAGTGACTAGTAAAATGGCCTTCATCTATGATTTTGGGTCTAAAAAGTCACGGGAAGGAAGGGGTGGGAAAAAGAACACTCTATAGGCAGAATCTCTTGGCTAATGCGCTAAGATTTACACGCCTGTAACTGGATCAGTAACGGCTTTTATTTTTTGAAAAACAAAACAAAAAGGAAACAGAAGATGTTCCCAGCTGTTGAGATGGCTCAGTGGGTAAAGAGTGTGCTGCAGAAGTCTTACAAGCCGGACTCCACCCCTGAAGCCCACGAAGGTGGAGGGGACCGGCTGTCTCCACAGTTCTCCTCTGACCTCTCTCCACACGTGTGCTATGTGGCACATGATTTTATACATATTTATTAAAGAAAGGATGCTCCAGAGTTCTATAGACAGGATCAAACATTGTCAAGAAGGCAGGAAAAACAGGTCACAGTTCTCTGAAATAAGTGAAAAACTGACAAGCAATTAGCAACGTCCAGTAAAACTGAAGGCTAAATAAATAAAAACTTAAAGCCTGTAAACCCGTTTACAAAATGTACAAGTAATGAAACTATTTCTCAGATATAAACATTTTGAGTCTTACATGGCTGGTTTTGAATTCCCTATCCCCCGCCTCCATCCTCCCTCGTGCTGGGGTAACAAGTGGGTCCCACCAGGGCGGGGTAGCACGTTATGTATATGAACGCGCTACTTGAATGAAAAGTTACCCATGCACTGCATGTTAAAATGTAAAAGCCCTGCTAAGGAATTTAACCATAAATAGGAGGGGAGATAGTAATAAAATCAAAGGAAATTCATTACTTGATGAAAATACCAATATGTAATTCAGTGAATGTTCTAGTAAGTTATCTGAATTGAAAACAAAACAAAAATCTCATAGGCATGAGATCACTTCCTAAACCAGAGACCACAGCAGAAGCAGAGGGTGCTTGGACCCTGACTGCAAGGGTCAACCCACCCACCCTGCGCTTGCTCAAATAAAAAGCCTGAGAGAAGGCAGCCTAGGAAGGCCAGGGTGGAGGGCCTGCACGCACCTGGCTCCGCCCCTAAAGACCCGCCCGCACTGGGTGGACACTGCTGGCGCGCTCACACAACACAGGATCCGTACAGGATTGGTGGAAACCCCGACCCCTAATTTGCATAAACCCGAGGCCGGCGCGCCCAGCATCGCAGGATCCCAGCCAGCTGCAGCAGCTTCTGCCAACAGCCTTGTACCCTATCTATACCGGAGAGGTCCTTCTGTGAGCCATGCCCGCCAGCTGCCCTGCTCTCTCTGCGCTAAAGGGGTTTGCCGAGAGGCCTAGCAGAGACAACCAGCCCTTTTGGCAGAGACAGCCCACTGAACACCTGTACCTCATACTTATTTATTCTTGCACCTGCGCTGGCTTACGCAGCAATTATACTAAAATTGGACTAACATGATTAAACGAGTGGCACCCAGCCAAGTACTTTGACTTTTTGTTAACAGGAGAAAACGTGGGAAAAAGTTCCTGCACTCGGGATTTTACTTGCGAAGGGAAATAGCATCCCAAACAACTCATGAAGTGATCTAACTTCATAAAGACAAGAGGCTCCACAGAGCAAAGGGCTCTGACTCGGGCTGAGGTAGGTAGGAGCCACTTCCCCCAGCACTTGTAGTTGCAGACCCACTTGCTGCCCATGCCCGCGCGGCTTTAGAGGCCTGCTCACCTAGATCCTTTGTTCTCCGTGCTAGGGGTCTTGAAGGCCTCTGTACCCAACTCTTCTCCAAATCTTGCTCAAATCACTCGAGTACACAGCCACTTCACTTAGGTTGGTTTTAAACTAAACCCAGAAGGATTTTGAAGTATTAAAAGTGAAAGGCTGTAAAGTATTAAAAGTGAGTGGCTGCCGCCACTAAACTGACACTTTGAAGGCCCCGGTGGCCCACCCTTTTGTGGTAAAACTCATACTTTAAAACAAATACCAGGAACAACTGGGTAAGAGCCATAACTCTTGCCAGCCAAGGTTTATCAAACACAATTTATTTAGAACAAAATACATTTTAAGAACTCAACTCTAAAAGAGAGCCCAAAGATTGAAAAAAGCCAGGAACAGGAATGCTCCCAGCAGGGAGGCAGATTCCCAGCGGAGCCAGGAGGGGTAACCGGCCCTCTTAGGCTGGCCCACAGTAGCCATGTTGTTCTAGGTCCATAAAGGTCAGCTGACATTGGGCCACCACCTTCCCAAGTAAATGGTTACAATTCCAGTCAACTGGTGACAACAGTAATAACGTATAAGGCTGAGGCCTGGTATGGAGGAGTCTGTCACTAGTTGTTAGGCCTCTTGGCCACAGGCTCATCCTCCTTCTCCTGCTTCAGCCATCGATCCAGGAGGTTGCTGGTGGCACCTCTTTTAGTAGGCAATGGGCTCTTCTGGAGAAACTGGCTGGACCACTGGGGTAGACCTGATGCATCCTTTTTGGGCGAGTCAGGGACTTCCTTTTTGGGTGACTTTGTAGCCAACCATTGCATCATCCTTTGACTGCTGCCACTTGCCTTAGGCTCCTAGGAGAGAGAAAATTCTCACAGAGTCCAGGTTTGATCTTCAGAGGGAATACCAATGTGAAGGAAGAAGCATGTACTATCCCCACCCCCAATCTACGCCAGCACAGTGTTGTTACTAAGGGTGCAAATAAAAGATGGCTGTGAGAGCCCAGGATAGGAAAAGCACTTAAAGATCAGAGGACAAGAGTCAGTGTGGAGCTGGAGAGTTTTCCAAAAATGCAGAGAATGAAGTGCCTTCTAGGAAATTCAGTCACTCAGTGACTGGTAGGAGACTGCCACCACAGTCAGGCTCAATGGTTCCCCCTGCTTAGTGTGTCTCGGACTGTTACCACGCCCTCTGCCACCTGTGTGCCACACCTGGTCCCGAAATGAGAAGTTCTCTGTGAGGTAACATCCAAAAGTATAGACCATGATAGAAAAAGATTACTATAGCTGGGCAGTGGTGGCATACTCCTTTAATCCCAGCACTGAGGAGTCAGAGGCAGGTGGATCTCTGAGTTCAAGGCTAGCCTACTCTAGAGAACCAGTTCTAGGACAGCCAGACGTACAACAGAGATACCCTGTCTTCAAAAACAAAACAAAACAAAACAAAAAGAGTAGCTGTCCAGTCCAAGATGGATTATGTAATTACATTCAAACTTCTTACATGTACATTTATTATGTATGTACACAGTTTGCATATGGAGACCACAGGATAACTTGCAGGAGTGGATTGAGAGAATCAACTATGGGTTCTGGAGACGGAACTCAAGTTGTCAGGCTTGACAACGAGTGCCTTTACCTGATGAGCTCTCTTGCTGGCCCCATAGTTAAATTTTTAGAGGAAAAAAAAAAAATTCAGTGTCAGGATTGCAAAATATTTCAGAGAAATTAGAACAAGAACTTTTAGGGGAAATGTAGGAGGCCGGCTGGTCCTCACAGGCCTCCAGCATCCTAAGAGTCCTGTACCGTGGAGCATGCTGCTCTCAGTTCCTCCATGCCACAGAGAGATGAGAGATGTTTCAGTATGTCAGCAGGGCTAGCTTTCTGATGTGGAAGTCCCTCCCCACTGCAGGCATGTGCCCACTCGTGTTCCTTCAAAACAAATGCCCTGGATCCTTGGCAAATGCTGAGAAGTTACAGAGCACTGCAAGAATGCTCTCAGGTGCTCTAGAAGCGAATGAGGACTGGAGATCTTCCAACTTGTAGTTGTAAAAATAGTACATCAAAAAATCATGTTTGGGTGGAGAGACAGCTTAGTCAGTAAAACACTTTCTTTGCAAGTGTGAGGACCAGAGTTCAATCCCTAGCATCTGCATAAATATGCTAGGTAGGCATGGTGGCACACCTTGTAATCCTAGGGTTGAGGATTCACAGAAGGATTCTTAAGATTCTCTGGCTAGTTAGTCTAGCCTAATTGGTGAGCTCCAGGCCAGTGGACTCAGTGTTTCTGAAGATGTCCTCTGACCTCTACATACGCACATGAGTGTGTCTATACACGTACGTGCACTTGCACATACAGAGATATGAACACACACACAAAAAAGAATCATAGGTGGAAACAGATTTAAAACTTTCTCATATTTACCCTATATATTGCATACTAGACTCATCAAGGAGAGTCTTAAGGTCACAGAAAGCCAAATTTTATTTGAATATTTATTCTACATATTTGAACAGGGTCCAGCATTTAGTTGTCTGAAACTCTTTTTTATTCTTTTAACCCAGGGCCTCTTAACATGGTAGACAAGTAAGCACCCATCACTGAGTGGCACTGTTACTTTGAAAGAGTTTTCTGTGAGGGGTTAAGTTAAAGCAGGATGTGAACATCGCTGTTATGCTTACTTTCCAAAGCTCTTGGTAGTTAAAAATGAGTTAAAATTCTGGCCAGACATGGTGGTACATGCCTCTAATCCCAGCACTTGAGTGGCAGAGGCAGGCAGATCTCTGAGGCCACCTGGCATATTCTAGTCCAGTCAAGGCTACACAGTGAGACCCTGTCTCAAAACAAACAAATCTGACTGTGGGTGTTAAAGAGTTGGCTCAGCAGTTAGGAGCACTTTGCTGTTCTTTCAGAAGACCCAGGTTTATTCCCAGGCACTCATATTGGGCAGCTCACAACTGCCTGTAACTCTGCCTCCAGGAGGTCAGATGACCTTTTCTGGACTTTGCAGTCATTGCACTCATGTGCACAAACCCACACACAAACATATAAATAAAATAAAATAAATCTTAAAAAAAAAAAAAAAAAAGCCAGGCATGGTGGTGTATGCCTTTAATGCCAGCGATAAGGAGGCTGTGGCAGATGGATCTCTGTGAGTCTGAGGCCAGCCTGGTTTACACAGCAAAATTCCAGGACAGCCAGGGAGACATAGTGAGACCCTGTCTAAAATTCAAATCATATGAAATAAACATTAAAGTTCTGATGATGCAAGGGCATATTCTGAACAAAAGAATAGACAAGTCACAGTCCCTACCTTCTTAACCAGCGAGTCAGCAGGAGCCAGACACTCAGGAGTGTTGTTTCGGGAATTGTTCACCACTGGAGAAACTGGATGGAAGGTGATATTATCTATGGGGTGGATTAGCTTTAGAGCTTCCTGAGTGGCAACCTCACCAAAGTCAAGCCATTTGGAGACTGCCTCTTCTCCATCTAGTATGGCAGGCATCCTGGCCAGAGGTCAGATGGAGAGAGAGATGAGGGTAGAGAAAGGAAAGAAACCGAGTCAGTTGGTAATTCAGGCATCACAGGGGTTCCTTGTCTTCACTCTTACTTCCACTGTGGCCCCAAGTTACTGATACAACCTGTTAGTGCACTGGAGTCAACATTCATTAACTTGTGAAATTTATGGGATAGGCAGTAAAGGACACTAAGACTGAATCTAGTGTAAGCCAGTGCACCCCCTAGAAAGTTGGTGAATTTTCCTGGGTGTCCTGGACTAGAATTAAGATATCAGATCCTGGAAAAGTCTGTCAACAACTACCTCCAGATATCATTTGTGAAAGACCTCCAGTGATAAAGGCTGGCAAAGCACTGAAGTGAGCCTGGAGTCACAGCTACACAGGGTGCTGAGGTGGGTGGATTATTTGATCCCAGGAGTTCAAGCTAGCTGAGGCAACACAGCAAGATCTGATCTTTTGTTTTGATTTTTAGACAAATTCTTGCTGTACCTAATCTGGCCTCAAACTTCTGATTCTCTTGCCTCTCCTTTCATTCCCTGAGTGTTGGGAGTTACAGGCTCGATGTTATCACATCAGGCGAGACATTTCTCTTAAAAAAAAAAAGTCAAGGTAGCACACATATGTAATCCCTGCACTCAGGAGAATGAGGCAGGAGGATTACCAGGAGTTTCAGGCCAGCATTGATTTACACAGTGAGTTCCTAGCCAAGTTTGGATACAGAGTAAGACCCTGCCTCAAAAAACAAGAGTGACCAAGAGAGAACAAAAGACCCTTAAAAGCTCTGAAATCTGGATGCATTCATACCTCTTATTCTGAATTATATCGTAGTTGGAAATAACAGACATTAAACCTTTCTTAATCAGTGTACAATTATAGTCTATTTTTAAGTCAATGGCATTTTAGATAAATGAAATATACAAATTTAGTTTAAGATTTGGCAAAAAATGGAACTAATCTTCCACATGAAAGTACAAGCACACGCATAGCTTAGGACAAGGCTAAAGCAGGAGATCCCAGGATCTCTGCATCCTTGAGTGCTCAGAGCAATTGGTAACTGTGAGGCTTACACAATCATTCTTTCCATTATACATACACATACATTTTTAGTTAAATTCAATGTCTGGGTGTTTTCCTGCATATCTATCTTTGCACATCCCGTGTACCTTAGAGGGCTTACCCAGTGTTGGATTCCCCAGGGACTAGTTACATACAGAGAGTTGAGAGTCACCATGTAGGTGCTGGAGATTGAACCTAAGTCCTCTGGAGGAGCAGTCAGCTCTCTTAGCCACTGAGCCATTTCCCCAGCCCCCACTGATTTATTCATGTGTGTGTATGTGTGCCTCCTGTCGCTGCCTCTTAGCACATCTTATTGGTATGTGTCACCACAACTAGCTCATTTTTAAATTTATTTTTGTAGTACTAGGTATTAAACCTAGGGCTTTATGCATGCTAAACAAGTAGTCTCCCACTGAGCTACATCTCAACTTCTCTTTTCAGTTTTCTTTCTTTTTTAAAAATTTTTTGAGACAGGGTTATACTCTGTGTAGCCCTGGCCATCCTGGAACTTGCTCTGCAGACCTGGCTGTCTTCAAACTCAAGAAATCTGCCTTCCTCTGTCTCTAGAGTGCTGGGATCAAAGGTGTGTGCCATCTCACACCTCACTCAGTTTTCCTCTTAAGGCAAGGCTTTGTTAAGTTGCCTAAGGCCAGATCCTCTGTTTACCGTCCTAACAGCAGGAGGATAAGACCTTGAGCTTCGGGTTCAACTTAGTGCTTGTTTTAAAATTGTAAATCAGTTCCCAGCACCTGAAGTATCAGCAGACTTACATTTGCTTATGCAAAATCTTACCTGCAAGAAGTAAGGAAAGAAGCATGGTGATGCGCACTTGGAAGGCAGAGGCAGGTGGATCTCTGGGAGCTTGAGGCCAGTCTGGTCTACATGGTGAGCTATAAGACAGCCAAGACTACAAAAGAGACTTTATTTCAACCTCCACCCCATCCCACCCCCATAAAAAGAAAGAAATACAGGGTGGGAACTGGAGAGTTAGTTCATTGGTTATTGACCTCGCTGAGGACCCAGGTCTGATTCGCACCACCCACATATTGGCTCTGTAACTCCAGTCCTAGGAGATTTGACAACTCCCTTTGATTTCAGCAAGCAAATGGCATGCATGTAGTACATAGACACACATGCAGGCAAAACCCTCATATGTACTTTCTCGGCTCCCTACTTTCAGATTAAAATGTGCCCTCTTAAGTGTCCCTGCCACCGAGCCTTTGTTTCACTGTTATGAACTCTGAACCTCTGAGACTGTGTTATGAAAATCAGCACTGAACTGAAGATAATCAGCAAGACATGATCATTATCATTGTCACTGAACAGGTATTGAGCTATAAATGATCTATAAACGTAGTGAGAACAAAAAAATCATTGAAAAACGCGAGAAGGCAGTTGCCGAGATGGGAAAGAGTTCTTCCACATTAAGATTATGGGTTTTGACCAAACTGAAAATCAAGAGCAGCACCTGTGACTTCGAGATCAGTTAGTTATCATGTGTCTATTATCAATGCCCCGGGACCCAGAATCTTTACAGGTATAGCGGGCTGACCATGCTGTCCTGATGGCTGCTGTGGGTGTTGCTCAGTTTGAAGATGCCATCTCTGAGAATGCGCTGGCAGAAAATGAGCATGCCTGTTGGCTTAAACATGAGGTATAAAAACACCTAATTGTAAGTATCAACAAAATGGATTCCACTGAGCTACCCTATAGCCAGAAGAGTTATGAGAAAACTGTTAAGGAAGACCACCCATGTTAAGAAAACTGGCTCTGACAGTCTGGAGAGATGCTCAACAGTAAGAGCACTGGCTGCTCTTGCAGAGGACTTGGGTTCAATCCCTAGCACTCAAATTGTGGTGTTCAATTGTCCTTAACTCCAGTTCCAGGGAATCCAATGCTCTCTTCTGGCCTTCATGGGCAACAGGCATGCACACGGTACATAGACATGCATGAACCCCACACATCAATCTCCATAAAATATAAAAACACTTTTAAAGGAAACTGGCAATGTACCTGATATGGTGGCATTTGTGGTAATTTCTGTTTGGAATGGTGAAAATATGCTGAAGCCAAGTGCTCATATCCCTTGGGTCACTCATGAAGATGGCAGCACAGTGGAACCACACTGCTGGTAGCTTTGCATTGTATCCTATCACCAACTTGTCCAAATGTCAAGCCTTTCCACTTGCCTCTCCTCGATGTCTATAAAATTGGTGGCATTGGTACTGTTGTTGTGGGCCAAGTAGAGACTAGTGTTATCAAACCTACTTGGGAACTTTGCTGTTAACAGTCAATGTCACAACTGGAGTATAAAGTCTACTGAAATGCACCTGAGGCTCTGGATGAAGTTCTTCCTGGAGACCACGTAGATGTCAATGTCAAGAATGTGTATCTGAGATGTTCCTGTGGCAACAGTAAAAATGACCCACACTGGAAGCAGCTAGCTTCACTCCCCAGGTGATTATCCTGAACCACTTAGGCCAAATAGAGCAGGGAATGTATTAGATTATCATACAGCTCGCACAGGGTACATGTTTGCTAATTTATAAGGAAAGGCTGATCACATATTTGCTTGAAAGCTGGCCCTACATTCTATTTGGTGATGTTGCCACCTCAGAGATGGCTCTAGTCCAATAAGTAATAAATATATTTTAATATAATAATAAAGCAGTGCTGACAAATGTCAACATTAGATAGGTGTTTGACCCAGGAAGGCAGAGATGGGTCAAGAGGTTCTGCAAAGAAAAGGAGGACTCTGAAGATGAGCACACTGTTAGCCACCGGAAGCCGACAGTGACTCATCACCAAGGCCGACCCTCCTGCAACTTCACAGGAAGCTGCCAAGAATTCAACAGGAACTACTCAAGTGTCACTGGGCATTTGAAACACTGTAAAAATGACAAAGTTTAGTAAGTGAAGGTCCTATCAGATAACTAAAAATTGGAAAAAAAAAAAACCCATCCCTTTGAACTGTCACTGCCTCTTATTGTACACAGCAATAACCAACCATTTCCTGGTTGGATTGTGACATGGAACAAAAAGTAGGTTGGATATGACAAACAGCTATGACCTTCTCAATGGCTGGACTGAGAAGCTCCAAAGCACTTTCCAAAGCTAAACTTGAATTTAAAAAAAAGATCCTGGTTACTGTCTGGTGTTTGCTTCTACCTCTACTATGGCTTTTTGAATCCCAGAAAAACAGTTACATCTGATAAGTGTGCTCAGCAGTCTGAGATGCACCAAGAACTACAATGCCAAAAGGCAGCACTGGCAAACAGAGTGGCCCAATTCTTCTGGTAATGTCTTCTCCATGACAACAGCCCACAACCAGTGCTTTTAAACCAGGGCCTAAACAAATAGGCTGAGAAGTTTTGTCTTATCCACCATATTCACCTGATTTTTTACCAACTTCTAAGTGTCTTGATAACCATTGGCAGGGAAAATACTACCATATTCAGCAAGATGCAGAAAATGCCTTCTAAGAGTGTGTCAAACTTCAAAGCTCAGTTTTATGCTATAGAAATACACAAATTTCTTTTTTTAAAGATTTATTTTATATATATGAATACACTGTCACTGTCTTCACATACACTAGAAGAGGGCATCATATCCCATTACATATGGTTGTGAGCCATCATGTAACTGCTAGGGACCTTTGGAAGGGCAGTCAGCGCTCTTAACTGCTGAGCCATCTTTCTAGCCCAGAAATTTATTTCTTATTGACATAAATTTGTTGACTGTAATGGTTTCTATTTGATTAATAAAAATGTGTTTGAGACTTTTAAAAAATTCATATATGCCGGGCGGTGGTGGCGCACGCCTTTAAGCCCAGCACTCGGGAGGCAGAGGCAGGCGGATTTCTGAGTTCGAGGCCAGCCTGGTCTACAGAGGGAGTTCCAGGATAGCCAGAGCTACACAGAGAAACCCTGTCTCGGAAAAAAAAAAAAAATTCATATGCATATTAAAATTAAAAAAAAAAAAAAAAAGCAAAACTAAGAAAAACAGGGTAAACACAGAAAACTGACCACAGTGGAACTGAGCTAGCAGGAATATACAAAACATGCACATATCCCACCTCAGACACCCACAGCTATCTTGATTGACACATATTCAAGGTGTATTCTGCTACTGTTTTGCATTTGTTAATTTTTATATAATTTGAAAATACTCAGGGACACATGCGATGGCTCAATAGTTATGAGCACTGGCTGCTCTTCCAAAAGACCTGGGTTCAATTTCCAGTACTCACATGGAAGCTCACAACTGTCTATAACTCCAGTTCTAGGGGGATCTGACACCCTCAAACAAGCATACATGAAAGCAAAACATTGATGCACATAAGAATAAAAAAAATTAAGTATGCTTTATAAAAGTATATATATAGATATATAGGTATATCTATATATATGAAAAAAACCCTCATCTAACATCTCAAACATTCTATGTTTCCTGGCTCAAACATGTTAAATTGTGTATACAAATGAAATTATTTTAAATACTGAGAACCTAGAAATGTTAAGCATTTTGAAATAAAAATGAAAACATGATTATCTCTAAGACAACAGATATGAAGTAAACTCACTGGTGACAATGTTGCAAAAATAAAGATCCATATCTGAGCAACATTACAAAATGCTGTAACTTTTCTCAAAGAGAAAGCACAATTTACTTATTTAATGTAACAAGCTTCAATATCACAAAGTGGGCCCCTTTTGTTGCTAGTATCAATTGGCTTAGTTTGGTGGTTTCAAATACAGCTACCTTTCCAAAGCTTTTTGCAGTAAGAAAAAGCCACAAATGCAGGTGAATATGGAAGGAAGTCTAGCAGTGACACAAAAGGTAAATGAAGGTGACTATTCATTTGATAAAACGATACTATTATTCTTTAATGTTTCACTGGCATTGTCTTATTTAAGGCAGTGTCTTGCTATGCAGGACTAGCTGGTCTTAAACTTGTGCAGTTTCCTGCCTTCGCCTCCCAGTGTTAGGTTATATTACAGGCCTGTGCCACCATAACTGGCAGTGTTGTCTTCTCACCCTTATTTTCCCTGTGCTGGTTAGTTTTTTTGTCAAGTTGACACAAGCTAGAGCCATTGGGGAAGATGAAAGGCAAACTGAGAAAAGGCCTGTACAGACTGGACTGCAGGCATAGCTGTGGGGCATTTTCTTGACTATTGGAGATGGGGAAGGCCTAGCCCTCTGTGGGTGCTACTACCCCTGAGCAGGTGGCCATGGGTTAGATATGAAAAGCATCTGAGCACACCAGTAGGCAGCATGTCTCCATGGCCTCTGCTTGAGTTCCTGCCCTGACTTACCTTCCTGATGGACTAAGATTAGGATGAATATGAAATAGACCCTCTCCACCTGGAGTTTCATTTGGTCATGGTGTTTATCATAGCAATAGGAAGCAAAATAGGACACTAGTTTCCAGTTTTATAGCCCAGACTCACATTTTACTGGTTGTTTAGCACAGCTGATTTTAGGAGACAAATACATAAACATTTATATTAAAAGGCAAAAGCTTTGACTTCAATAAATCAATGTACTTTATTTTTTAAGATTTATTTTTCTTATTTGTAGTTATGTGTGCGTGTGTGTCTGCATGTAGGAATGTCCACATGGCTGCAGGTGTCTGTAGAGGCCAAAGGAAGTGGACTGCCAAGAAATAGACAGTTGTGAGCTGCCTGGAAATCAAACCCCGTCCTTTGGAAGAGCAGCAAGAGCTCTTATTCGCTGAGCCAATGAGTTGGGGGTAAATCTCAGTGATACATCACTGGCCTAGTAAGTCCATGGTCATGCTAAGAACATTCAACCATGAGCTACACCACCAGTCCCTAAAAATATTTTAAAATTTCAGAAATCAAAATTATTTCATAAGGATTTCACTGTATAATTTTGCAAGCATGTTGGTAACCTTTTGGGGAATGTACATCATGTTTTGGGAAAACTGGTTATAATTTGCATAAGTTAGTTTCCTACTCTCTAAAATCAGAGCAGTGACTTGCCTGTTGTGGATGTCACTCAGACCTTTGCAGGAATCCACAGTGATGATGCTGTAGGAATACAGGCGCTCTCCCCCTGGGGGTTCCCAGCAGTCAAAGATCCCTGCCATTGTCAGCAGCCTCCAGTTGTCCCAGACCTTTTCCTTGTTATCTGGGCTGTCTGAAGCATCGTTCCCACCTGACTGGAAAGAGCAGGATGATTAGACATGCCCAGTGATGCTTCAGACCTGTCAGCTGTTTTGAAACAATTCAGCCTGTTCTATTTTGATCCTATCTGACCCATTATCATCAACACCAAGAGGCATCATGGCAAATGTCCACTGAAGCCGCAGATTCTGGCTTCTTAATACTTCCAGAATTTAATGCCTTCTTGACTTTCAAGCTCTCTAAAAATCTAGCTCAGGAAGAGTTCAAAGAGAGCCTGACTATTAGGAAAACCCTCTAGTATGCCACTGCTCATCTAAAGCACAAGACACTAGAGGAAAAAAGTCTGTGCTGAATGAAAACAACAACAACAACAAAACTG
>CM052700.1:54920792-54955607 GCA_028551405.1 Uromys caudimaculatus
TGGCAGAGGAGGGCCTTGTTGGCCATCAGGGGGAGGAGAGGCCCTTGGGCCTGAGGGTGCTAGAGGCCCCAGTAAAGGGGAATGTCAAGGTGGGAAAACGGGAGTGGGTGGGCGGGTGGGAGGGAGGTGGAATACCCTCATAGAGGCAGGGGAGGGGGAGGGGATAGGGGGTTTCCAAAGAGGAGACCTGGAAAGGGGGAAACATTGGAAATGTAAATAAAGTATCAAAAAAAAAAAAAAAAAAAAGTGAAAAAAAAAAAAAAAAAAACTTAAAAAAAAAAAAAAAAAAAAAGAAAGCCCACTCCCCACTGACAAACCCCCTCCAACAATGCCACACCTCCTAATCCTTCCCAGTTTCACCATCCGGGGACCAAGTATTATGAGCCTATGGGAGCCATTCTCATTCAAACCCCCATAACCAATACGTTTGGGCATTACTAGTCTGGAACATAGCAATAAACAGAACAGGATCCAACATTAACAACTGGGAATATCCTGGCTGGGTGGTAGTGGTACACACCTGTAATCCCAGCATTTGGAGGTAGAGGCAGACAGATCTCTGAGTTTGAGGCCAGCCTGGTCTACAGAGTAACTTTCAGGACAGCTAGAGCTACACAAAGAAACCCTATCTTGAGAAAACAGAACAAAACAAAAATATCAACCTGAGACTATCCTTTGGAATATATTTCTTAGGTATCCTAAACACGCTACCTACCTTGAACGACTGCTTCTCCATTATGGTATCGCTTCGGCAGTTGGTAGTGTTGAACTGCAGCTTGGAAGGGTCACTTTCTTTGAACCAAGATGGGACTAAGCCCCATCGCATGGGGATAATTACCCGATCTGATGAGTCTGCATCCTGCCAGAGAAAAAAGACTAAGATTTAGCACCTGGATTGATGGTATACATTCGTAATCCTAGCTAGCACTCAAAAGGCTGAGGCAGGAGGATTCCTGCTACTTTAAGGCCAGTTTGGGCTACATAGAATGTCCAGGCAAGAATACATAGAGACACAGTAGTTAGACACACTTGCTGCTTTTGTAGAGGACCTGAGTTAGGCACCTATGTCTGGCACCTACAACTGCACCTAACTCTTTACACTGGCATACATCCAAACCGATTCATGAGCATACACATAAATGTAAAAATAAGAAAGGTTGAGCAAGACACAAAAATATAATTAAACAGGATCACATACAGCAGGAAGGCCATAATTACGATATACAAACAATACATGGTTATTAAGAGGGGAAAAGTTAGCTGTGCATGGCAGTACATGCTTTTATTTCAATCCTAGCATCTAGGAGGTGGGTGGATCTCTGTGAATTCAAGGCCAGCCTGCCTCAAGGGGGGGGGAGGATGTCGACCAAGAGTGGGTAGAAAACACTTGTAATCCCAATACTTGGGAGATGATACAGGTGTATTGTGAATTCCAAGTTAACCTGATTTACTGTCTGAAGTAGGTCATAGGGCCAAGGAATGATACTATTAGTTGTCTTTTCTGATAAATGGATATTGTCTTAGTCAGTGTTTCTATTCCTGCACAGACATCATGACCAAGATACAAGTTAGGGAGGAAAGGTTTATTCAGCTCACACTTCCATGCCGCTGTTCTTCACTAAAGGAAATCAGACTGGAACTCAAGCAGGTCAGGAAGCAGGAGCTGATGCAGAGGCCATGGAGGGATGTTACTTACTGGCTTGCTTCTCCTTGCTTGATCAACTTGCTTTCTTATAGAACCCAAGACTACCAGCCCACAGATGGTACCACCCACAAGGGGCCCTCCCCCCTTGATCACTAATTGAGAAAATGCCTTACAGCTGGGTCTCATGGAGGCAATTCCTCAAGTGAAACTCCTTCTCTGTGGTAATTCCAGCTTGTGCCAAGTTGACACACAACCAGCCAGTACAGAGATGGTGTCAAGCTAAATATTTACATGTCCACCCAGAGTTCGCCGCTGGTCTCTGCACTGGTCCGAGCGGCTCCTGAATGCAGAGGGTGATAATTACTGCAGAGACTCACAGCTGGTCAAAGTACTGAGAAGAGCGGCTTTTAAGTGTTCAGCTCTGAATGGACACCTATATCCCCTGTAAGGCACAGGGAACATCATGGAAGAGAGAATAAAATGAAGGCATCAGCTGGAAAGGGGAAGAAAGTAGAAGGACGAAGAAGAGAGCATCAGGTGGGGCTGAGAAGTAACGGGGGAGTTAGACTGACCCCAATCCATCAGACTCATGTATGCAGTTGTCAGCAGTTAAATGAAAGCATGCAGAAGTGGAAGGACTAAGCTGGGCATAGTGGTGCACACCTTTAAAACCTGAGAGGCAGGTAAATCTCTGAGTTCAAGGCCAGCTTGACCTACAAGGAGAGTTCCAGGACAGCCAGGGATAAACAAAGAAACCCTGTCTGGAAAGACAAGACAAAACCAAAAAGGTGGAATGCCTAGATGTGCTGTGAAACTGTCTTCTGGAAATGGCATAGCTGCTGTACCCAAGAACTAAAGAGCAGCACTGGATTTTGGCACAAAACCTACTCAAGAGTGGGCCCATCAACATTCAGCGTTCCAGCCGGCAGTGGTGGTGCGCACGCCTTTAATCCCAGCACTCCGGAGGCAGAGACAGGTGGATTTCTGAGTTCGAGGCCAGCCTGGTCTACAGAGTGAGTTCCAGGACAGCCAGGGCTACACAGAGAAACTCTGTCTCGAAAAACCAAAAAAAAAAAAAAAAAAAAACCCAAAAAAAACCAAACCATTCAGTGTTCCACCATGGGTAGGAAAGAGCTCATGAAGCCCTAACCCTCCCTGAGAAGCTATAGGCAGGTAAGGTTGTGGGGGAGGCACCTTAATGGTGGTGCCTTCTTCTGGCCTCTACAGACACTGTACGTGTGCACACGTGGTTCATAGACATTCATTAAGGCAAAACACCTATGCATAAAAAATAAATATAAAATATTTTTAAATGTCAGTGACTGAGATTTAAATGTGAAGAGGTTGATAAATCCTGTTCACAGTTCTACTGGTCACCTTTGAGTGTTTTCATCACTGCACAAAGCATCCCCAAACACGAGGGCAATGTATACAAAGTGGCCGAGAAGCCAAGATACTGAAAGTATTGCTCAGTATTAGTCATCTTTTCCTCTAACGGGTCTGACTTTGGAATAGAACAGCTGGTGGTACTGTGGTAAATGAAAAAAAAAAAAAAAGAGGAAGTACTTTGCAAATCAGTGGTTTCAAATACAAATATTTCTATCTATACATATATGCTGGCAGTTGAACCCCTGAAACGTTCCTAATTTTGTTTTAGAATTTGTAGGTTTGAAAAAAAAAAAGCATCAAATATTTACCAAATTAAGAAACCCTAGCAATCTAAGCAAATTGTATTACAGATGTATAGTCAAAAACTACATGGGCAAACTCAAATGACCCAAAGGAGGGCTACGTTTGTTAGGGACTCCACCCTCCCATTCCCACTCCCCAAGTGAAATAGGGACCATGGTTGTTCAACAGTTAAGGATACATGCTGTGCTTGCACAGGACCTGGGTTCAATTCCAAGCACTCACATGGTAGCCTTTGATAACTTCAGTTCCAGGGCATCTGAAGCTCCGACTTCCAAGAGCACTAGGCACATGCCTGGTGTACATACATACATGCATGCATGCATGCAGGTAAAACATTAGTACACATAAAAAATTGTTTAAATTTAAAAAAAATCAAAAATATTTTAACGTGTGCTAGGACTGAACCTAAGGCTATGAGCATATTTAATATGGTCTATATCTCTGAGTAATATCACCAGCCCTAATCACACTGATTTTTTTCTTTACATTTATTTCTATGTATGTGTCCACTCTCTTGTGTGCATGCCACAGAGTAGAAGTGGAATGCAGAAGACAACTTGCAGGAGCTGGTTCTCTCCTACTACGTAGCAAGTGTTCTCACCCACTGAGCCATGCTGCAAGCTCCCCAATCAGTTTTTGTTGTTTTTTGAGACACAGTTTTACTATGCAGCCTTGACTTGCCTCCGACTCAGAGATCTGCCTTCCTCCGGCCTCCTAAGTGCTGGGATTAAAGGTATGTGCCACCACACTTGGGTTTTTGTTTGTTTGTATATAAAAACAAATGACACCGATAAATCAGTAATATTTGAAAGCTGTTATCTTTTAAAAATAAAAAGATTCAAGCTTGTCAGAGTGTACACACCTGTAATACAGGACTTGAGACAGAGGCAGGTTTGCTGCAAATTTGAGGCCAGCTTGGCCTATATAGTGAGTTCCAGGACAGCCAGAGCTACATTCATAGTTATGATTCTATAAAGAATTTTTTTTTTTAAAGATTATTTATTTGTTTATTATATGTAAGTACACTGTAGCTGTCTTCAGACACCCCAGAAGAGGGCATCAGATCTCATTTCGGATGGTTGTGAGCCATCATGTGGTTGCTGGGATTTGAACTCATGACCTTCGGAAGAGCAGTCGGTGCTCTTAACTGCTGAGCCATCTCTCCAGCCCCCTCTATAAAGAATTTTTAAATGTATTCAAATATGAGGTTCACATAACTTGGACATGCATTAAAATAGTTTAAGTGACCCTGAAGAATACTAACTTATTCCTTGCCGAGGCCCAGAGTGATTAGGGCTGCTTTCAAGGTCATACTGGAGGCTGGGCAGACATCACAGAAATCAGGAGTCAGATGCCCATTGCGATGCTGGGCCAGAAGCTCCTAGGGTGCTGACACAATCCTTACCTTCTCAAAGTGCAGTCTGGAGAGAAGCACTGGGCTGCTGGACTGCGGGCTCTTGTTGTAGGAGGGGTAATACTTGTCAGGGTCCCTCCACTGCGGGAGCTGCCGCCTGCCCTGCCGATCCTGATAGGCACAGGCCCTAGTGAGAACATCTCGAGGCAAGTGACAGGACGTTCGCCCGCACATACTTCAGCACTACCTCTCAGACCTATACAAAGTCACAGAACCACAAGGTTTTACTCCCTAGGTCACAGCACCCTCCCCGCGAAGCCACATCTTCCACGGAAGCTCCGTTAGGTCAGCCGGTTGCAGCCACTGCAGGGCCCACAGTCTAGAAGCAGGCCTTGGGGTCCTCCGAGGTTGGTTTCGGTGGGCTCCCACCAGCAACACTCGAGGGCCGCGGGGACGGCACCACCGCCCTGCGTGGGCGCGCTCTGCTCGGGGCAGGGCCTGGAGTCTCCCGCTAAGAACTTGGGCGGTCCTCCGCCCGCCCGCCTGCGTCCCCTCAGCCGGGCCCTCTCCTCCGCCCGCCCCCGTCCCCTCAGCTGGGCCCTCTCCTCCGCCTGCCCGCCCGTCTACGTCCCCTCGGCGAGGCCCGTCCCCCACGCATCCGCATCGCCTCACCGCCAGAGGGTCTAGCACACTCTTGCACGGTCTAGCGCTCGTCTAAGGGACACCCGTCCCGCTCCTCGGTAATCCCGCCCCGCCCCCAGCGTGACGTCGGCGCGGTCGGGTTTCCTCCCCACAGGTGGAGGCGTGGCTAGCTGAGGCTCTGTTCCATTGGTTCACCACCTTAAAGCAAGACACACACACCTGAGACAAGCACTCCAGGAGACCTCATTGGTCCTCCTTCCCAGGACAGAATTTGAAACCAGGAAACCAGTCTGCTTCCCAGTCTTGCCTTCTGAGAGTCATTCAAGTCACCCTCAAATGTGAAAGGCCACCTGAATTCAGACTCTCTAGCTATCCACACACAACCCCCCCAGGGGTCAGGAAGCCCCACCTTGTTTCCTTTTTAACATTTGTTTTGTGTGGGGGTGTGTGTACACCCTTTAATAAAACAAGAGTCTGCAGTAAGAGGCTGACACACAATTCCTTCAGTGAAGTTTATTTGAATGGAATGGCTTCCAGGCTATGATTATGCCTGGGAGTAGAAGGGAAGGGCATTGGGCAGAAAGAATACAATCATGACGGTCTAAGCATGATGTGGCCTTGAAGGACAGACTTTCCTTTAAAGCCTGCAGTGGCCCTTCACAAAGGGCTGGAAAGAGAGAGAGAGGCCAAGCAAGAGCAGCTGCTCCAGATCCCAGTAGAGGGATGGAAGGTGGGAGGGCAGAGGAATGTCTTTAGGGAGCAGCCTTCAGGTCACCTACCTGAGAAAACCCCCCAAATGAGAAATCTCTTTATAACCTGTTAGGAAATTTCACATCACGTGACTTAGTTCAACATAGTAGACATGACCAAGCACATGGAGGAGCCAGGACCATAAATCGTGAAATAGGCCATAGCAAAGACAGCTTAACTCTGCTCAAGTGCAGCCTGAGCTTCAGGTTATGGGATTCGGCCTAAAGGTGTAGGCCTATATTCTAACGTGTACATGTGTATGTGCATACAGTATACAGGTGTGCATGAGGTCAGGGGGCAACTATTGGAAAATGGTTCTCTCCTTCTACCAAGTGAGCAGTCGGTCTTAGCAGGTACCTTTACCCACTGAGCCATCTCAGTAGCCCCATAGGAGGTCCAGTTCTTAAACACAAGTTCTTCAGGTGTTTCCAACAGTTGAAAACAGCCCGACCCCTGAGGCATACCCTAGGATTTCTTACTCTATCCCAAGAGGAATGCAGATACTGTTCTTCCCATTCAGACTCACAGCAAACTCCAATCCAGAGCTGATCAGGTAACACCCTGGTGAAGGACCTTAGCCCTTTGGAGACCCATCCATCTACAAATGCCTGAAGATGGTGGCTTATCAGACCTGCTAGCTGTTGTCATTCAGCTAGCCTTTAACCCCATCCTAAGCTTGGCACTGACACAGTCCCAAGGGGATATGCACATGCTCCATTTGGTGAAGGGGGCTTCAAGAAGTGAAGGCCTTGAACACAAGCCTGCAGAAGAAGCAGTTATTCAAGAAATACATGCTGACTTACTATAGGGATGAGACGGTTTCTTTGGGTATAAATATTCGAGAAAGTCTGAATATTTTATTCATTTGTGATGTCTTCTTGCAGGCAGGGTGACAAGATCTACCCTAGCATTCCTGAATGATAGGATGGAATTTAAAAAGAAATCTGTATTGATTCTTGATTGTTTCCAAACACAGAGGTCTGGGGAAGGGTTTCTGCTGGCTTCACAGGGAAGTGGCTTCGATGCAGTAGTGTTGGACAAGATAGGGCTTAGACTAGACCTTTAGCCCACGGATGCCAAGATGATATCTACTGGCAGCTCCTCTGAGCTTCTGGCTGTCACCTGCATTGTCACTGTGTCCAAAAGCAGAAGCCGGGAACGCACAAGGATGTCATGACCACCCCGGAACACTCCTAGAAGAGAGAGGAAGCAGAGCTTTGTGAGGCTGAAGGGGGCTATGTTAAGAGTGACACATGCTGAGGCATAGTGGAGAGGCCTGGGCAACTCTCACTGCTTCCCTAAGCCCTGGAGCCCTTAAGGACAAAGTGCTGCAGTAACTATTAATCACTGTACAGATCGCTAACTACTATCACCTGGGCTGCCTGCCGGGCTCAAGTGAACGCTCGGGTCTGTAAAGCTTATACCTCACATTAGAGGCTCACGGACAGTAGCTGAATCTGAGAGTGCTGATGAGGGAGTGAGCCCTAATTTTTTTTTTTTTAAAAAAAAAAAACCAAACCCACAAAGCAGGTGTCTGACAGACCCCGGGGACCGAGTTGCCTGTCAGTGGTGAGCTGTGGGCACTCACTGAAGTAGAACACCTTCTCAACCCTGTTTGTAAACACACCCTGCCCCCCAGCTCCCAAAATAACTACCACCCCACCCCACCCCGACACACACAAAAACCCATCCAAGGTTGGGTGTGTCTCAGTGATAGACGGTTGCCTTGCCTAGCAGGGAAGAGGCCCTGGGTCTGATCATCAGCACTGGAGAGGGATAAAAGTCAGGTGTGCTTACTGAAGGCTGAGGCAGGAGAATTAAACAACTGTCTAGGGCAATACAAGCTAAGGCCATTTGTGAGCTAAATACAGGATAGCAAGTATTTACATATGAATTACAAAATAAGTTGCCTGCAAATACTCCAGGGAAGAGTGGGCCCAGGTGCTCTGACAGTGGGGAGAAGAGGAGTTAGTGTTCGTTATATGCACCATTTAATTTTTGTATGTGTTGGGAAATTTCCAAGATGAAATGTAAACAGCCATTCTTTTTTTTTTTTAACTTATTTTTTAAAAACTTTTATGTGTGTTGGTGTTTTGCATGCATGTATGTCTGTGTAAAGGTGTCAAATCCAGGGGAATTGGAATTACAGACAGTTGTCAACTGTCGTGTGGGTGCTGGGAATTTTGTTTTGCTTTGCTTAGGTTTTTCTGGAGACTGTGCCTCAATATGTAGCCATTGGCTTTAACTTACACAAGAATTCCTGTCTCTGTCTCTCAAATGCTGAAATTACAGGGTGAGTTACCAGGCCAGGCCCCACACCCATTCTTCTTATAAAGAAAACAAAAAGCAACAACAACAACAACAAAAAAACTTCTATAAAGTTGATACTTAGATAAAGGAACATCAGACAAATCACTGAAAAAGAAATATGAATAGAAGACACTTCATTCAAAATGCAGAAACTACATTAAAACTGCATCAGGGGCTGGGGAGATGGCATTTGGATCTCCAGCATTAGATCATGGACCTGCTGCTTTCGGATGGCCAGCACTGTGGAGAAAAGCTGAGCCATCATGCTATACCCCCTGCAGCCAATCCCATAGAATAAAGGACAAGGCCTTGCCAGGACTATTAGAGCACACAGGTGTTCGTGTGGGGGAAGTTGGATGGGGGCAGACAAAACCCAGTGGCATTCCCACACTGTGAAGCTACTCAGGCCACAGACATTTCTTACCAGCTAGCAGCAGCGTGTGAGTGTTCTTGTTTTCTGGCACTTTGTCTGACCTCTCACAAGGATGCATTCCCAAGAACTTCACAATATTGCCCACAGCCTCTGCAGGGAAAAATCCCAGCAACATTAAATCACAGGTGGATGAGCATTCGTGTGTTTTTGTTGGGTGCTAGTCAAATCCTGGGCCTAACACATTAAGTGTGCACCCCCCCTCCCCCGCTGAAGACACAGCAGAGTCAGTCCCAAGCTAGGTATCCCTTATGGCTTTGGATTCCTGGTGGAAGGAAGATGGGGAGGCACACTGGCCAGCTACAGTATAGCAAGAGATGACGTCACCAGCATTTTACCTTCAAGTGTCTTGATAGTAGACAGAGTGAATGTTTCCTCCTTCTCGAACTCATCCCCGACCTCATCCCAGGCTGCTTCAAAGTTCACTTTCATGACCTTTTGGATGTGATCAGCCACAGTAACTTCTAGATCCTCCAGCTAGAGAAACGGAGGTAAAGTGAGACGTTAGGGAGAGACTTCCTGTTCCACATTTCTAGGCCTCTGCTCTGAACCCATCTCCTTATCCCTTCCTTCCTTCCTGCAGTACACTTAGCAGGTATCTGCCACTGTGGGGACAAGGTGGGCTTCAGGACACAGAGCAAGCCCAAGGTACCCAATGAAGTGGCACTGCTTCAACTGCCAACAGCCATTTCTCCAGCAGATTCTGTACTTCAACTGTGTCCTCGAGGCCAAACCCTATTGCCATCGCAGTTGTGAATTTGACATAACACTCCATCCAGCAAGCCTGGACTGACAATGTCCACAGCGGCTCCTTTGTCCGTTCTGCCAACAGATCTTCCCAGAAACCTGTTCTTGCAGGTGTTTACAGTGCATACAGCCCCACTACAGTGAAAGGAGCACCCCAGCTAGAGCTCCCCAGGAAGAGGAGAGGTCAGTCATTTGGGCTCAGGAATGGCTATCTCTACTTTGGTGCTTCTACTACACAAGTGTGAATGTCAGATGCATGCTAGTGACTAAGGAACTGTGGCCCAGCAGAGCAAAGGGGCCCAGTTATCTAGAAAGCAACATTACAAGAGCAATTCATGTCTGAAAATCTTGCTTTCCTTTTGCGCCAACTAGGAATTATCCTAAGAAAACAATCAGAAATGTGCTGGGCATGGAGGTGCATGCCTTTAATACCAGAACTCAGGAGGCAAAGGCAGGCAGGTCTCTGTGAGTGCAGGGCTAGCCAAGTCTTCAAAGTGAGTCTAGGACAGCCAGGACTCTGTTATACAGAAAAAATCCTGTCTCGAACCTCCCCTACCCACAAAAAAGAAAGAAAGAAAGAAAGAAAGAAAGAAAGAAAGAAAGAAAGAAAGAAAGAAAGAAAGAAAGAAAGAAAGAAAGAAAGAGGAAAAATAATCAGAAAAATATTTGTAAAAGTCTGTACACATGTCTGTGAAGCACAATCATGCAGAGCTTGTAGAGGCCCAAAAAGGGCGCTGGATCCCCTAGAACTGACGGTGCAGATAATTCGCTACTATGTGGGTGCTAGGAATTGAACTTGAGTCCTCCGAAGCATTTCTTCAGTCCTGGACACAATCTCTTACCACATACTCATCCTCATAGCCTTCTTCATCGATTTCTCCTGTGTTGGGGTCACAGTCCTTAACAGTGAACTTCATCACACAGCTGAATGTGCATGCCACTGTGGGGAAGAAGGGCTGGATGAAGACAAGCTCCTTCCCAAGCAGATGGCCATGACCCGCCCTTCAGGCAGCATTAATAATGGCTAACATGCTATCAACCCCAGCATGCTGGGCAAAGAAGGCACCATCTTATAGAACAGTACTGTCAAGTCACAGATCCAAAGAAAAGACCAAAGAGACAGAGACAATGCAGTGTGGCTGAGACCATGTCACAGCTGCAGGACACTGCCCATGGTGGAGAAAGCAAGCTAGTGATATCACTGGAGAGGTGAATTTGAGATGTCTGGTTGTTTGTGCCTGTCTTTGAGGAACACTGTGCTACAGTGAAAGAGTACTTACCTGTCTGAAGACCAAGCAGGCCTTGATTCAAACTTACAACCAACCCACCTAACTGAGCCTCAGCTTCCTTAGCTACGAACAAGAAGAGGCAGTACTTATCCTCACAGAGTTGCTGTGAGAAAGAAGTAAGAGAATATATGAAAAGAACTTGGGCCTAAGCAATTCTTCTATCTAAATCAGAGAGTTTCTTTGCTATCCTTAATGCAGACTCCCATGAAGAGTGCATGGTATCTACGGAGAGCTCACCAGCGGTGGGGTCTTCCTTGGGCAGAGCCACTAGTGTGTAGCAGGTGCCAGGCTGGTTGTAGGGCAGGCTCCGTGCAGGCACATAGGAGAGCACCTCGTATGCCTCGGTGGGCTCCATCTGCACGGTGACATTCTCCAGAGTCTGGTCATTGAGGGTGTTTATGCAGTCAAACTGGATAAGGTGGAGTGGGGTTCAGATGTTGCTATGTGGGAAGAGCCAGGATGTACACCCCATGCCTCCTCACAGATACACCAGGCCCTTGCCCCAGACCCCTGCCTGGCTGAACATTCACAGGCTAGAGAAGTACTGGACAAGAAGGGATGAGACACACCAGTTTATGTCCCCAACCAACTCTATGGCAAGCCCTACAGGACTCATCAGACCTAGGATTACCCCTGGGTACAGGCACCAGTTGGGTTTCAGGCTGCCCTGCTTACCTGGAACACCAAGTGGTCAGAGAAGGTGTGTTTGGTGCAACGGATGACATACTCAGTCTCTGACTCGGTGAGGGCCACTGGCTCAGGAGAGGACTTGAAGAGGGGCCCTAGCCCCTGGAACCCAGGCACCGCTGCTAACTGCTCTGAAAGTCACAGGCCACACCTTCACTTGGTTTCTGGTTCTCCAAACCAATTTATGTTGGTTTCTAGTAAAACCCTCAGGTTCCATACCCTCCCCGAGAGGAAGACATGTGTATGTCCAACTGGCTGCTCCCTCCTCGTCAGGATGCTCCAATGGATCCCGTGAGGCTCACGTTGTATAACCCTCCAGGAAGATCCACTGTGCCTTATGCAAGATGTCTGAAGCAACTCACTAAGTAAGAAACCCCAGTGTCTCAGGCCTAATCCATCTGAAGATCCTCACCTTTAGTTCATTCCTGATTCTCTATCTGTCTCCTTCTGTCAAGATTGGAGGGGACAGCTGTCAGCCGTCTGACACAGGTATTAGGAGCTGACTGTGGGTCCTCTGAAAGAGCAGCACGTGCACTTAGCTGCTGAGCCTTCTCTCCAGCCCTCAGCAAGGACTCTTAAAGACGCGGAGGTTAGGAAAGGGCTGGAGGAGGAGCTGCTTCCTTTAGAAACACAGGCTTGGGGAAGAACAGATCCGCCCTCTGCACCAGCCAGTGAAGAGACATGAACGATGAGCTACTTGTTCTTCTCTGCAGGACCTAACTCTGGAGTCCAGGCTACCTTCAACCTTATAACCTTCTAACTCAACTTGCTGAGTCTTGAGGTCAGAAGTGAGTATTATTATGCCCAATGGACAGCTACTTCAGAACGTGTGGAAACACCAGACATAGTAGCACAGACTATGTCCCAGCTACTCAGGAGGCCACAGCAACAGGGTCCAATTCAAGGCTGCTTGTGGTACACAGGGAATTCAAGGCCACTTATGTGCCTCATTAGAATGTCTCAGCATAACAAAGACAACGAGGGCTATAGTTCAGTGCTAGAGGACTTGCACCCAGCATGTTTGAAGCCCTAGGTTAAATTGTAGCACCAAAAAATAAGTAAATAAGTAAGTAAGTAAATAAATAAATAAAAACTTCTTCAGAAAACTTTAGTGTGACCTATGGGTAAGACTCCTCTCTATGCATCATGGCAGGTCCTAGCCCAGGGTCACCATGACTGAACCAAGCTATTTCTGGTGTTCTGAAGGATGAAAGCAGAATACAGTTGAAGATCAAGCTATGTGTCTGTAAAAGATGTCCACCTCTAACAGCTTCAGAGAATGCCCTTTCCTGTCCTAGGCAGATTTCTCCCCAGTGGTCACTGGGCAGCTATGTTAGTCACAAGGCTTGAGGAATTGTCACAGTAGCAATAGGGAACAGATACAAGACAAGAGGTTTAGAGATGGACTGAGCTCAAGTTCCTTGACACTAGTCTTCAAGTTTCAACACAGTGTTTTAACAGCAAAGCTTATGAGGCTACATGGACGGTACACATAAAGAACCAAAAGCACAGCGTCTCTGAATGGCAGCTAAGCTCCATCAGACATTCTGAAACCCAGGCCATGAGCACTCAGAGGCCAACGTGAAAGAAGCTCTGACATTCTCTATCACCTGGCTCTAGAGAAACCCAGAGTTCTTGCTCTCTTTAAAATCCTTTGTGCTGGCTGAAATGCAGGGCATGCGTGATCAGCAGCTGGCAGGCTCTGAAGTCACAGAACTACTGACCATAATGACATTACTCACCTTGGAAAATCTCCTGCCGTGTGGCTGCCACTTTCTCCGGCTGTTTGACGGCTGCAGTGGCGGTGCTTTCTGCAAGAGCAAGCATATCTGGTGTGGTAACCCATAGCTCTAGTCACAGGCAGCACGGTGCTGCTGAGCCCATGTTATTACTTGGATGTTGTAAATGCCAACTCTCCTGAGAGAGAAGCATGCAAGGAAGAGAACAAGCTGTCAGCATGGCTGTCCATACTGCCTGAGGCAAGGTAGCAAGGGCTACTCACTCTTTGCAGTGTACCAGCCTGTTCTTGCCCACTCTATAGCCAAGGGAAATAGATGGGCCTTGGGGATGAGCAGGGTCTTACCTGGTCTCTGCTCTGCCATAGGCGTGGTGGCCAGAGGCACAGACTTGAGGTCAAATGGCTTTTCTGAAGGCTCTAGCGTATACTGCTGCAGGGCTTTCTCCAGACCAGGGATGGACACAGTCAGACCTAAAGCCAGCAGAGAGTCATTCTGTCTCGCTGGCATGACAGAGGCATGTCATGCCTAGGGAGGACAGAGGCCTGGGACCCCTACTATGACTGTTTATGTGCCTCTGCTGACAAAGGCATAGAAGCTCTGAGCTTTACTCCCTGTCTTCTTCCTTCCACGGGGTTGGCAGGCAGGTAAATACCAAGTCAGTTTAAGTGCTGGTATGAAGACATAAGCCAACATTCCAGGCTTAAAGGTTTTTATTAACGAGTGTTTTGCATTCAGGATATTGAGCTGAGGGGATTGTCATAAATTCCAGGCCAGCTTAAGCTATATAAAGAGATACTATCTCAAAACAACATAGAAGTTTTGGACTGAGAATACAGCATGGTGGTGGAGACTTGCCAAGCATGTGCAAGTCCCGAGTTCGAGCCTGAGTAACTCACAAGGAGGACTTAATTTCGTCGGCTACTTCCACTGACCTGTTCAAGCCATGTGGCCCTGGGTCTTCTGGGGTTAGAGCAATTCAAGAGATTGCTATACAAGTCCAGAGAAGCATGTGTGGTCTTGGGTGTCTTGGCTCAGGGATGGCATACCTGCTCTAAGGCCACAGGAAGGGCCAAAAGCTCCAGGAAGGTCCTGGGTGGCCAGGGATGACTTACCGTTTAGGATGTAGCCTGCATTGAGAGCCTTCTGCTTCTGTTCCAGAACGTTCAGATAGAACGTGGCTCTGTCTCTCACTTCATTGTCATCGTCCATCACACACCTACAGCCAGGACACAAGGTACTCCTGACTGAGCCTAGCCAGGGGGTCAGAGGGACCCTGCAGACCTGCACAGGGATGGCAGGGCAATGCAGAGCTCAAAGCTCAGACAGAATAAAATACAAGGGGCTGATGCAGTTCCGTGGTAGACTGCACCCTAGTAAAGATCTCACCTAGCACTGTAAGACAAACCAAAAATGACAAAATACAGAGGTACTCTTGAGCTCAGAGGAATATACTTCTGGACTCAGCAGGTACTAAGCATCACACACAGCGCACAAATATACATGCAGGCAAAACACCCACACAAATAGGATAAACATAATTAAGTGTTTGTTGGATGTGGTGGCTTACACCTTTGATTGCAGCACTTGGGAGTCTGAGGCATGTGGTTCTCTGTGAATTTGAGGCCATCATGGTCTACAGAACAAGTTCCAGGATGGCCAGGGCTATATAAAGAAGCTCTGCCTCAATGAATACATTTTTTGAATAAAAGGTGGACTGGACCCAAGGGAGCACTGCTCTGCACTCTGGCTTCTGGGCCACGACTCACCTCTTCAGCAACACCAAGATACTAGGCAACATCTCTTCATTCTGGGCTCCAAACTTGGCCAGAGCACTCACTGCACCTAGTTCCAAGGTAAATATAACTCACCCACAGCCCCTCGGGCTGCCTGCCAGAGCCCTGAGAGTGCCCACCAGTGCTCAGAGTGGGAACCCATGCAGAAGAGCTAGTGGGTGGCACCACTGACATAATCACAGAGCAGATCCTGTGGAATCCTAGTGGATCTTGGTACTACCCAGGCCTCAAATTCCTCTTCCTCACTGGAGAAAGGGTGGCACACACATGGCTCCTGTTCTAGGCCCTAAGGACAACTTTCAAATGAGTAAGGTCACAGACACTGCCAACACTGTCAGCTACTTTTGAGCAGCTTCATTTGTAGCTAAGCCTTGAAGTAAAACATGAGAAAATAAGCTATCACTTGGTGATTAACTGCCAAAAGAAGAAAACTTGCCTACAAGGGGCATAGAAGTAAAAATGGAAAAGTAAAACAAGATGGTAAATTGTTAGATCACTGACTTATATAAAAAGTGAAATTCTGTGGTGCGTGTTAGCCCTCCGTGGTTTTTAAAAAGGGCCAGGTATGGTGCTTAGGATTCCAGCACACAGAAGGCTGAAGCAGTAGGAGTTCACGTATGAGCCAGCTTGGCTATGGAATAAGACCCTACCTGAAAAACCAAAACCAAAGCCAGAACAACTCTAAGCATGAATATACAGTGAAATTTAAAAAAATTAAATTGTAGAAAATCATTTATCCATCTGGCATCTAAAATCCTTCTGACAGTGTAAAGAACAGCTTATGAGGCCATGTCCCCAGTGTGCTTGTCCCCCTGGGAGCTTAGGTCCCTTTGCTGGGCAAACTCACTGCAAAAGAAGCTAAGGCCAGGATCACCCTAGCTCAGACCTACCTGCCCGAACCTCTTCATGCTCCAAGACCACACGGTTGTAGATAAAGCGAATGTACTTGGAGGGGTTGTTGGTCTTGGGCCCCTCCTGGCCCAACAGGTGCAGGATGCGGGTGGCCAGCACAGTGAACTCGCAGTCCTCGATGAACTCGCACAGGTGTGACAGTCCTGTCTCCTTGCTCTCTGAGTTCTCCTCAATGATGCTGATGATGCAGTCCACAATGGCTCGCTTGTACTCAAAGCCACCCTGCAGAGAAAGGTCCAGCTGAGCAAAGAGCTCACATCCCCTGGAGACCAGCTGAAGCCCAGAGCCTAGCCAAGCCCAGAGACAATGTACCAGAAAGCCTGGAAGCAGAGCCTAGGCTTCTGTGTCTTTATTGTATAAAACAAAAGGCTTGGCCTGGCAGCTCACTAGGACCCCATTTCTTCCGCTGAGTGTAAGATACAGTGAATTAGTGAGCTGTCATGTCCTGTATAAACCGGCTCTGGAGGAAGGGCTGCTCCCCAGCCCTGTCCTGGCCTCTCTTCCAAGATCCCCTGTCCAGGGATGATGGTCATCTGCCCTGTGATAAGAGGGGAGGAGACCAGCGATACAGCCTAAGAGTGCAGACAGCACCTTTAGGGACTGAATTGTAAATCACGAAAGTAAAAACACTGTGTCCCTGAAGACAGCTAAGCAAATCATTCCCAGGAACCTTCCCAAAGCAAAAGACTCCCCTACAGCTTATCTTACAATGTAAAAACACACGTGTGGGGATGGCTAACTAGAAGTCTCACCTAGCAGGAGACAGTCTGTCAACAGGGGTCTCCAATGACTCCGTCATCCCCCAGGCTTTCCCACTCAGTCCTGTGGGGTGACGTGTATGTTCTTGTGTTCTACGGTCTACCTGTAGATTACTGCTGTCTTTCTTTACTCCTGCTTGCTATATACCTAACAGACCCACTGACTTGAAACAGAAAGCCTGCCTATGGGAGATCATTTTCCACATAGACACCAAGATATGAAAAAACTGGAATAGGTGGCACCCAAGGCTGTGAAGACAATAAGTGGTTCCTCACAACACCAAGGGCAGAGTGGTCTGATCCAGTAACTCCATATCTGGGTATCAGCAACAGAACAGATTGCAGAAGCACTGTCACAAGAGTGACGGCATCTTGTTCACAAAATGTAGCCTGTTCTTTAAAGGAATATTACTCAACGCTGAAAAAGCAGAAAACCCTGATACATGCTATGATACAGATGAAGCCTGAGGATGTAAGGTTATAAAATAAAGGAAACAGAAAAAGATGAGCACTTCACAACCCCCCTCAACTAAGGTAACTGGAGCAGTCAGATCATAAACACAGAGTAGAACTGTGGTGAGAGGCTAGAAGCAGCAGATGGGACGACAGTGTTTGATAGGTCCAGAGTCTTAGTGGGAAACTAAAAGCTGGGCTGGAGAGGCTTAGCGGTGAAAGCACTTGTCCAGAAAGAGCACTCTGGGGTGATTCCCAGCACCCACAGGCTCACTCACAACCACCTGTGACTCCAGCTCCATGGGATCACATGCCTCTGACCTCTGAGGGCGCCAAGCATGCAAATGGTGTTCATACATACACGCAGCCAAAACATTCACACATAAAATACAATGAATAATTCTAACTGGAAAAAAAATGTTTTAAGGCGGCTGGAGAGACAGCTTAGTGGTTAAGAGCACCAGCTAGTCTTCCAGAGGACTGGAGTTCAGCTCCCAGCACCCACATCTGGCAGCTCACAGATGCCAGTAACTCCAGCTCTAGTGGGCCTAACACCCACTCTACCCTACACAGACACTGCATTCACACACACACATGCATGTGTGCACACTTATTATCATTTTATAAATGTGTTTAGTAAACGTGTGTGAATACAAGGCTATACATCTCATGTCACAAACATGGAGAGGAGGTCAACTTTTAGAGGAGTTGGATTTCTCCTTCCAACATGGAATCCGGGGATTAAAATCAAGTCATTAGGTTTGTTTAGTAAACCTCCAGAGTGCTGGGATTAAAGGTGGGTACTGCTATGACCAGTGTAAGCTTATTTCTTATGGATCTGCATTCTGGAGGCAGAGACAAGTGGATCACTGTCAGTTCAAAGTTAGCCTGATCTACATAGTAAGTTCCAGGACAGCCAGATCTATGCAGAGACCCTGACACAAAACAAACAAACAAAACAACAACAAAACCTAGAACCCATGTTGTGTTTTCCAAGAGCTCCTGATTGGCACTTGGCCTCCTATGCCAGACTTCCTAATAGAGCCCATGCCCCTCCTTTCTGCATAAGCACTGCCGTGGGACACCTGCTGGACCTGTTGCCACGCCCGTGAGTCACACACCACTACAGTAATTACGACAGCTGCTGCAGTTGCTTCATCTGTGCACAGAGTTTAAAGTGCCTCAGGCACGGAAATGAGCTGTTTAACAGTGTTCTGAGCCTAACACCAAGAGACAGGTTTTGGGAGTCAGGCCATTCTCTGCACCAACAGAATTTGCAGGACCCCAGTGGCCCTAGCCCTTACCTCTTCCCTTAGCATGGTGAACAGGAAGTTCATGAGCACAGCATGCTTTCGAGGATACTTCTGGCACAGGGCACTGATAGCCTGGACAACCACCACCTGGGGTAGAGAGATCTGCATGAGTGGCAGTCCCTGACAGTGCTGCGGCCTTGCTCACTATGCCTTAGAGGAAAACTTCTCCATGCTAGGGCACAAGTCCTGAGTCCACCTAAGGCAGGGGAAACATGGCAGTCTTGGTAGACCAAGTGTGTCTCTGTCACCAAGCCCTGCCTGGCCTGCTTCTCCCCTTCCTTTCCCATTTTCACCTGAGATTCCAGTCTACTCTCTTCCTGAAGCCTCTTCGGCACTCTTCCCTCTACTCTATCCTCCCTGTCTTCAACTGGTTCAAATCCTCCTACGCCAGTTCACCCTCTGAGATCGAGTCTCCTGAAATTCACCCTTCACTGTCAGGAGGTTACTCTCATATGCCAATCTCACCGCATCGCCGTTCAGTATACCTTCATATAACCCACAAGTAGAGTAGATTTCTGCCCAGTTTGTACAACCCACACTCTAGAATTTATCCTGCTGAATTAAAAATTGATCCTACCATTATCTGTTCTGACAGAAACTCTGCAGTGACATGACTCCATTTATATAACAATGCAATAATCTAACTATGCAAAATAAGAATAGATTAGCCCGGATTTCTGAGTTTGAGGCCAGCCTGGTCTACAGAGTGAGTTCCAGGACAGCCAGGGCTACACAGAGAAACCCTGTCTCGAAAAACCAAAAAAAAAAAAAAAAAGAATAGATTAGCGACTGTCCAGAATCGGGGTGAAGGGCTGGGAATGGAGTGCTTGAGTGCTGTCGAGTGATGCGAAGTCTGACTGTGGCAGCAATTTTGAAAGGCATCACACATGCATCTCGTAACCAATGAAATCAAAGTAAGCTCTCTAGATTGTACAATTGCTGGTTTCTTCATTAACATTATACTGTGACTATGCTGGATGTGGGCACTGGAGTTGAGAGAAATGCCCAGGACTTTCCTCTTATTTATTTGCAACCCTCTATGAACTATTTTAAAGTAAAAGTTTAAAAAATATGTCGGGTGGTGGTGGTACACACCTTCAATCCCAGCATTCAGTTGGTAGAGGCATCTCTGTGAGTTTGAGGCCACCCTGGTCAACAGAGTGAGTTCCAGGGCAGTCAGGGCTACAAAGAGTAACCCTTAACCCCGTCTTTTAAAAAAAAAAAAACAAAAAGAAAACAGAAAGAGTAATACAAGCCAGATGCAGTGGCATACAGCTATAACCTCAGCATTTGGGAGACGGGAGAAGGATTGCTCCAAGGCTGACTCTATTCTGTATTGTACTGAGCTCTAAGTCAGCCTGTTTAGAAAAACCAAAACAGCAACAACAACAACAACTAGAACACGGACAACAAAAGCCAGGTAGGGTAATACACATCAGTAACCCCAGCAGCAATGAGAGAGCTCAAGCAGGAGAATCTTGAGTTCAAGGTCAGCATGAGTTACACAGGGAGACCCTGTCTTGATTTGAAAAACAGAAAAAATAATCTTCCAAATCTTCCCTTCCAAAGGACTGTTTTACAGCTATAACTTTACCATGAGTCTAAGTCAGTAAGCAGCCCCAGCCTGTTCTGACGTCATCACCTTTATCTTCCCTGAAGAAAGCTGATCCCCAGCTGGCCTGTCTCCTAAGTTCTTCCCCAGTCCCTGCCCCTGCCCTTTCTCCCTGGCTCACACTGCCTTCCTCCCCAGCAGCTACTACTGCAGGGCCAGCTTCTCACTGCAGCTCAGGCTACTGCTCATTTACATGTCTGCTCAGTTGTTAAAGCTTACTCTGCCAGCGGAAGGCATCCATCTGTCCCATCCACTGCTCCCCCCTCTTCTGAAACTATAGAACAGACAGCAGGAGCTCAAGAAAAACTGCAAGAATGAATAAACCATAAAAAACAAACCCCTCCCTGGCCTAAAAGGCACTGTTCTTAAGGCTCAAAGAGCAGAGAGTCAAAGACCCAGAGGAAGGACTGAACATGCCAAGCCCGTAGCATGGATAGCAGGCTCAGAACGTCTTTTTTGTCTTGGGGACTGTAGGCTGTGAGCATACTGGGTACCTTGAACTCATCTGAGATCTCTGACATGAAGGAAGAAATCTGCTTCATAAGGCGGTCAATGCTGCTCTCGCTCCCTGTCTTGAGGAGGGTGGTGATGGCCAATGTGGCGATGCTACGGTTTGAGTCTGTGACCAGGTTTTCCAGATCTAGATTGCAGGCAGTCACTGCTGATGGGTGCTTCATGGCCACCTGCAGAGGGAAGACAGACAGACACCGGGCAGTACCCAATTATGTCATTTCACCTACAGGGTAGGTCTGGCCAGAGGTCCTTTGGGGACCATGTCTACCTGCCTCCTAGCCCATTCAGAGGGAGGAGACACCAGCTAGACCAGCCTACCTCCCCTCCTCTCAACTTTTACCTTATTGAGGGTGCGCACAGCAGCATAGCGAAGTGCAGCCTTGGGTGAGCTACAGAAAAGCTGGAGCACTGCAGGAAGACACCAGTGTCAGGCTGATCAGTGGAATACCTGGGGTCCCCAGGGAACAGCATGGGATCAAAGGTAATCAAGCTCTCAAGCTAGTCACACACAAGCCTTTTGTTTAGCAGAGGCCAGCAGAACTGCCTCGTTCTGAACCTTGTCAGCAAAGGCCCTGTGTGCGCCGATGGCTGTTATATACTGAGACCTGCCATGTGCTAGGCCCTCACTGAATGGATGTCTGATTCTCTGAACTCCCAGGAAACAGTGGCAAAGCACCTAAAGTGACTTTCAGTAGCAGCTACCCAACAGAAGCAGGGTTAAGCCATGGGCTGTCCACATCTGCAGCCCACTTAGCCACCTCTCTCCATGTTCTTAAGACCCAGTGGAGCATACCTCAGCACCAAGCTAGGGAGCTAAGTCCTCCCTCAAAGAGCAAGTTTATTTTTCTCTGGAACAGTGCTAAAGAGTTGACCCCTACTGTGTATATTAGGGACCACACTATTCTCTCAACCTGCCTGCCCAAAGCTCACAGCTAAAGTCTATGCAGCAGGGAAGGGGGTGTGTGGAGACCTGACACAGCAGGCGCCAGCTCTTTGGCACTGCAGCCTGGCAGATTGACAATGGCTGAGGCAGCTTCATACACCACCATCTCATGCTTGTTACGCAGGCAGCTCTCAATGAAGTCAAACAGTGGGCTGTCACGGCTACAAAAGAACATAGCAACAAGAAGTTGGGGGGAGTCCAGCAGTGCAGAAGGCATCACTTAGCTGGCAGGGAGACCGGTGTTCTCACCTGCCATCTTCCTCTTCTAGTTGCTTGCTGGCCACTCGGATCATCATGCAGTAGGCAAAGGGGGACTTCAGGCCATGCCGGGTGAACTTACTGATCATCTTACTCACAGCCAGGCGGTCATTCTTCCGCACATGGTACAGAAGTCCTAGGGCATGGTACTAGGGGACAGAAGCAGCATAGAAAACAGACACATAAGGCCAGGTCTGCTGTGGTTTGGCCCTGGGAAGGGCACTGTGTTTCTAGCTTCAAGCATCTTGTTTTAAGAAAAGTGTAGCACTCGCATCCACAGAGGGGCTGAAACAAGTTCCCCAAGCACTCCGTGAAACTAGCTCCAGTGTAGTGCTCAACACACCACATATATGATAATCTCGTTTGCACCAGAGCTTTGGACCCTGCAGGTATCCTGACAGTGTGAGAGAAGACACAAGAACAGAAAGAGCTGCAAAAGACAGCTAGGGCAAGACCTGAGCATAGTCCTGTGGGACACAGGACACAAACCCTTCCAACACCCAGAGGACTGGCCTGCTTGTCCCTGCTTATTTGTCCCACGGTGGCCAAGCTGGCTTTGGAGGTCAGAAGCCCAGGAACACCACTTTCAGAAATGTAAGTTACCAAGGTCACTTCCCATTCATTCTTACTCAAGTGGCATGTGAGGGCCAAGGCATGGCAGGTGTATGTGCTTTCCACGTGGTTACGTGTCTCTGACCCTTAGCGGTGTATACTAAAGCATCAGTGCTGACCCCAAAGATACGATCCACATGGAGTGAGGAGAACAATCACTGAGGGAAAGAGACAAACTGCCTTTCCCATCCCTCGCTATGTATGTCTTCTCATTTAACCCTTGCTTTCCCAACTTTCTAGAGGAATGAGGCTTAGAGGTAGGCATATCAGGCTTAGGTTACAGAGGAAAGTTTCTCAGATGGAAACCCCACGTCACTAAGAGGACCAGCTCAACAATGGTTTGGACTGTGACGGCCATCGGCTTCCCTGGGCCAGGTGGGTTGTAACAGCCTGTATTCGAAAATATCCCCATCTATCATTCAACATACTTGGTTATATCGGCAGCACCCAGTGAGAAACTCTTTCCTAAACACCCATGTGCTGCCCTGGCTGTTTCTCCCAAGTCCCCATCCCCCACACCCAGTGACAAAAGAATAAGAACCTGTGTTGGGCAGAACTTGTGGAGGGTGGACAATGACAGTGTGCTGTGCGCCCACTTGTTTTTCAGCGTCCCTCTCACCTGTACCATGACGTTATCACTGGATGCTGCCTCCTGGGCCTCGTTCACCCAGCGCTTGACCACATCGAAGCTGCACTTCAGCAGGTGCTGTGGGCAGTGGGACTCGTTAAGGGGTCAAAGGAAAGGTGCCCTTCTTGTCACACCCCTGTCATGTCTCAGATGCAGCCAGGCCCCCCCTCACTGTCCTGAGCCCAAGACCATGGATAGACAGACAGACAGCTGTCACCCTCATTCTCTGCACCTGGCAGATTTCCTGCCTGATACCAGTCATGACAATCTGCCATGTAAGGGGTGGGTCAAAGCCACTCACCCCACCTCTTCTCAACGGACCCAGAGTGTCTGGTTCCCTCTGACATATTATTCTACCTTCAACCCACCCTTGCAGGCCCCAGTCACAGCCACGTACCAGGGAAGACACAAGGGCAGAGCTGGAGACACTGGGTATCTTGTCCACAATCGCTTGTTTCATGTAACGCTCAACAGCCTGCAGCATGGTGCTCTGTGGTGGGAGAACACGAGCTCAGACGTGGAAGCAGTGGGATACAGAACAAACAAACATTTTCAGAAGCTCCTTGAGACACTCCCACCCGCTCCTCCACTTGATTCAGAGAATTGCAGACAACCTAGAGTATGCTTGAGAGCTTGGGAAGAACTCACGTCAGTGATTTGGCAGAGGGCGCGGACGGCAGGACCACGGTAATTATCCTCTTTCCCAGTCATGTCTTTTGTCAGGCTGCCAGGGAAAGGAGGTGCTGTTGACATGTGGGAGTCATAGGCTATCCCTCTTCTGTACTCCACACCACCCCTGCCTGGATCACCACACCAGTCTGCTAACTACTGCTTCCTTCTGTTCTCACCCCTCCAGCCAAACAGCAGCTCCAGGGAGTTTTATAGAACTCAAAACAGAGCCAGGCATAGTGGTACATGCTTGCAACCCCAGCACTCAGGAGACAAAGGCAGGAGGATCACCATGAGCTCAAGGCTTCCTAAGCCTCAGACAGCGGCTTCTTAGTGAGCCGCACTTTCCTCTGCAGGCCTTTCCACATGCCGTGCTCAGCCTGGCCCTTACTCCTGAAGCCAGACCAGTCTGGAGATCTTTTGTGGTCCAACGTCAAGCTGTTGTCAGAAGGAGCTCTAACCAGCCTGCGCATGGCGAACATGGCGCTGGCGGGCCTGGCCCTTCTCCCTCATTCCTTCTGCCTTGTTAAAAACCATTGGATTACATTCCTAAAGCTAGCTACCAAGGACCATTCCCTTATTTGGTGACTTCCTCCTCCTGGTCCAAGGTCCAGCTACCAAAGTCTTAAAGTCTAGTAATCAAAAGCCCCCTTTGGCTCACCTAATTAACATGCCCAATTCCAACTGAACACCTCATCCTAACGCTGCTTCCCCTTTTACCTTTACAAACTACTATTTACCTACCGATCATGTCTGTCTCCTCTCATACAGAGGCAGTCCTTTGTCCCATTCCAGGACAACTATCGCTGCCCCTTCTCCCTTGTTCCCTTCCCCTTCTCCCTCATCCTCTGTCTGTCTCTTATTCCCTCTCCTCTGTCCCTCTGTGGCAAATAAATCTCCTTCGTCTCAGAATTTGGTCTTGGGGTCCTTCTGTCTTGCTTTCAGTCTATTACAGCCCCATAGCCAGGTTAGAGCCCAGCTGCCTGGTTATTTGCTGGTAAATCCTAAGGGTGCAGAGGCTATGAGCTGTCTAACAGTTTCCTCAGGACTGAAGCATTCCATCCTGCAGGGAAGCGCCTTAAGCTGGAAGGTGAACAACTCGAAATCAGATTCAGGGAGTACCTGAAACTGACCAGATTCACAAGGTCCCCTCTCTGCCAGAGTAAGCTATAAAAGCTGAAAGTGTCTCTCAGACCAAGAGCTAAGCTGCACAGAAGACTCTCAGAGCAGACCAGATGCCTAGAAGTAGAAACCTGTCAAGCTGCCTGGAAGAGGTTTAGATCAACGGAGGCACCTGGAAAGGACCCTGTTGAGCTGCCTGCAGGTTCTGCAGTGTACTCCAGGTCCCCAGCTTTGTGACCTGTGATGCATGCTGAAGGTGGGCTTTGATTATACAGTTGTTTGAGTCATTTCTGCTCCTATAAGTAAATTATCACCCATACTTCTATAAGTAACCCCAATAAAAGTCATAGTTCACCAAACTGGACTTCAGTGGTATCCTTACTTTGGTCTGTCATGGGTTCCCTATGTTGGGTGAAATAGATGTGTGTGTTTTGTCTCCCCAGGAAAAGTTTTGTCACACAACACTATGGCTTTCTTATTTGCTCCTATACTACCAAAACCATACATGAATCTGATAAAAACATTCAGTATCATCTTACAAAATTTTTTTTTAATTGATGTTTATTATTTTTAGCAATGTGTAAGTATGTGTCTGCATGTGAGTATGTGTCCGTGGGAAGAGGTAGCCTCCAACACACCAGAGTCCTTTGTAGCTGGAGTAACCGACGGCTTTACGCCTCCTGATGTGGGTGCTAGGAGAGCAGCAAGTGCTCTTAACCACTGAGCCATCTCTCCAGCCCCAGGAAATATCAGTGCACCTGAAACTGGCTGTATGGATCCTCTCCTTGGCTAGCAATTTCAAGAAGAAATAAAAGAACTGGGCCAGGGGGCAGGGGTGGTGTTGTGTGTTTTTGTTTTATTTCGGAGACAACTTGCTATGTAGCCCAGGCCCTGTTTCTACCAAATGCTGGGAGTACAAGTGTGTAGCGCCATGTCCAGCTTTTACTCCCAGTTCTCAAGGACACAGAGTATATATTAGTGACATCTGTCCTTAAATTACTCAGCCTAATGCAGAAACCAGTATTGGCCAGTAGACTTGCTCATTAACTTCCTGCACTGTTTTTCTTTTCCTTAGCCCTGACTAAAGACTTTCTGGAAGCTCCATGCCAGTTGTGTTGTCTAAGGAGGGGGAAGCAAGGCCAGAGAAGTGAGAAAGAAGCAGACCACTCTAGAGGCTGGCATGGGGTGGGCCTAGGAGGAAAGGGCCCAGGACAGATGTCAAAAGCCCCTTGGCTGTACATGTTGTCTCTGTCAACGGTTCCCACCAGAGGAGCCACCCCTGCCTAAGACATGCCTGCTTGTCACAATGATGACGTCCTCAGCGATGCAGGACATCTCCTTGATGGTCAAGTAGCACATGCGTCGGAGTGTGGGCTGAAAAAGACATGGAGAAGACCCTAGCAGTCCTCCCGCCACCCTGTCACGGGTGTCACATCTGCAGAAATGCACAGATTGGTGTACTTACATCATTGGACTGAAAGAGTTTGGTCATGGCAAAGAAAGCCTCAGTTGCTTCTGTGGTGCCCAGGTGCTCCCCCTGTGGTAATCAGAAAAGCTCAGGTTTGGACAGGAGGTCAGCAGGCTAGACCTTTGGAACATGCAGGTACTTGAGCACAGGCAACAAATGAAAGTTGGAAACTTAAGAGGACCCAGGACTAGACTATTGGTTCCAATTACAGAGCTGTCAAAAGCTTAAGGGTACATCCCCGTTTACAGGACCTCCCTTATATTCCTTGCCAAGCCTCATCTTGTTACCTGGTTTATGAGGTAAAGGATCTTGGTGAGGATGTGGGCACATTTCCGGGGGTTGATGGGAGTTTCGTTAAAGACCCGAGCCTGTGAAGAAGCAGCCATTACCTCTAGCCTAGTAGTCTTCCCTCCCCTTCCACAGCTGCCCCTCAGTTCATGAAGGGCCTAGAGAACCACAGGGTATGTGTTAAGCTCAGTCCACACAAATGCATTCTCAAGTGGGGAGAGTTTACTTTTCTTAACTTATCTACTAACCATACCTGAAGTCTTTGTTAGTGCTGCCCTAATACTAGCCACACTTCGCAAATATAATTAATGAAGTTCCATCTTCCTGGGCCCAGGCTTTATAAACCAGCACTCTATGTATGCTAGTATCTGACAGCAGGGTTGGCAGGTATTCCTGACCAGACACAGGCATGACACTTGCCTCTTGGAGTACTGCACTCTTCTCCAGGTGCTGGAGGGGGTTGGAGCCTCCACCTACAATGAATAGAGAAGACTGATTACAGGTTGTGATTTTGATTGAATTTCTTTCCTTCTTTTTCTTTTTTGAGACAGAGTCTCATGTATCCCATGCTGGCCTTGAACTCAAAATGTAGCAGAGGACGATCTTGTGCATCTGATCTTCCTGCCTCCGCCTCTTGGTTTATGTGGTGCTGTGGATCACACACAGGGAGGGCTTCATGCATGCTAGGCAAGCATTCTACCAACTGAATTACAGCCCCAAACCATGACCCTAAATTTCAAGATTCTGCCAAACACAGGGAAGAGAAGGAAGTCTCTATCATCTACAGTCAAGGTTCTCTGACAGTCACTTAGCATTCTTTCTGTGCCTTTCAGAGCACAACAGTTAGCATTGATTCATGCAACAAGAACTTAAGTGAGTCCATGTGCCAGGGATAACCAACAACACTAACCTGTGACTGAGTTTCCCTGACAACAGATATTACATTAAGTAATTATGCATGTGATTATCTGGTTACTGTCTGGTTCCTCCACTATGTGACCATCCTAACGTTCCTATTGCAGGCATCTAGTGTCGCACTTGCTTTAGCTACTGCAGTATCAGCATCAGTGAGTTGCCCAACGTTCAGTAATTGTAGTTGATTGAATGAATGAAAGCAGGGTTATTAACTGCAGGAATGGTTACACCAAGACAACGGAGCTCTGGCAAATACCAAGAGGTCGGGTGAAATACAAGTGAGCATCCAGCCTGGGAACCTCCACTGACAAAATGGGGAAACTGAGGCCCAGAGAGGAGCGTGACCCGCACAAGGTCACGCAGCAATCCTGGCCAGAGCTGGCGATTGCAAACAAGAAGTCCCCTCCGAGAACAGCTATGGACCTGCACACAAGCCCCTGACCCTCTCGGGCCTCGGATCTGGTTCTGACAGAGGCCCGGAAGAAGGAAGCCTAGGAAGGTCCCATGAATCCCCGCGAGGATCTGGCCTCCCCAGGCCTTTCAAGGGTCCCTCACCAGATTCCTCGTCTTTCTTGTCGAATTTCTTCAACATGGTGCCAGCGGTAGCTCCACGCAGCAGGAAGATGCTCAGAGAAGCGGTGAGAGCAGCTTCTCCCAGTGGCTTCCGTACTCCCGCCCGCCACGTCGCCCGGAGCACTGCGCTATAGGCTGCGCCTGCGCACTCTGTTGTCTGCGCCTGCGCACAACTGCGCCCACCTTCTTCATTGCCTGCCCGGAGACAGCCAAAACCTAGCTGAGTGGAGGAGGGCGGAAGGGGAGGGGTGACCCAGGGAAAATGGGCGTGGCTGTACACTGGGGGCGGAGCCCTAGACCTTTGGTTGCGGGTGCTCCGCCTCTGCGCCCCCGTGTGTTCCCTTGGCTGATGTGTTTGCAGTTGCCCCTGGCTGAGTTTAAAGGGCATTCAGATGGGAGAGTTGCATGCAGCACGCTGAGCCCGTAAATGTTCCCTGTTATTATTTATTGTCATTTTCCGGAAGTCTCACTGATAGATTATTTTTCCGCCGCCGGTGAAATGAGCCTCAAGCCAGGTTAGAATATTTTAAAGGCAAATTTATAGGGAAGCTGCTCTCGGACAAGTTCACTGACCCCAAGGATTAAGGCCAGGAAGTCGCCATGGGGGGAAGGGGAAGGGACCTGTTGCTAGCCAAGGAACGGATTCCATCAGATTCTAGCTTTGTGAGCCAATGAATATTAGAGTTATGTACATTTGTGCTTTAAAATTGAGATATAACTGGACATGGTGAGTAATTTCAGCACCCAAGAGGCAGATAAAGGAGGATGAGAAGTTCAAGGCCATCCTTCTGCACCAGCCTAAGCTACATGACTTCCTCCTCAAAAAATAAATAGAGCCAATGAGATGGTTCTGCTGGTAAGTAAGGGGGCTTGCTGCCAAGCCTGAGGACTGGGTTCAATTGTGAAAATAATTAAATGAGTCTTTTCTACCAAATACTATAAAACTTATGTTTTAACAAGGAATTCAAATATTGTTTGTCTTCCTCCACCTTGTAAGACTTTTAATGCAAATGTTTAAATCCCCACACCCAGTAAAAATTTTGTTTACCTTATAAAAAGGCCTGCTACATTCTCAGATTAACGTGGTTGACCTTTCCCCCCTTCATTTCCTTTGCTGGGATTCTTTTAAAACTAGCCAGTCAAGAAAGACTGAGGTCTGACTGCAGCCAATGGGAAAAAGACAGAGTCAACACCGGAGCTAGAATAAAAATGTGTTCCTGTGTCTGTATGCTTGTTCTTGTAAGCACACCCTATTAATCAAGAGTCATTGTTGCCTATGAGGATAGTACAATGGGAGTGGTGGTCTCCCCTGCCACCCACTTTCTCCCTCCCTCCCTCCCTCCCTCCCTCCCTCCCTCCCTCTCTCCTTTCTTCCTTCCCTCCTTCCCTCTCTCAGCAACCCCTAACTTATTTCTAATAAACTTACATAAAGGTAGATAGAGACAACCTGCTTTATAGCTGCTTTACAGCTGACTCCACAAGTGATCTCCATACATGTACCGTGTGTGTGTGTGTGTGTGTGTGTGTGTGTGTGTGTGTGTGTGTGTGTAAATAAAAAGGTTATTAGTCAGGCATGGTGGCATATAACTTTAATCCCAGCACTTGGCAGGCAGAGGCAGGTAGATCTCTGAGTTTGAAGCTAACTTGGTCTGTTCCAGAACAGCCAGGACTACACAGAGAAAACCTGTGTTTAAAAAATGAAAGGATTTTTTTTTTAAAATAATAAAACTTAGGGTGTCTCTTTGTAGTCCTGCCTGTCCTGGGGCTCACTTTGTGGACCATTCTGGCCTCAGATTCATAGAGATACTCTGCTTCTGTCTCCTGAGTGCTGGGATTAAAGGTGTGTGCCACATGCCTGAAATAAAGATTGTAAAGAATGGGTAGGTGCACATGCATGGAGCTCTGAGGCTACAAATGCCTAGGTGCCTATGGCCCTGGGGGGGGGGGGTGCTTCCCAGGCCTAGAGTCCTTGCTGACAGATTGGCCCCCAGAGGAGATAAGGGTTAGGTAAGGGGAGAGGGTGAGCCAGGCCAGGCCACATAGTCAGGGGAATTTAGCAGCTCTGACTTATTAGCCATCAGGCCATTTCTGCTGCTCTGACTGACTAGCAACCAGGTGCTTCTTTATTTATACAAGTCTCACAGAACAAAGACAGACTAATGATTATCCAAGTGGTAAAGAATATGTCTGACTTATCATTACATGTCCAGGGTTACACGTTCAGTTACAATTAGAACATACGAACATACAAACAGAACAGATTTTATTCTTTTTTTTTTTTTTTTTTTTTTTTTTTGGTTTTTCGAGACAGGGTTTCTCTGTGTAGCCCTGGCTGTCCTGGAACTCTGTAGACCAGGCTGGCCTCGAACTCAGAAATCCACCTGCCTCTGTCTCCCAAGTGCTGGGATCAAAGGCATGTACCACCACTGCCCGATCTGTTTTTGTTTTTTCGAGACAGGATTTCTCTGTGTAGCCCTGGCTGTCCTGGAACTCACTCTGTAGACCAGGCTGGCCTCGAACTCAGAAATCCGCCTGCCTCTGCCTCCCAAGTGCTGGGATTAAAGGCGTGCACCACCACTGCCCGGCTCGGATTTTATTCTTATTACCAGCCTATAACACCAATGTAAAGAATCTAAAGAATGTTCCTCCAAAACAAACACACTTATTATAAGGCCCGCTGCTTTTAGCCTGGTAGTGCTTGCAGTTTTAAAGCACTCCAGACAAACAGAAAATATCTGAGTTAGTCTTTTATGAGCTGCAAAGACTAATACCTAACTTCTTTTACTATATGTTTTATCATGTAAAGCATGATTAAACATGATAAAACAAAGTAGGGAAAGTTTATTTTAGTCAATCTAAATTGTTTACTGAGTTTATCCTCCAGAGGTATACCCTGTATGACCCCATGTCTTTCAATTAATTACATTTTTAGAGAGCTCTAAGCCTATAATAAAAAGAGACCTTGACTCTGTAACCTATTTTGGCCAGAGTTCATCAATTGACTCTGTTTGCCCTGCACCAATTACACTGTTTGAGTGAGCTCAGGGCAGATATCCCAAGCAGATCCCTGGAGTAATGGCCTCATCTAGCCTGTGCTTATCTCTGCTTAATGATCTCCAGGGCATAAGGAAGACTTCCAAATCAAGTTAATTTTAGGATTTTCCTTAAAAGTCTTAGACATAATTTTTCTCAGGAAAAGACATAAAATGAATCATAACGCAGACAGTCCCCAGGAGCGCAGCACGCAGCGCACAGAGACTGAAACCCACAAGTTAGGACAGCGATGGCAGCAGCTGGCTTGGCTTTGCTGGAACTGTGTCAGGCAGCCAGTGAGCATGGCTGTTCCACCTAGCAATGCTTCTTATTATTTAATATTGTAGAACTGTACAGATGAAACCAGAGAGCCTGCTGATACCATTCTCGTAAGAACAGCCATTGGGTTGTACAGTAGTGCATTAGTCAGAGTTCTCTAGGGTCACAGAACTTATAAAATCTCTCTCTCTCTCTCTCTCTCCATAGGTAGGTAGGTTAGGTAGGTAAGGAGAGGGAGGGGTATATAGAGAGAGATTCTGAGGGTTTTTTTAAATGTATTTTTGCCTTACAGTGGGTGTTAATTTGATAGGAACTCTGCTTTGAAAAATCATCACTTGGGAAAGGGTCCGAAGTTATCGGGGCCAGAGCAAGAAAGAAAGAAAAAATCCTTAAAAAAAAAATCATCACTTGGGCTGGAGAGATGGCTCAGCAGTTAAGAGCACTGACTGCTCTTCCAGAGGTCCTGAGTTCAATTCCCAGCAACCACATGGTGGCTCACAACCATCTGTAATGGGATCTGATGCCCTCTTCTGGTGTGTCTGAAGGCAGCTACAGTGAACTCATATAAATAAAATAAATCTTTAAAAATCAAATCAAATCATCACTTAAAGCCAGGCACAGTGGTAGATGCCTTTAATTCCAGCACTTGGGAGGCAGAGGCAGGCAGATCTCTGTGAGTTCAAGGCCAGCCTGGTCTACACAGTGAGTTCTAGGACAGCCAGGGCTACACAGAGAAACCCTGTCTCAAACAACAACAACAAAAAGTTCTAATAAAGGTTAAGCTTGAAAAAAGAAGTTTTAAGGAAGGAACTTTGTGAACTCTCTCTTGTTTTCTTGCAAAGCATTTGGTGTTATCACGAAGAATCATTGCTGAAGCTGAGATCATTTTCACCCCTATTCAGAGTGTCATACTTTTGACTCTTATATCTAGTACTTTGACCCATTTTGATTAATTTTTTTCTTAACATCTTGTGGCTAAGTAAGCCATAATACTAATTTTTTAAAGACTTTTTAAAAAGATTTATCTATTTTATGTATGTGAGTACACTGTAGCTGTCTTCAGACACACCAGAAGAGGGCATCAGATCCCATTACAGATGGTTGTGAGCCACCATGTGGTTGCTGGGAATTGAACTCAAGACCTCTGGAAGAGCAGTCAGTGCTCTTAACCACTGAGCCATCTCTCCAACCCGACTTATTTATTTATTTTGTGTATATGAGTACCCTGTTGCTGTTTTCAGACACACCAGAAGAGGAATCAGATTTCATTACAGTTGGTTGTAAGCCACCATGTGGTCGCTGAGAGTTGAACTTAGGACTTCTGGAAGAGCAATCAGGGAGAAGTGGGTGGGGAGTATTGCATACATGTATGCAATTGTCAAAGAACAAATACAAAAGCCAGGGTCTGTAGAGATGGCTCAGTGGTCAAGAGCAAGCACTTGCTGCTCTTCCAGAAGACCAGCACCATTTGGCTCACTACTGATGGTAACTCTAGCTCCAGAAGATGTAATGCCCTCTTTAGGCCTCCAGTGCACCCACACATACTTGTGCACATCCATGTACACAGACAGACACATAAATAAAAAATAAAATTGGAAAAAGTAATGGTATTGTTATAATATCTTATGACCATAGTCCCCAACTTAAAAAAGAAAATCTAAGTGTATTGTAGAGTTTTCAAGTCTTCCTCTGACATTACCAATTATTTCTGTTTTGTTTTTCAGATGTCAGAACATGAGACAGAAAACTAGGCCCTGCCAGTCCACCAAAATGACGGAATGTCCGCTCAGTATGATGAGGAGGCACAGGATCACTATTGCTTCAGGAGCAGCCTCTAGCCTCATAGGACAAATGCTTGTTTAGCGTGAGTTTGATCCCCATTATTATATAAACTGTGTATGAAGACATGTACTTTTAGCTCCAGTACTCAAGAGGCAAAGACAGGACTGTAAGGTCAAGGACATCATTGGCCATCTAGTGAGTTTGTAGCCAGTCCAGGATACATGAAATTCTTTCTAAAACAAAACACACACACACACACACACACACACACACACACACACACACACACACACACACACACAGTATCTCAGTCAAGTCTGATTTGCTTTTCCAAAGTGAAAAATCATTTATCTTTTTGTTGGACAACTATGATACTTTCCTGAACCAATGAGATGAAGCCAGCTTACACTGGGGAAGCCCAACCCATTTTCCTCAGCATCCTGAGTTAATAATAACATCATCCCAAAACACTGTCACAGAAACAACAGAATAATGTTTGCCCAAAGATCTGGCACTCGAGGCTCAGGTAAGTTGACATCTAAGATAAGCAACCACAAGCCATCTCTCCACTTCAGAGTGTTTGCTGTATCTAGTACCTGGCACTAAGTAGGTGTTTCAAAAATAATAGTTAAATGACAGACCCAGATCCCAGCACTGGTCTGAACCACTCCAGGTTTATGTATCCATTTATTTTTGCAACAACACATCCCTTCGGTTGCATGGATAGCTTAGGAGAGAGTTTTCCTGGTACTGCAAGGCCCTGGGCTTGGCCCCAACACTGCACGAGAGCTAATGAGTAAGGTAAGCTTTCCAGTTAGGATAGAGCTCTGGAAGAGGGGAAGGGAAGAAGGGTGGAAGAGAGGAGAAGTGAGAGGAGGAAGGAAGGGGAAAGGGGGAGAATGGAGGGAAGGAGAGAGGGAGGAAGGAGGAGGGAACGAGAGCAGAGGAAGGAAAAAGGAAGGGGAACAGAAAATCCCCTCACACTGGCCATTAAGGTTTCAAGGAGGAAAAATGCATAGAAGCATAGAAGTGAAATTAATGTCTCTGTAACGGCGCGTTTCCTTTCATACGATAAAATCACAAAAGGCCTGAACTGGGTGTTTTGTGGGCTCGCAGATCTTAAGCAGTGAGGTTCACCCCATCATCATCTTCTATATTCTGATTAGCTGAGCAGGCTCCTGGGAGCTGCCTTCCTGTTACTATGGCACCCACCAGAGGAGAAGCAGCATCTGCAAGATCCTCCCTCCACCCTGCAGGAGGGGTGGTGTAGAAGGGCTGCTAGTGATTCACCAGGAGCTGGTGACAGTGAAGTAGAGAGGGCTGGAACATCTCCACCCACAGCAAACTGAGGAATGAGGACATGGAATAAAGCTAAAGAGAGTGTCCGTAACTGTGTCTCCCAGGCTCCCCACCAAGGTCACCATGCATGAGGACTTTCAACACTGTGTTGTGCCTGAGCCCATAGGTTTTATACTTAAAAGACCCCGGGAACAAGTCTGTCTTTCCCATCATAGTCCCCCCCTTGAAAACAAAAAACAAAAAAAAACCCCAAAACCAAACCAAACAAACAAACAAACAAACAAAAAACAACGAACCAACCAACCAA
>CM052700.1:54956107-54976221 GCA_028551405.1 Uromys caudimaculatus
CTCAATTCTCAGCACCCACAAGACAGCTTACAGCTGTCAGTAACTCCAGCTCCCGGGGATCTGACACATTCTCTGACCTCCAAAGACACTGGGCACACAAATAGTGCACATACATGCTTGCAGGCAAAACACCCACACACATTCACACACACACACACACACACACACACACACACACACACACACACACACACACACAGCCCATCACCACCACCACCACCACTATCAGAGGCCTCCTACATGATGTTCATGGTTCTAAAGACAGCCAAACACAAACTGAGAGGGTTGGCTGGAGAGAAGGCAGAGGCCCTCCTCCTGCCTGCCTGCAGAGGACAGTCTCCTCCTGGCTGCCTTCGGATCAAGATGTAGAACTCTTGGCTCCTCCAGCATCAAGTGTGCCTGCACACTGCCATGCTTCCCACCATGATGACAGTGGACTGAACCTCTGAAACTGTAACCCAGCCCCAGTTAAATGTTGTCCTTTATAAAAGTTGCCTTGGTCATGGTGTCTCTTCACAGCAATGAAACCCTAAGACAGGTATGTTTGGGAAGGGTGGGAGAGGTCTCCTCTAACCAGAGTGGCAGCAGGAAACATGCAAAAACATGGGCTGGCTGGAAATGAAGGTGAAAAACTTCAGGGCTTGTTCCTGACTTTCTGACATCATATAAGGAGGGGAGATGAGGGGACAGAACAGCAGCCCTGACTGGGAATATTCCCTGACACAACCTGCAGGACCTTTGGGTTGGATGACAGGCACAAGTAAAGTAAAGCTGGCAGCAGGTGGGAAAAATCCCAGAAACTCAGCAAGTTTCTTATATACATAGAAATGAGGGGGTGTGTTGATTCATCTCTGTGGGGAGCATTCTCAGGCTGCAGTCATGGAGATGTGAACACTGAGCTGGTACTGTCTGCACATACTGGCTTTCATTAAAAGCCAACCATTTATCAACATACCTTGCCATTCCCATGAGCCTCAGGCATTAGTGTCCTTAACATGGCTTTGCTCATTCATACAGGGGACAATCTTCCCCCACCACCCTAGTTTTGCCAGGCTCTTTACTGATTGGTCCTTATTCTTTACTTGAATGCAGGCATCCAATCATGGTTCACTTATGAAAGTCTGTATAAACACGGTGCGCAGCCTTTCCCTGGTCAGAGTTGTCAGTTTCCACAGATTCCGAGAAGGAGCAAGTTACCCCTTCCTCAGCCTGAGGCCTGCTGCTTATAGTGGGGATGTTGATCCCTACCTCATCTGCTGCTTTTACTTTCATAGTCAACCTGCCCACAGACTCCCAACTTTGGGGGTCCATGAGGTGAGCTCAGAGCTGTAACACCTGCCATTACTTCTCTCAGACCAGCTACAGAGAGTTCAGAGCCTCCACTTCCCTAGTGAGCTGTCACCTCCATGTGAATAAAGGTCTTCCTGGTTTGTTCACCCTTCTCTTTGTGCCCACTTCACTCTTAGGGGGACAGTACAAAAATCTTACGGGATCCAAAACAGGAACTAGCTGTTTCAATATTAGTCTTTATTGTTTTAAGGAGTAGGGGTCTTGGCCAGGTGCTGTGGCACATGCCTTTAATCCCAGCATTCAGGAGGCAGATGCAGGCAGATCTCTGTGAGTTCGAGGCCAGCCTGGTCTATAGTGTGAATTCCAGGACAGCCAGGACTGTTACACAAAGAAACCATGTCTCGATAAACCAAAACCAACCAGCCAACGAAAGAGTTGGGGTCTTGCTATCTTGTCTGTGCTAGTCTGCAACACTTCGATTTAAAGGAACCTCCTACCTCAGCTTCTCTCTTTTCACAGAAAGAACCCAGAACAAGCCTGACAGTGGTGACACTAACCTTTAATCCCAGCACTTGGGAGGCAGAAGAAAGCAGATCTTTGAGTTCATGTTCAAGTGTCCTACAGGGTTCCAGGACTGCCAGGGCTACACAGAGAAACCCTGTTTCAGGAAAGAACAAACCAAACAACCAACCAACAAACAAACCTAAGACAATCTATGAAAATCACTTGGCTGGCTCCTTCTCAGAAGGGGCCCTCATCCCCTGTTCCTGCCGCTTCCTCTTCTGTCAGTGTCTGTCCCTCTTCTCCACTGGGACTTGTTCTGCTACAGGCCCTGGGCGCTGGGTATTCTGTGGGACTCTGTGTTGGTTCTCTTGCTCTACCTTTCCTCAGCATTTGAAACCAACAATCACTGTCTCCTTGGAACATACCAAATGAAGTTAAACATTACTCACGACATATTAAATAAAAGTTACCCTGAATTAACTTAGCTGTATAAAATTGCACACAATAGAGACTGGAGAGATAGCTAAGAGCATTGGCTGTTCTTTTATAGGATGTGGGTTTTATAGAAGACCTCTCCCACCCTTCCCAAACATACCTGTCTTAGGGTTTCATTGCTGTGAAGAGACACCATGACCAAGGCAACTTTTATAAAAGACGACATTTAACTGGGGCTGGGTTACAGTTTCAGAGGTTCAGTCCATTATCGTCACAATACCCACAGGACAAGGCATCCAGCACATGTCGGTGGTCCCAGATCCAAAGAAGGTAGAAAAGGGAAACTCTGGGGCTTCCTGGTGTCCAGGCTGGCCAAAAAAAAAAGCTAGCCTAAGGTTTAGGGAGATTCTTCTTCAAAGATAAGAAAGTAAAGGTGGTATATGTGGAGGGCAGAGGACAACTTGCAGGTCCCCAGGCTTGGGGGCAAATGCCTTTACCTATTGAGCCCTCTCACCAGCCAGAACCCTGTAATTTTCTGAGCCGCCTGAGACTTGTAAGATCCATTAGCTACCGGAGCCTCCTTCTTGCTTAGGTGAAGAATGTCTTAACTCAGAGAAATAGCTACCCAATAGCAGATTTGTGTTAAAGGCTTATTAATTTGTGTGTTTATATGTATATGTTTGTGTCTTTATGAGTGTATGTGTATGTGTGTGTGTTTGTGTGTGCGAAATAGCTACCCAATAGCAGATTTGTGTTAAAGGCTTATTAATTTGTGTGTTTATATGTATATGTTTGTGTCTTTATGAGTGTATGTGTATGTATGTGTGTTTGTGTGTGCGCGTGCGCATGCGCACACACACACACCTGTGCATGCACAGGAACAGAGATGCTGGGTATCCTTCTCTGTCACTCTTTGCCTACCAAAAATGTGTGTTCCCCCAGAATGGAGACTACAGGTCAAGCCTGATGACCTGAGTTTGAACTCTGGAATCCACATGGTGGAAAGAGAAAATAGATTCTCAAAAGCTGGCCTCTGACCTCCACACATGAGCCATGGCTCGTGTGCCAACTAGTGAACACAAATACACATGTGTGTATAATTTTACTAGGTCCTTTAATTTACAAATTTACTAGATCCTTCCTCAAGACTATAATGCAATGAGAGGAGACTCCAATCCAGTGGGGTTGGAGCTTCAGGGATGCATTTGTGAACCCTTTAGTGATCTCCCTCTCCCTCTCCCTCTCCCTCTCCCTCTCCCTCTCCCTCTCCCTCTCCCTCTCCCTCTCCTTCTCTCTCTCCTTATCCGCCTCTTATGTCCTACCTTCTCTAGGTTTTATGATTTGAGGCAATGCAAGGGAAATCAGACCCTGATAGCCTAGCTTAAATGAGCTGTTAGGATACTTGGTTACTTCTGGCTAGGGTCTCCATGTATACCAGGGACTGGAAGAAAGTGAAAGACAGACATCACTGAGAGAATTATGCTGGAAGGGTGTTCCATGCCCAGCTCACTGAGCTGGGTAGAACTTTGATCGCAGGAGAGTTAGGAAGAAGTTTCGAGCTGCCGATAACTCCAGTTGTAGAGGATCTGATGCCCTCTCTGGGCCTCTCTGGGCCTCTGAACTCAGGTGCATAAACTCACACACATAAGCATCATTTTAGAAAAAGGAAGAAGACTAGATAGATAGAATGATAGATTAGATAGATTAGATAAGATAGATAAACTGTTGGGGGAGGGTGCGCATGCTTTTATCCCAGCAGTTGAGAGGTAGAGGAAAGCAGTCTTTATGAATTCAAGACCCATCTGGTCTACATTGCAAGCTCCAGGCTACCCAAGATAAATAGTGAGGTCCTGTCTCAAAAAAGAAAGAAAAAGAGAAAAAGAAAGAAAGAAAGAAAGAAAGAAAGAAAGAAAGAAAGAAAGAAAGAGGGAAAGAAAATGAAGTGATATTAATATTTTAAAATACAGCAGCTAGCTGGGCAGTGGTGGTGCACGCCTTTAATCCCAGCACTTGGGAGGCAGAGGCAGGCGGATTTCTGAGTTGGAGGCCAGCCTGGTCTACAGAGTGAGTTCCAGGACAGCCAGGGCTACACAGAGAAAACCTGTCTCAAAAAACAAAAAACAAAAAAAAGAAAAGAAAAGAAAAAGGAAAGACTCCTGGAGCCAGAAACAGACTGTGCTTGATTGCACACAGCCATGATCTTGGACATCCCACATATGACAGTTGTCTATTGGAAACACCATGGCAGCAGGATGGCTCCAAGCCAAGATCACCCCAGCAGCCCTGATGTAATGCCTTGAGAACTGAGTACCTTCTTCTCCATCACTGCCTTGGAGAGAAAAGGAACAGAATCCAAGGCTTGGCTGGGACTCATTCCGAAGGCTTGGGTCCTCCTCCCCCCTCCCCCGCCGACAGCTCTCTCTTGATTGGTGCTTATCTGCACTTAATTTATAGATGTACATCCGGCCAGCTAGACTCTGCCTTGAGCCTATGATACATAAGTTTTTGAAAGGCTAGAGACGAGTTGGCTTCTGGCCAGAGTCCTGCTAAGGTTGCCTACCTGAGGCTGTGGCCTAGTGCTCTTATGAGGAGGAAGATCCACTACTCGTCAGGGACTCACTGGAGATAGACCCTTCCGGGAAGCCAAGGTCTGCGGCTTCAGCTACAGGAAGGACATGTTTCAGCCTTGGAGACTTTATTTATTTATATATATATTTATTTATTTATTTATTTATTTTTGGTTTTTCGAGACAGGGTTTCTCTGTGTAGCCCTGGCTGTCCTGAAACTCACTCTGTAGACCAGGCTGGCCTCCAACTCAGAAATCTGCCTGCTTCTGCCTCCCAAGTGCTGGGATTAAAGGCGTGTGCCACCACTGCCCAGCAACTTTGGAGACTTTAGAGACACAGGAAACCCACTATCCCACTTTCAGCCTACGCAAGTCTCACAAACCAGGGCTGAGTGGCATTGTGGACATCTTATCTCAGTGTACACACACGCACACGAACAGCTTTGAACACCGACATTAGTTTTGAAGTAGGGAAGCCTGAGACAGCCTCAGGTGGGACATGGGTGGGTAAAACACTCCCCATAATATCAAGGAGCCCATTTCCTACACATTCTCCTCAATCCACTCTGCCCCACCCCCCCGCACTTGTGTTTCTGGACTTTAGCGGCAGCCTCTACCCTGCTGGCCCCTGTGAGGCCTCCTGCTCATGTGACTTTAGTCACCCCTGGCACAGTCACGTGTATTCACCACAGAAACGCATTCTTAGAAGTGCCTCATTCAGTGATACCGTCAGTGCATGTTAGCATCCTGTGGTGTTCCTGCAGATCTAAGTGTAGGTCCGTCTCTGTTTTATGTTTTACATTTTGTAGTGCTGAGAACGCAATTAAGAGATACAATAAACACAAAACGTGAAGGTGCTGTGGGCATGATGGGGCACACTGTTTTGTTACAAAGTGATGTTTAAAACAGAGTCTTAGTAGCCAGCAATCCAGGGGCAGGGGGATCTCTGAGTTCAAGGCCAGCCTGGTCTACAGAGTGAGTTCTGGGACAGCCAGGACTACACAGAAAAACTCTGTCTTGAAAAATAAGCAAGGTCTGGAGAGATGGCTCAGCTGTTAAGAGCACTTACTGTTCTTCCAGAGGTCCTGAGTACAATTCCCAGCAACCACATGGTGGCTCACAATAATCTGTAATGGGATCTGATGCCCTCCTCTCATATATATTAAATAAATAAATAAATAATTTTTTTTTTTTTTTAATTTCTCTCTGGCCTTATGCTGCCCAGGCTGAGCTTGAATTTGTTATGCAGCTAAGGACTTTGAACCTCTGATGGATCATCTTGCCTCCACCTCCTGAGTGTTGGATTACAGCAAAAAAAAAAATTTTTTTTTAATTGGTTGTATTGGGGTCTGGAGAGCTCAACTGTTAAAAGCACTGACTGCCCTTTCAGAGGACCTGGGTGGATCACAACCATCTCTACCTCACCTTCTTCCTGGCTCCTTGGACACTGTACATGACATGTGGTCCACAAACACCCATACACAAAAGAATGCAGAGGGGATGGATGTGGTCCTCTTGGCTCACGATTTTCTTTTCTTTTTTAATTCATTTGTTTATTTATTTTATGTGAGTACACCCTCGCTCTCTTCAGACAAACAAGACGAGGGCATCAGATCCATTACAGATGCTTGTGAGCCACATTGTGGTTGATGGGAATTGATCTCAGTCCCCCCCTCCACCCGTGTGTGTGTGTGTGTGTGTGTGTGTGTGTGTGTGTGTGTGTGTGTGTGTGTTTTAGGTTGACTAGACTTGACTAGATCTGGAAACAAAGGCAAGCTGCTAGGCACACTGAGGGCTTTTCCTAAAGTGAGAAGCCCTGTCAGTACCGTAGGCGCCACCGTCCAGTGGCAGTGCAGATAAAAGGAGGTCAAAGAGGAAAACTTTACCTTTGACCTCTTCCCTTCATTCTCACTGGGAAGCTTACTTGTTGTTACTGCTGCTGTTCTCCCTGCTGCTGTGCTCCTGGCCGGCATTGGAACCCAGCTTCTTCAGGCTTCCAATGTAGACTGAAGACCAGCATCTGTCCAGCAGCCCTCCAGGTCTTCAGTGCCAGATTGGAAAATGTATATGTAAATGCATAGAGTTTTGTATGAAATTTCTCTCTTCTACCAGCTCTGTTCCTCTAGAGATGATAACTAATACAGGTAGGACATCACTAAGATGCTCAGGCTAGCCTTAAATTCACAATCTTCCCACCCATCCTCCTGAACATCTGGGATTACAGATGTGAGCTACTTCCAGATGCCAGTGTCCAGGGTTTTTACTGGGGATCAGCACACTGGCGTGGAGCCCACAAAGAAGGGCTGGGCTTAGCTGCTGAGTCTCCAGCCCTAGGCCTCAATAGGGTGAATGAACCCCAAGTCACCCAAAGCTCCAGGAAAACAAAGACAGACATTCACCATCAACTACATTGTTAGCACAGACTAGGCAGCAAATACTTCCTGCTGCTGCCGAGTACTCCTGGAGTCTGAAGACTTCAGTGGCTGCCCAGTGCCAGGGCCACTAGTGATGAAACCCAGAGCAATGAGCCTTCAACCTGAGCATGTGAAGCTGTGCCATGTGACTCCTCCTCCTCCTCCTCCTCCTCCTCCTCCTCCTCCTCCTCCTCCTCCTCCTCCTCCTCCTCCTCCTCCTCCTCCTCCTCCTCCTCCTTCTCCTCCATCTGTGATAGTGCATGTCTGTTATCCCAGCACTTGAGAGGTAGAGGCAAGAGGATTAAGATGCCATCCTTGGCTACCAAGTCAGTTTGAGGCCAGCCTGGGCTACATGACACCCTGTCTCAAACAAAGAAACAAACAACAAACCATCAAAGATCCTTTCTTCTATTGCTATAAGTAAAATGTTTTTCAAAACAAAAGCTAAAAACATGTGCAGAAAACAATTGGCTGTTTTCTTTCTTTTTTATTTTTTTGATACTTTGTTTACATTTCAAATGTTTTCCCCTTTCCAGGTCTCCCCTTTGGAAACCCCCTATCCCATCCCCCCTTCCCCTGCCTCTATGAGGGTATTCCCCCATCCACCCACCCACTCCCGTCTTCCCTCCCTGGCATTCCCCTATACTGGGGTGTTGGGCTGCGGCAGGGGGAGGGAGGGCGAGCGGGGACAGAGTCTCCTGGTCTCAGTCCCTGCAGCTGCGCGCCAAGACGCTGCACTTGCTCCCTGTGCCGCGTTTAGCCCAGGCAGCCGGAGACAGGGCAGGCTGTGAATGCGAGCTGCCTCGGCCGCTCTCCCGCTCCGAGCCAGGTCCTGGCGGCAGCGTGATCCCCGAGAGACCCGGAGCCGAGACCCGCAGCCGCTGTCGGCACACGCCCCAACACTCAGCCTGGAGAGCGGATCTCTTCCCAGGCTGAAAGTGTTAGAGCTCTTAGGACAGAAGCTCTCAGAAGCCGGAGTAGTTTTCGCACCTTTATTCTTTCTGGATGGCGGGCAGCAGGCACAGGTGGAAGCAGGCAGGGCAGGCAGGGAGAGAGAGCAGGCAGAACAGGCAGAGCAGGCAGAGAGAGTACACAGGTCAGGATGGTCTGATATACTGTTTGGGAAGGGTCAGGGGTTTGGCAACCGATACTTCCCATTGGTCTGGTCTGGGGGCTTTGTAGTGCCTCATTTGCTTGTGGGAGGACTCAGAGTTGCTTTTACGTGACAAATCTCACATGCCAGGCCTCTCTATATAGGGATTGTGAAAGCTGTAGCTGTTTTTACAGGAGTCTTCTGGGAGCGTCGGCTAAAAACAGAGTCCAGTCCCTCATGGATATTCCATTGGGTCTCCCAGAATTTTCAGCCTGGGCTCAACCAGGTGTCAGATTGTCTGCCACAGATCACTGCCCCACACTGGGACATCTAACACCCTCAGGCCCAAGGGCCTCTCCTCCCCCTGATGGCTAACAAGACCCTTGTCTGCCAGCACCATGGGTCCCTCCATGTGTATTCTTTTGTTGGTGGTCCAATCTCTGGGAGCACGGGGGGAGGGGGGTCAGGCCAGTTGACACTGTTGCTCCCTCCATGGGGCTGCAGACTCCCTCAGCTCCTTCAGTCCCTTCTCAGTTGGCTGTTTTCAAGCATGGAAAATAGTAAGATAAAATATTTTTAGACTGGTTTCCCAAATACAGATTTAACAGCTGCAACTTTCTCGGTGTTTATTGAACTTAAGAAGAAGACGGTGTCAGGCATGGTGGCACATGCCTGCAACCCAGCATGTGGGATAGGGAGGAAGAGATCAGAAGTTCAAAGTCATTCTCAGTTGCATAGTGAGTTTGAGGCCAGCTTGGATCACATGAGATCCTGTCAGGAAAAAAAGGGTGGGGGGCTAGAGAGACGGCTCAGAAGTTAAGAGCATTTGCTTCTGCTCTTAAAGAGGAACCAAGTGTGAGCTCCAGAGCACTCACACTGGGTGGGTGGCTCTCAACTGCCTGCAACTCCAGAGCCAAATATTCTATTCTGACAGCCTGGAATACACACACACACACACACACACACACACACACACACACACACACACACACAAAACAAATCTTTAAAGAAGAAAAATAAAAAACTTGCAGGGCAGTTGCGGGGTACATCTTTAATTCCAGCACTTGGTAGGCAGGTAGATCTCTGAGTTCAAGGCCAGCCTGATTTACAGAGTGAATTTCAGGACAGCCAAGGTTATACAGAAAAACCCTGTGTCAGGGGGAAAAAGTAGATCTTGAGAGGTAGATGTATGGAGATCACGTGTTCAAGGCCCGCCTTTGCTACATCCAGCTGCAGGCTGTGTCTGCTTGTGTACAGCACCGTGCAGACTCACACACCCATACTTTGACTCATGAGTGAAGACAGCTGGTGGCACTCAGGACCACATTAGAGAACTGAGGTGTGCTGAAGGAAGCAGGAGAACTGGTTTATTTCTACTTTTGGAGTAGCAAGTCTAGTCCTTTATGGAACCTGTTCCGACTGACAACATCGGTGGCCTGGATGGAGCAGTCACTGAAGCACAGAGTGGCCCCAGATTGTCAGTAGTTCCAACCGTACTCACAGTGCTGATTGTTGGCTGTCTCCCGGAATGACAACATCTTGGAGCTCATCCTCAGTCTGCTCCTCACAGCCCTTCGATTAAGCCTCTCTCATTGCTGTCTCCCGTGAAAACCAAACCTTGATTGTTCTGGAAGCAGTGCCCTGCTGTGACTGGTTCTTGTCCAGCCCCACCCAACAGAGATGACATTCTAAAGTACAACACTCTCCACCTCCTTGAAAACCATGGTAGAAATGATGGTTACAATTTTACTCAGCTTTAGTTTGTACAGAATTCTTATCTTCTCAGTGGCATCCAAGGTTGCTTATAAAATTTTCCACCTTTTTTTTGTGTGTGTGTTAAAAAAAAAAAACCCTTGAAGAGATTTGCAAAGATACTCCTTTGCTCATGCGCAGGTGGAAGCGTCACTGGCCAGGGACTTCAGATGTAGCAAGTGACCCAGGTGTTGCTTTTACTTCCACAAGATCTTCTGAAGCATCTCGAAACAGGCTGCTTGCTTTCTGGGCTTGAGCCTCTGGGTCTGTAGGCCTGGGACACTCAAGGGCCTAGTACTGCCAGCACTGGGGAGCTTTTGCTCACCTGCTCATGATTGCAGTCTTGGTAGATCAGAAGAAGCCCGACCAACTCATTGATAATAGTTGGACGACTTTTTTTTTTTTTTTTTTTTTTTTTTTTTTCCGAGACAGGGTTTCTCTGTGTAGCCCTGGCTGTCCTGGAACTCCCTCTGTAGACCAGGCTGGCCTTGAACTCAGAAATCCACCTGCCTCTGCCTCCCAAGTGCTGGGATTAAAGGCGTGTGCCACCACTGCCCGGCTAGTTGGACTTCTTTAGAAGGTGACCCAGAACCCCAGTGGACTGTTTGCAAGAGTCATTCTGGGGCTGGAGAGATGGCTCAGTGGTTAAAAGTCTTTGCTGCTCTTGCAGAGGTGCTGGGTTCAGTTTATAGCATCTGCATGGCAGTTTACAACAGTGCTGCTGTTCCGGGGCTTCCTATTCTCTTCTGGTATGTGTATAGATGAAACACGCAGGCAAACACTCACACATCAAACAAAAATGAATACATCTTTAGTAAAGAGTTTCTTGAGAGAACATGTTTTACTGGAGATGTCTCATGTAACCATTTGCCACACAAGAATAAACTGCTCTAAATCACCAAAGAGGAAGTGAGCCACCATGTTGTAAACACGCCATGAAGCATGGTTCTCAACCTTCCTGATGCCACTACTCTTTAATACACTCAAACATAAAATTATTTCATTGTTACTTCATAACTAACTTTGCTACTGTTGTGAGTTAAAATATACTTATCCGATATGCAGGATATCTGATATGTGACTCCCACAAGGGTTGAGACCCCCCAGGTTGAGAGCCGCTGTCATAAAGTCTTTCTGCTTGCTCTATCATCTAAAGATTTTGGTTTTCAAGTGATGGTCATGAGATTCAGGATCTTGAGGGTACTAGGCCAGAGCTCCACTGCCGAGCAAATCCTTCAACCAGACACAAAGATTATTTATTTAGAAAGTGTTCGGGGCTGGAGAGATGGCTCAGCGGCTAAGAGCACCAGCTGTTCTTCCAGAGGTCCTGAGTTCAATTCCCAGCAACCACGTGGTGGCTCACAACCATCTGTAATGGGATCCAATGCCCTCTTCTGGTGTGTGTGTGAAGACAGCTACAGTGTACTCATACACATAAAATAAATAAATCTTTAAAAAAAAAAGAAAAGGAAAGAAAGACACTCTCTGGCCTTCCTTACTGCTGCCAGGTTGAGCAGTGAGCTCCTGGGTTCCAGGGTTCATTGGCTCTCAGCCATGCTGGGATGGGCTTCTGGTGATGTAGTTGCCTCTGAGTGATTCTGGCTCTTGTAAGTATCTCCTCACCCAAACTCCTCACTGGTTCACCAAATTGAATTTTGTTGGTGTCCTTACTTTGATCTGTCATTGGTTCCCTATTTGGGGCAAGTTGAACATTTGTTCACCTCTCCCTGGCCCTGAAACAGTGTCCCACAAACTGCCAAGTCTGATAACCTGAATCCACGTGAGGTTAGGAGAGACCCGACTCCTGCAAGTTGCCTGCTGACCTCTACACATGTGCTTTAGTTCAAGTCAAAATACACCATAGCTGGGCAGTGGTGGTGCACGCCTTTAATCCCAGCACTCGGGAGGCAGAGGCAGGTGGATTTCTGAGTTTGAGGCCAGCCTGGTCTACAGAGTGAGTTCCAGGACAGCCAGGGCTACACAGAGAAACCCTGTCTCAAAAAAACCAACCAACCAACCAAACAAACAAACAAAAATACACCATAAATATAAATTCATATAAATAATGAAAGAGGTTAGCTCTGAGATCAGGGATGGCCACTTCAGCTTAGGTGGCCTGGAGAGCCCCTTCTTGTGAGGCAGATTCGAGGACTCACTTTTTCTTGAGGAGATGGTAAGTGCTGAAGAGAATGTTAGTTTTATATTTAACTTTCTGTAAAATCCTCATTGTAAGTACCCTTATAGCCAACATACTCGCTGTTTTGGATACTTTAGGATCACTGAAGGTGACCGACCTGATCTATATGTTACTAGGACAGAGCTACATAGTGAGACCCTGTTTACAAACAAACATACAAGCAAACAAGCAGAGAGTAAATACTTAAAATATACCTATGTCCAAAACTAGAGTTTAACAGTGGTCAATGTTTGCCAGTCACACCATAGAAAGATGGATCCCCTCATCTGTCTCACTGTAAAGGCAATTTGCACAGGTCAAAATGAGCCTCCTGAATTTTAGATGACCCTGAGAGCCATCTTATCAGTATGGAATTGGGACTATCTCCTCAGTAATTCGGCAAGGAGCCAGTGATTGGTGAAACTGGAAGCCTTGCTGTGTTGGGTGAAAACACACGCCATGCCCTTAGGCGGCTATGTAACTAGGTTGTTCAACTCATGCTTGCCTGCATGTATGTCTGTGTGCCACATGTGTGACTGGTGCCTGCAGTGACCAGAAGAGGGCATGGGACTGGAGTTAGATGATTGGATGAAGTGAGATGGTTGTGAGCTGCCATGTGGGTGCTGGAATCAAACCAGGTCCTCTAGAAGAGCAACCAGTGCTCTTACCCACTGAGCTCTGGTCAATGTACTCTTATTTTTCTTTTCTTCTTTATGTATGTGGGTCTTTAAGTTTTTTATTTCATTGTTATTGTCAACTCACTTTTGGAGTTAGCCTGGGGACATCGTCCTGTCTTACCTCTCTGGTGATGTAACATTATGCGAAATGAAAGGCTTTTCTTGATATACAGGGAAACCCTGTTTCAAAAAACCAAAAAAAAAAAAATAAATAAAAGAAAGAAAGAAAGAAAGAAAGAAAGGCTTTTCTTGAATTACTGAATAATAGTTTTATTTCCTATTTGAATAATAGTTTTATTTCCTTTTATTATAAGTCCTAAATATAGTAGGCTGAGCTGGTAAAATACGATGAAACAACAACGTAAACGCTCGGAAGGACCCCAAGGAGAGGCAGTGGCAGAAAGTGGGAGTGGTTGTGGCAGGAAATAGGTGTGGTGGTGGCAGGAAGTGGGAGTGGCCGTGACAGGAAGTGAGAGTTGGAGTGACAGGAAGTGGCCGTGGCTGTGGCAGGAACTGTCAGGAGGTGATAACAGCAGAGTTGATCAAGGACCAAGGACACCAGAAGTGTGGCAAAGGCCAATGCTGACCGCAGCAGGGCAGAGAGAGTTCACTGGAGCCTGTAAGAGCAGGGGTCTTGACATCTGAGGTTTTAGTGTTGTCGCTGTAGCTGTCTCTGACTCTGCTGACAGCTGTGTCTTGCAGCTGAGGTTTCCACTAGCTGCTGAGTATGGGCTGCTAGCAAGTGTAACCCAGAGCAGCTGAAACATTATGATTAAGTCTCTAGGTCTCTGGGCTTGGGGCTCTCAGTTCAGCTCATGAAATTTCAGCATTCAAGGGCGTACAATGCTACACTAGGAAAGAGTTATTGTTATCATTATTATTTTGGTTTTCAGAGTCAGGGTTTCTCTGTGTAGCCCTGGCTGCCCTGGAACTCCCTCTATAGACCAGGATGCTCTTGAACTCAAGAGATTCACCTGCCTCTGCCTCCCAAGTGCTGGGATTAATGGCGTGCATCACACCACCTGGCTGAAAAAGAGCTATTCTTATTGACTTATACAATTCCCATTTGAGTAAAGCAAAAGGACCCCAGCCAACTCAGTGGTACACAAGTAGGCAGTTTTACTGAGACTGAACTGGTGAGATCAAACCAGCCACAGAGGTATCCCAGGAAGAATGTCCAGGAGCCAACAGCAAAAGGAAGTAAAACGTTGTCTTGACAAAGACTCAGTTTGACTTTTAAGAACAGAAGGTAAGTCATAATGGCTGTAGTGCAAGAAAGGAAGGAGGGTGCAAAGTCTGCCGGGACAGGTGGGGGCCTGTTTGACCTTTGCACACAGTCTTGATGTATTGCATGTCAGTATCTCCATCCCTTAGCTCCTTGTCTCTAAACTTGTTCTTGCCTGTTCTCCTGGTTTGTTCTGAGCTCTGTCTGAAATTTGCTTAAAGGAGAAAGAGATTAAGACGATCAGAGATCGCACAGCCATCCATTCCCGATTATAACCAGCATGTGTTTTCACAGACATCGTCCAGTATCACCACTGAGTCCTATCAGGGGGAGACAGTCCGAAAAGCAAATGTTTAAGCAACACACATGGTGAGCTCCATGCTAAAGGCTTTCCTATGTGTTAACTTGGCTAACCTCTACAACCCTTCAAAGGCTTTATTACTATGTCCCCCTTGTGTGGAGGATTTAGCTCAGAGTCCCCACAAGACACAAGACTGCAATTCCCACCAGAGTCCTTTCTTTCTGAGTCAGAGCCTCCATTGGCTCCATGCAGATCTGGTTTCCCACTGCAGGGCCTGCCAGGGGCAGGTGGCCAGACCATGCATTCTCCAAGATCATGATCTCCATACAAGGCTGTTGGTGAGTCAGAGACCCACTCAACAAACTAAAAGAAGGTGTGTCTCATATTACCCTGAACTTGTATTCTTGTTTCAAATCAACACCTGGCGTATACTGCATATAACACATACAGAAAGTCCATAAAGTACTTTCTTCTGTATTTATTAGAATGTTTTAAACGACCTCTTGGTGCTATTACTTTAAAATCTGATGAACTTTACCTAGAAAGGTAACTAGAGGCTAAAGAAGAAAATCCTGTGCTAGAAGGATGGGCGAGTGGTAGAGCACACGCCTGGCATGCTCTCATCCAATCCTAAGTACCCCCACAAAAGAATGCACTGTTTGAAGCTAGAACCAACATACTATTTAAAAACTAGCTTGCCAGCCGGGCAGTGGTGGCGCACTCGAGAGGCAGAGGCAGGCGGATTTCTGAGTTTGAGGCCAGCCTGGTCTACAGAGTGAGTTCCAGGACAGCCAGGGCTACACAGAGAAACCCTGTCTTGAAAAAACAAAACAAAACAAAACAACAGCAACAAAAAAACTGGCTTGCCAGATGTGATGGTTCATACTTGCCATCCTAACTCTTGGGATGGTGAGGTAGAGGATTACTATAAGTATAATGCCAACCTGGGCTAAATAAACAAATAAAAAAGCTTGTCCTGTTTCCTATCTTTCTTATATATTCATAAAGGGATATACATATATATACATATACATACATATACTTATATATGTATATACATATATATATTTATTATTTATATATAATTGATTATTTTTAGGAGAACACTTTTGGGACTGGGGAGATGGCTCAGTCACTAAAGTGTTTGCCATGCAAGTATGAGGACCTGAGTTCAGATCCCCAGCCACAAGTGTTGGATAACTATGATCTCAAGGCTCAGGAGACAGAGGCTGGCAGATCTCTGGAGCTCTGTGGCCAAACAGCCTAGTTTAATCAGTGAGCTCCAGGTTCATGGAGACTGTCTCACCTTTAATCTCAGCACTCAGAGGCAGAGGCAAGGGATCTCTATATTCAAGGCCAGTCTGCTCCACAGAGTTAGTTCCAGAACAGTCAGAGATATACAGATAAAAGCATCTGCTGCTCTTGCAAAGAATCTGGGTTTGGTTCTCAGCACCATAGGGTAGCTCACAGCTGCCTGAAACTCCAGTTCTAGAAGGCTCCAACATCTTCTTTTGGTCTACTGGAGTACTGCATGAAATGCTACACATTCATACACGCAGGCAAAACACACATTGAAAAATAAATAAAATCCCCCGATACAAAGGCAGACTAAGTGAGGCAGATATGCAATGTCGATCTCTGACCTCGTACATCCATTTGTTCCTACCTACACATACATTCAACACAGACACACACAGACAGACACACAGACACACACACAGACACACACACACACAGGCCAGCCAGTGCTACATAGAGAAACCACCTCAAAAGTAAGATAATACAATAGAATAATGAACACTTATAATATACCACAATTTGAATTTTTATCATTTTATTTTTTGATGTTTCTGGAGATTGGAGCCAGGTAATGTGAAGCCCATTTAGCACTGACTTTTCTTCTTAGCCTTGTGGGGCAGTGATCCATTTGAACGGCATGTGCTTGCCTGGCACAGCCTGTGAGGAAGCCCCATGGCTTCCTTCCCGAGACCTAGCTTGGTGCCCAGAACACAGCAGCTGTCAGCATGTCCCAATGACCCCTGTGGCCCCTACACTGGGATGTAACTGAGCAAGAGGTTGCTCTAAATAACTCCTGTGGCAGCCAAGCCTGGTTACAAGTCCTTTCTCAATATAGTCTTCGATTCGCTTTCCAAAGGTCAGCAGATTGCCTGACTGTGTTTTAGGGACGGCCTATCAGCTTGTGGGTGAAAGAGGGAGGTTGTTATGCTTAGCATCTAGGAGACCCTGGCTCCATCCCTAGCATAGCAAAAAGGAAAAGCAAGACAGAAGAGGGAATTTTTATAATTTGAAAAGTGAGTTTGAGCCAGGAAAAACATCTCAGTATCTGCCTGTGAGTCCTCACCTACAGAGGATGAATTCTGACAACGTTGTAATAATACAAGCATGAGGTCACTTGTCTCTCTTGTCCTGACATCCTAAGAAGTCCTATCCACATGCATGTTCATTTTTATATCTGTAATGAAAGCAGAAATTTCTTTTTTCTTTTTCTTTTTCTTTTTTTTTCGAGACAGGGTTTCTCTGTGTTGCCCTGGCTGTCCTGGAACTCACTCTGTAGACCAGGCTGGCCTTGAACTCAGAAATCTGCCTGCCTCTGCCTCCCAAGTGCTGGGATTAAAGGCGTGCGCCACCACTGCCCGGCAAAAGCAGAAATTTCTATTTCACCTTTTCATATGTGGGTGTGCATGTTCATGTGTGTGGTGCACATGCGTGTTGGATGTTGTTCCTTGGGAACCACCCACCTTAAATTTTGAAGGTCCTTCACTGACCTGGAAACAATTCAGCCCTGCTGGCTGGCCACCAAGCTCTAGGGATCTGCTTGCCTCTGCTTCCTAAGAGCTGTGACCGTAAGGGTGTGACATCACACCCACCTTTTTTTTTTTTTTTTTTTTTTTTAACATAGGTACTGGGGATCAAACCCAGGACCTCATGTTTGTGCAACAAGCCAAGCTGTTTATCCAGCCCTGACAATTTAATATTTTTACTCTGCCATTTTAAATGATAAAAATATTCCTTTATGCTGGTCATGGTGGTGCATGCCCTTGATCCCAGAACATGGGAGACAGAAGCATGCAGAGCTGTATGAGTTGGGTCTAACCTGGTCTATATAGTGAGTTCCAGGTTAGCCAGGGTTACACGTTAACATCCTGGCTCAAATAATGAAAAACAAAACCAAAACAAAATAACCAAACCTTTGCAATCTTTGTCAATTTATCTTAAAATTTCCTTAAGACTTGAAAGAATTGCAAAACCAGTTCAATTCCTTGTTTTTATGGATGAGTGCTGAATCTCATTATGTAGAGCATAGTTGGGCATGGTGGTGAGTGCCTTTAGCCCTGACTTGAGAGGCACAGGCAGGTATATCTCTGTAAAGTCAAGTCCAGCCTGGTGTATAAAGCAAGTTCTAGGACAGCCAGGGCTGTTACAAAGAGAAACCCTTTCTTTTTTTTTTTTTTTTTTAATTATTTATTTATTAGATGTAAGTACACTGTAGCTGTCTTCAGACACTTTTTCTTCTTGCTCTGGCCCCGCTCGCTGTAGCTATCTTCAAACACCCCAGAAGAGGGCATCAAATCTCATTATGGATGGTTGTGAGCCACCATGTGGTTGCTGGGATTTGAACTCAGGACCTTCAGAAGAGCAATCGGTGCTTTTAACCGCTGAGCCATCTCTCCAGCCCGAGAAACCCTTTTTTGAAAAACAAAAAAATAAACAAAAAAAAAATCAAAGAAAAGATTCAGAAATAAACATAAGGAGTCATTAAAAGCAGTATAATCTGAATTTAGATTCTTTATCTCCTCCATTCTAATTCCATCTGCTGCAGTGAAGAACAATAACATCGTGAAGAACCTAATCATATGTGTTTTCTATTTTTTCTTCTGTCTTTCATTAAATAATACATAATGGTTTACATTTGTGACCCCAGCACTCCAAAGACTAAGGCGGAAGTATCAAGAGTCTGGGATCCTTGAACTGGGTGTGGTGGCACACGCCTTTAATCCCTGAACTTTGGAGTCAGAGACAGGTGGTTCTCTGTCAACTCAAGGTCGGCCTGGTCTACAGAGCAAGTTCCAAGACAGCCAGGATACGCAGAGAAACTCTGTCTTGGAAAAACTTAAAGGAGGAAAAGAGAGACAAAGAGGGAAGAGCAAGAGCAAGATCGAGAGAGCGAGCAAGAGAGAGAGAGACAGAGAGAATGAGAAAGAATGAGAGATAAAAATACAGAGAGAGATAGAGAAGATAGAGAGACAGAGAAAGACAGAAAGAGAGAGACAAAGAGAGAGATTGTCTAGGCTACTGAGACCTCGTCTCAAAGAATAATCACACTGTAGAGTTCCAACATTTTTAGGTGGATATTATGTCGGGATATTCCTCCCGCAGCCTCTTAGCAGTCAGCTTAGTGTAGACTGGAATCAACAGGGGAGACGCAGAACACTTAGTCAGAAACTCTGTCAAACTTCGAGGGTTAGGAGAATTTTAGGGGACAGTGTGCCCGTCTTTGCAGTGAGCACAAGCATTCTGGAGTAGGAAGAGTTTTCCGAGACCAATTTGCTGAGAGCACTTGCAATCTGATAACCCTAGCCTATGGTTTATAGGTATGACTTCTGCATTCTGGCCACACTGTGGATTAGGACCATGCATGTGCTCAGCCTGTGTGTTATACGAAGAAGACATGTTTACCCTCACAGTGCTTGGGGCAGGACCTGTGTGTTTACATTGATGAGGACCGTTACCCAGAACTGGGAAAAACATTTATTTCTTTTCTTTTCTTCTTTTTTTTTTTTTTTTTTTTTTGGTTTTTCGAGACAGGGTTTCTCTGTGTAGCCCTGGCTGTCCTGGAACTCACTCTGTAGACCAGGCTGGCCTCGAACTCAGAAATCCACCTGCCTCTGCCTCCCAAGTGCTGGGATTAAAGGCGTGCGCCACCACTGCCCGGCAACATTTATTTTCTTATGTTTCCCTACTATCAACAGTTCACACAACCACTCTCCTCCACCCCCTTTTCTATCTTTTGAAACTAGATCGTATGTAGCCCGTGCTGGCCTAGAGTTCAAGACCAGTGCAGGTAATTTAATGAGATCCAGCCACAAAAAGTAAAATGAGGGCTGGGGATAAAGCTCAGTGGTAAAGCACTTCTAGGATGCACAGAGCCCCAAATTCAAGTTCTCATAACAGCAGCAGCAGCAGCAACAACAACAAAAGCCAATGAAAGCAGGCATGGTGGTGTGCACCTCCTATCCCAGCATGTGGGAGATGGAGACTGGAGGATCAGGGACTCAAAGCCAGACTGGGCTATATGAGACCCCACCTTAATATAAAAAGTAATGAAAAACAAGCAAGGCAGTGGTGGCACACGCCTTTAATCCCAGCACTTGGGAGACAGAGGCAGGCAGATTTCTGAGTTCGAAGCCAGCCTGGTCTACAGAGTGAGTTCCAGGACAGCCAGGGCTACACAGAGAAACCCTGTCTCGAAAAAACAAAAAAAAACCTTAAAAAACCAAAAACAAACAAACAAACAAAATCCCAGCATGGAAAGCACCCCTGGAGTTCTCAGCATGGGCCCTTGTCTTACAGAAGAGTAAACATGTCCAGAGAGGGACCCTCAAGAGTTCCTGCCCTTAGCAGATGGCAGACCCCTGGCTCCGGGGGGGGGGGGGGGGGG